>JANAVB010031619.1:18108644-18251430 GCA_029216955.1 Iris pallida
TTTTTTGAAGTAGACAAAAAGCCTAGTTTTTTTTAAAGTAAAGTACCAAGGTGATCCTTGTTAATCATAGAAATTTATTATAATTTTTCTGGAATTTATTAACCAGTATAAATATTTTATAAAAATCAGTTTTCTAAGTATACAGAAAATGAGTCTTGGTTTCATATGCCAAACTAGTGGCAAAACAGTAAATTAAATACTAAAAAAATTATACTAAATTAGCTAACTTAACATAGTATCTAAATACTATTTTTCCATAATTTTAGCAGTACTTTAAGTATTTTTAGAAAATCAAAAACAACATTGCACACAATAATTAATTATCTGCGTATTTTGTCTATGTATATAATTTGAACCAAAGTTCAAATACAGGACCCAAGGCCATGAATCAAGTCCAATATGACTTGTACAGGTCTTGAATGTGTGAAACACATTTGGGCCCAAATACCCATGCTAGGCTTGGACACCAAATGGTTGCAGTAATTTAAATACACTAAAAATACAATTTGGTAATAGTGCTAAATAATTATTATTATTTTAATATGGTAAAGTTATACAAAATAATTATATACCTACACATGAAAAAGTACATACATCTATGTATAAGGAAAATACTTAATTTATAAAGTATATATATATACGTACAAATATGTATATATATATATAAGGAGACATTAAATTATAAAGTGTATAATAATATATATATATATATAAAAATATATATATACGTATACAAATATATATATATATATATATATATAATATTTACTAATTATGAAAATATACACACAAGAAAATATATACATATATACATATATGTACATAAATACATATATATACATACATACATATATATATTTATAAAATACTAAAGTGAAATATATATATATATATATATATATATATATATATATATATATATATATATATATATATATATATATATATATATATATATATATGTACATATATATATACATGAAACTTACTAACTATAAAATATATACATATATATATAAAATACTATCAAAATACAGTATGTACATATATATATATATATATATATATATATATATATATATATATATATATATATATATATATATATATATAACAGAAAAGGTAAAAGAAAAGAACAGAAAAATAAAAAGAAAAGGAAACAGAAAGGAGGGGGCTCGAACCCGAGCGCGCTGGCCAGTGGGGGGGGGTTTATTACTGCGCGCTGGCCAGTGGGCTAGTTGGCCCGCTGTGTTAGGAATATGATTAGGTTAGATTTATTTAGGAATTAAGTGATTAAATAATAAAATAAATAAATAAAATACAGTCCTGTGTCCTGACTGTTAGGGACACAGGTGTCTTGTATCCTTGCTTAGCACGATACGTATGACACGAGTTTCACGTGTCCTCGTCTACGTTCGTGTTCGCCAGGACACGGCGAACACTTCCGACCCAACACGAGACACGCACGACACAAAGGAATGCTGCCACTCATGTGTCCGGTCGATGGGGGGGGTTTTCGAGAGCTCTGGACGGCGGCGGAGACGTCGGGACGGCGGCGCTTCAGTGGCGCTGCGGTCGGCTCGTCGTGGCGAAGCGGATGGCGGTGGTGGCGATCGTCGACGATGAGTGGTGAGGCGGTGGTGGTGTGTCGCTGGAGCTAGGGCTTCGGCTAGGGTTTTTGGGGAAGAATAGGGCGGTGGTCGGTCGTGGGGGTGTTTAGGTCTAAGGTTTTGGTCTGGGGGTCGAAGGGGGGGTTTAAATAGGGTGTTCGAGGCGGTGGGGGCAGCCGGATTTGGCGGGGGCAGGGCGGCGTGGCGGTCGGGGCAGCCGGGCGTCAACGGGAGTAGGTGAGGAGAGAGAGGGTGTGCTCGTGGGGGGGGGGGGGGTTCGGGTAGATTTGCACTAGGGTCCTCTAGGTTTTAGGATTTGCACAGAAGAATTATTGGTGAGCAATTGCAAAACAGAATTTGCATTTCTTAAGTAAAAACATTTCTTTAATTATAAACTGATATAAAAACATTTAAAAAATTTGCAAAATGATATTAAAATATTTTAGAAAATTACAAATCAATATTTTCTACTTAAAAACTCATTTAAAAATTATAGAAAATTCCTAAAAAATCCTAATAATTATTTTAAGGCTAAAATTAACATTAAAATTAATTAGCACTAATTAAAAATGAATTTCAAAATCAGGGGCTTACAAGTCTTCCCTCCTTGAAAAAATTTCGTCCTCGAAATTCACAAGGATTGAAGACCCTACAATATTCTATCATAGCAAGTAATACAACAAAATGACTAAGGCTGCGATCGAAACTAACCTCTAAGGTATCAAGCGGGAACGGGTGGTTCCCTCGCAGCGGTTGGATCGAACAAGTAGGGGTATCTCTCCCTCATGTCCGACTCCCTCTCCCAAGTAGATTCACCTGGGGAGTGACGGCTCCAAGCTACTCGTACTAGGGGTATAACCTTGTTCCTCAGTCTCTTCTCTCTCCTGTCTAATATCTCCACTGGCTGCTCAGAAACTGTAAGGCTCGGTCCGACCTCCAACTCTGAATAATCTAGCACATGACTGGGGTCTGGAACATATCTCCTCAGCTGAGATACGTGAAAGACATCGTGAACTCCTGCTAGGTTGGGTGGAAGTACAACCCTGTAAGCTACCTCTTCGATCCTGCCGAGTATCTCGAACGGCCCGATGTATCTGGGGCTCAGCTTCCCTCCTCGTCCGAACCGGATCGTCCCTCTAGTAGGTGATATCTTCACTAGCACCATATCACCGTCTGCGAACTCCATCGGTCTCCGACTAGCATCAGCCCAGTGTTTCTGCCTATCCTGAGCTACTCTGAGCCTGTCTCTGATCATCCCGACTTTCTCTGCTGCATCCGTGATCATCTCCGGCCCAATCATAACTCTGTCTCCGACATCATCCCAAAAGAGCGGTGTGCGGCATCGTCGTCCATATAGCGCTTCGAAAGAAGACATACCAATACTGGCCTGGTAGCTGTTGTTGTATGAAAACTCTACCAAGTGCAGATGGCTCTTCCACGATCCTCCGAAGTCCAGCACGCAGGTCCTCAGCATATCCTCCAGTGTCTGTATCGTCCTCTCGGACTGCCCATCTGTCTGCGGGTGGTACGCCGTACTGAACTTGAGCCTACTGCCCAACTCCTCCTGCAAGCTCCTCCAGTAGTAGGATGTGAATCTGCTGTCTCTGTCTGACACGATGCTCACCGGCACTCCGTGTAGGCGAACTATCTGCTGCATGTATAGCTCCGCCAATTTCTCGGTAGAAATCCCCACCTTGAAGGGTATGAAGTGCGCACACTTCGTCAGCCTGTCTACGATGACCCAAATGGCATCCTTCCCTCCTTAGAAACGAGGAAGTCCTGAGACAAAGTCCATCGTAATATGTTCCCACTTACACTCGGGAATGGGTAACGGCTGCAACAAACCAGCTGGCCTCTGGCGCTCCGCCTTGACCTGCTGGCAAACTAGGCATCTCGAAATAAAATGCGATACATCCCTCTTCATCCCGTGCCACCAAAGATATTCCCGCAAGTCACGGTACATCTTGTTAGAACCAGGGTGAATAGAATTTCTCGATCGGTGCGCCTCCTGCAAGACTGCCTCTACTAGCTCTCCCTTCGGCACGCACAATCGGCTGCCATGCCTCAGGGATCCATCCTCTGCTATAGTGAAGTCATCCAGCAATCCAGCTAATGCCTGGGGTCGAAGTCTGCGAAGGCTCTCATCTGTAGACTGTGCCTCCCGGATCTGCTCCATCAAGCCTGACTGAATGTCAAGCGCCATCATCTGTATCACTGATCCTGGCCGAACTAGCTCGATACCGAGCTTCTCCAGATCCTCCCGCAAATGCCGATCAATCATTAGGTACCATGCCATCGGATGCCTGCTCAGCGCATCCGCCACCACATTTGCCTTCCCGGGGTGATACTGTAAATCGATGTCGAAGTCCTTCATCAACTCCAACCATCGCCTTTGCCTCATGTTCAGCTCTTTCTGCGTGAACACATACTTCAAGCTTTTGTGGTCAGTAAAGATTTTTATACGCTCTCCGTATAAGTAATGTTTCCATAACTTGAGTGCAAAGATCACCGCAGCTAACTCGAGGTCATGGGTAGGATAATTCCTCTCATGAGTCCGCAACTGCCTAGATGCATAAACAATTACTTTCCCATGCTGCTGTAGAACACATCCTAGCCCCTTTCCAGAAGCATCACTGTATATGGTGAAACCTCCAGAACCTGAAGATAAAGTCAGAACTGGAGCGGTCGTCAGCCTCCTCTTCAGCTCCTCAAATGCTGTCTGGCAGTCCTCTGACCAAATGTACTCTGCGTCCTTCCGCGTCAGCTTCGTCATGGGTTCAGCTATCCTAGCAAAGTCCTGGACGAACTTTCTATAATATCCTGCTAAACCCAGAAAACTTCTGATCTCTGAAACTGACGTCGGAGCCTTCCACGTCTCAACTGCAGCAATCTTCCTGGGATCCACCGAGATTCTATCTCCAGTGACTACATGGCCGAGAAACTCCACTCGGTCTAAAAAGAACTCGCACTTCGGCAATTTGGCAAACAATCTCTCCTGCCTCAGAATCTCCAAAACTATCCGCAAGTGCTCTGCATGCTCCTCTGGCGTCTTCGAGTATATCAGGATGTCATCGATAAACACTACGACGAACTTATCCAGATACTGGTGAAATATCTTATTCATCAAGTTTATAAAGATAGCTGGCGCATTTGTGAGACCAAAAGGCATCACCAGAAACTCGTACTGCCCGTACTTCGTGTTGAACGTCGTCTTCTGGATGTCTGCTGGCCTAACCTTCACCTGGTGGTACCCGAATCTCAAATCTATCCTGAAAAACACCTTCGCCCCGCTCAACTGGTCGAACAAATCATCTATCCTGGGCAGAGGATATTTGTTCTTGATGGTGATGGCATTCAAGGCCCGGTAGTCAATACACAACCGGACTGTACCATCCTTCTTAGGCACAAAGAGCACTGGCGCTCCCCATGGAGAAGCACTGGATCGAATGAAACCCTTTTTCAACAGGTCATCAATCCGCTCTTTCATCTCTATGGCCTCCTTGGGATTCACTCTATAGCAAGCCCGGGATACTGGTGATGAACCCGGTACTAAATTTATAGTGAACTCCACATCTCTGTCAGGCGGAAGTCCTGGAAGATCCTCTGGGAATACATCCATAAACTCTCTAATGATAGGGTTGGGCGGTGCTGCGTCCCCAACTGCCGCACAACAGTTCGGCTCTAGGCTGATCTCCGGCCCTGTCCTCCTGACACTGAATGGTGCTGTGCCCGGGGGACTGAACAAAATACTACCCTCATGGCAATCTATAGATGCATGGGCATAGCTAAGCCAGTCCATCCCCAATATGATATCATAATCGGGGAGTGGCATCACAAAGAATTGCCCCTCGAACTCTCTCCTGGCTATCATAATAGAGCATCTATAGCTAGCTCTAATAGGCACTGGTCCTCCTCCCGTCATTACTCTTCTAATTCCGTAGTAGGTGTAGATACTAAATGATGTTCTTGCATAAACTCTAATGATAGGAAGCTATGAGATGCACTAGAATCAAACAAGCATAGAGCTAGAAAAGTATGCAAATAAATATGACCTGTAATGACGTCAGCTAAGTAATCCGGCTCCGAAACCTGCTCCGGCTTCGGCTCAATGGCTAGACTATAAACTCTCCCCTGAGGTCCCTTCTGCTGCTGCAGATGCTGCCCGAACCTCTGCTGCTGAGTCGGAAGCGGTCCTCTAGTCTTCGCTACTGGGCACTCTCGAAGCTGATGGGTGGCAGACCCACAAGCTAAATACTGCTTCAACCTCTTCCTGCAGACGGTGTGATCATGCCCTGGTCTTTCGCAGAAAGAACATATAGCTCCCCTCTGCTGCTGCTGCTGCTGCTGATGCCGGGGTCCCGGGGCTCTAACTGGCGGGGTCTGATGATGTGGTGTAGGGGGAGGGTAAGTCTGTTGGGGTGGCGTCGGTGCTCTCTACTAGAAAACCTGCCGCTTGGACGGTCCCTCATGATGTACAGAAGCCGGCCTCTTGCATGACAGAAGACGCTCCTCTATACTCCGGGCCAACTCTAGGCTCTGGTAGTAGTCAGTCGTACCGTTCGCCACTATAAGAATGCCAATGTCTGGAACTAGATCATGGCAAAACCTACGGGTCATCTCCTCTGGATCTGCAACCAGACTAGGAGCAAAACGGCTCAGGCGACTAAACTCTGCCGCATAGTCATCAACAGAACGGTTCCCCTGCTGGATGTTCTGGAATCGTAGCCCCATGGCTACTCTAGCAGTGGTCGAGAAGAATTTCTTCTTGAACTGGGTCTTGAACTGGTCCCAAGTGGCTCTACCTCTCGCGAACAATGACTCATTCCGGAACCAGACTGCTGCTAAGTCTATTAGCAGAAATCCCGCTGCCTCGACCTGAAGGTCATCCGGCATCCTGACTCCGAGGAGCTTCCTCTCTACTGAATCTAGCCAGTCATCAGCTACTACTATGCCCTCAGTCCCTGAGAACTCCTTAGGATTCAGACCCATGAAGTCCTTGATCGTCCCCGTTCTCTGCCGTGGCTCTACATGTGGTGGGACCACGGGACGTCCCTCAGAATGCTCCATGCTCTGGCGGAGTAGGGTAGTCTGCTCCTGATGGGTTGTTAGGAACCCCTGGATCAGTGTGAGCAGCTGGGTCCCGTCGAGTGTGACGGAAGCCTGGGTGGGTATAGTGATAGGGGGTGGTGGAAGTATCGGGTCCTGCCGGGCCTGGGATGTGGAAGGTGGTATCTGGGTCTGTAGATCTGTGGAGTGGGGGAATGTGGTAGGTGGAGATGTATCAGTCAACTGGTCAGCTGACTGGATATGGAAGGCCCCATTCTCGGAGGTAACATACTGGGATGAACGAGTAAGCACCATCTAAATAAAAGTAAAAAGGACTTATAAGGATTTGTTTAAAGTAAGTAATCATATGCAAGGAAATCTAATTATAATAGCAAACATGTGATGTATTTCCTATGTTGCAATCCTAGCATTCCTCTAGGTGTTCTAAGCGTCTTTCCTAATGTTGTCTAATTACCTTAAGTTCCTAATTGCAGGCATGCTTGGTACAATAATGTAACCAAACAGTTTAGTCAGGACCTGCATGGGCCACCACTAAAAACATGTCACGACCCGCTACCCAAATTGTTGGGCCAGGCCGAGTCATGTCCAGCCTACGTTGAGATAAAACGTAGTAAGCTGTTCTAGAGACAACAGGATAAGACTAAATGTGCTAACAGTTCTATAAGTGAAGAAGAATCATAAATACTCCAAACACAAAAGTCGTCGTATATAGTGAAATGTCCAAGTACAAATGAACTGTAAAGTAAAACTGGATACATGTCCAGTTACAAAAGATATAGTCTAATACATGTCTACTCTCAAAAGTCTAAGTAAACAAAAGACACCTAGGCGAGGTTCCCCGCAGGAACATCCTCGTAAAGCAGAGCTGGGTCCTCGGCAGTAACCCCATAATATGTGTCGCAGAGTAACTCCTCCTCAGTAAGGACACCTACAACGTTATCCTGTCAGGATGGGAGCAAGTACTAAATCTAGCAAACTAGCATATGAAACATGAAAATGAACATGTGAGGAATAACTGGAAACATGGCATCACATAGTCTATCATGGCAAGAATACATATGTCATAGAAACAGCTGTATATGTAATGTTTAAAACTGTAGTAGGTACGTGATCGGTCAATAGATGTATAATGTGCTGGGGGCACATAATGAAATATACTTCCGTACAAGTGAAACGGCGACAGATGTACATACGTACAAATCTGCGTTGAGATAAAGCCTACGACAAGGTATACATATAAAATGTCAACCTTGCTCGGTACGTACGTACGGAGAAGGGGACATGATCACGTACTCAACTATCAGTTTCCCCATAACCCATATTCTAATCATGTGAGAGATACATAAAGACAGTTCTAAGCATGGTAGTAACTGGAAGTACAATATGTAGAGATCTAACTTGCTACTCCAAGGATCAGCATTTAACATGGTGGAGTTTGCAGTTCATTTATGTGACAATATGTAAAGTTCGTAGAAAGTACTTGCCTCTAGCAAAGCAAAGCAAAACAAGCTGCGATAAAAGTGCTATGGATGTCCGGTAACTCGTCACTATAGAAATAAATACAATAACTTAGTTTTTACACTAAGCTAAAACACTAGGACACTAATTGGTGAAATACGACTTGTGACTGGGCACCTAGCCAAAATAATGACTTTGGCTTAGGAGACCAATGTGGGGTGACACACTACTTTAACTAACTTTCTAGGGTCTTTACAATAGTGAGGGGTGAGGTTCAACACGACTAAAACTCAAAATAACACAAAAAGCTACAAGTCGTAATTAATCAATAAATAAATCAACAGTCCATTGTGTTCTAACAATTTTTTTGAAGTAGACAAAAAGCCTAGTTTTTCTTAAAGTAAAGTACCAAGGTGATCCTTGTTAATCATAAAAATTTATTATAATTTTTCTGGAATTTATTAACCAGTACAAATATTTTATAAAAATCAGTTTTCCTAAGTATACAGAAAATGAGTCTTGGTTTCATATGCCAAACTAGTGGCAAAACAGTAAATTAAATACTAAAAAAATTATACTAAATTAGCTAACTTAACATAGTATCTAAATACTATTTTTCCATAATTTTAGCAGTACTTTAAGTATTTTTAGAAAATCAAAAACAGCATTGCACACAATAATTAATTATCTGCGTATTTTGTCAATGTATATAATTTGAACCAAAGTTCAAATACAGGACCCAAGGCCATGAATCAAGTCCAATATGACTTGTACAGGTCTTGAATGTGTGAAAACACATTTGGGCCCAAATACCCATGCTAGACTTGGACACCAAATGGTTGCAGTAATTTAAATACACTAAAAATACAATTTGGTAATAGTGCTAAAAAATTATTATTATTTAATATGGTAAAGTTATACAAAATAATTATATACCTACACATGAAAAAAGTACATACATCTATGTATAAGGAAAATACTTAATTTATAAAGTATATATATATACATACAAATATGTATATATATATATAAGGAGACATTAAATTATAAAGTGTATAATAATATATATATATGAAAATATATATATACGTATACAAATATATATATATATATATATATATATATATATATATATATATATATATATATATATATATATATATAATATTTACTAATTATGAAAATATACACACAAGAAAAAAATATACATATATATATATGTACATAAATACATATATATACATACATACATATATATATTTATAAAATACTAAAGTGAAATATATATATATATATATATATATATATATATATATATATATATATATATATATATATATATATATATATATATATATATATATATATATATATATATATATATATATATATATTTTCTTATATATATATATATATATATATATATAAACAGTTTATATATATAAAGTAGTATGAATAACAATACATATATGTATATATATATATATACAAATATATACATGAAACTTACTAACTATAAAATATATACATATATATATAAATACTGTCAAAATACAGTATGTACATATATATATATATACTAATATATATATATATATATACATATATATATATATATATATATATATATATATATATATATATATATATATATATATATATATATATATATATATATATATATATATATATATATATATATATAAAACAGAAAAGAAAAAAGAAAAGAACAGAAAAATAAAAAGAAAAGGAAACGGAAAGGAGGGGGCTCGAACCCGAGCGCGCTGGCCAGTGAGGGGGGAGGGGGTTTATTACTGCGCGCTGGCCAGTGGGCCAGTTGGCCCGCTGTGTTAGGAATAGGATTAGGTTAGTTTTATTTAGGAATTAAGTGATTAAATAATAAAAAAAATAAATAAAACATAGTCCTGTGTCCTGACTGTTAGGGACACAGGTGTCTTGTATCCTTGCTTAGCACGATACGTATGACACGAGTTTCACGTGTCCTCGTCTACGTTCGTATTCGCCAGGACACGGCGAACACTTCCGACCCAACACGAGACACGCACGACACAAAGGAATGCTGCCACTCACATGTCCGGTCGATGGGGGGGTTTCGAGAGCTCTGGACGGCGGCGGAGACGTCGGGACGGCGGCGCTTCAGTGGCGCTGCGGTCGGCTCGTCGTGGCGAAGCGGATGGCGGTGGTGGCGATCGTCGACGACGAGTGGTGAGGCGGTGGTGGTGTGTCGCCGGAGCTAGGGCTTCGGCTAGGGTTTTTGGGGAAGAATAGGGCGGTGGTCGGTCGTGGGGGTGTTTAGGTCTAGGGTTTTGGTCTGGGGGTCGAAGGGGGTTTAAATAGGGTGTTCGAGGCGGTGGGGGCAGCCGGATTTGGCGGGGGCAGGGCGGCGTGGTGGTCGGGGCAGCCGGGGGTCAACGGGAGTGGGTGAGGAGAGAGAGGGTGTGCTCGTGGGGGGGGGGGGGGGTTCGGGTAGATTTGCACTAGGGTCCTCTAGGTTTTAGGATTTGCACAGAAGAATTATTGGTGAGCAATTGCAAAACAGAATTTGCATTTCTTAAGTAAAAACATTTCTTTAATTATAAACTGATATAAAAACATTTCAAAAATTTGCTAAATGATATTAAAATATTTTAGAAAATTACAAATCAATATTTTCTACTTAAAAACTCATTTAAAAATTATAGAAAATTCTTAAAAAATCCTAATAATTATTTTAAGGCTAAAATTAACATTAAAATTAATTAGCACTAATTAAAAATGAATTTGAAAATCAGGGGCTTACAAGTCTTCCCTCCTTAAAAAAATTTCGTCCTCGAAATTCACAAGGATTGAAGACCCTACAATATTCTATCATAGCAAGTAATGCAACAAAATGACTAAGGCTGCGATCGAAACTAACCTCTAAGGTATCAAGCGGGAACGGGTGGTTCCTTCGCAGCGGTTGGATCGAACAAGTAGGGGTATCTCTCCCTCATGTCCGACTCCCTCTTCCAACTAGATTCACCTGGGGAGTGACGGCTCCAAGCTACTCGTACTAGGGGTATAACCTTGTTCCTCAGCTTCTTCTCTCTCCTGTCTAATATCTCCACTGGCTGCTCAGAAACTGTAAGGCTCGGTCCGACCTCCAACTCTGAATGATCTAGCACATGACTGGGGTCTGGAACATATCTCTTCAGCTGAGATACGTGAAAGACATCGTGAACTCCTGCTAGGTTGGGTGGAAGTGCAACCCTGTATGCTACCTCTCCGATCCTGCCGAGTATCTCGAACGGCCCGATGTATCTGGGGCTCAGCTTCCCTCCTCGTCCGAACCGAATCGTCCCTCTAGTAGGTGATATCTTCACTAGCACCATATCACCGTCTGCGAACTCCATCGGTCTGCGACTAGCATCAGCCCAGTGTTTCTGCCTATCCTGAGCTACTCTGAGCCTGTCTCTGATCATCCCGACTTTCTCTGCTGCATCCGTGATCATCTCCGGCCCAAGCATAACTCTGTCTCCTACATTATCCCAAAAAAGCGGTGTGCGACATCGTCGTCCATATAGCGCCTCGAAAGGAGACATACCAATACTGGCCTGGTAGCTTTTGTTGTATGAAAACTCTACCAAGTGCAGATGGCTCTCCCACGATCCTCCAAAGTCCAGCACGCAGGTCCTCAGTATATCCTCCAGTGTCTGTATCGTCCTCTCGGACTGCCCATCTGTCTGCGGGTGGTACGCCGTACTGAACTTGAGCCTACTGCCCAACTCCTCCTGCAAGCTCCTACAGTAGTGGGATGTGAATCTGCTGTCTCTGTCTGACACGATGCTCACCGGCACTCCGTGTAGGCGAACTATCTACTGCATGTATAGCTCCGCCAACTTCTCGGTGGAAAGCCCCACCTTGAAGGGTATGAAGTGCGCACACTTCGTCAGCCTATCTACGATGACCCAAATGGCATCCTTCCCTCCTTGGAAACGAGGAAGCCATGACACAAAGTCCATCGTAATATGTTCCCACTTCCACTCGGGAATGGGTAACGGCTGCAACAAACCAGCTGGCCTCTGGCGCTCCGCCTTGACCTGCTGGCAAACTAGGCATCTCGAAATGAAACGCGATACATCCCTCTTCATCCCGTGCCACCAAAGATGTTTCCGTAAGTCACGGTACATCTTATTAGCACCAGAGTGAATAGAATATCTCGATCGGTGCGCCTCCTGCAAGACTGCCTCTACTAGCTCTCCCTTCGGCACGCACAATCGGCTGCCATGTCTCAGGGATCCATCCTCTGCTATAGTGAAGTCATCCAGCAATCCAGCTAATGCCTGGGGTCGAAGTCTGCGAGGGCTCTCATCTGTAGACTGTGCCTCCCGGATTTGCTCTATCAAACCTGACTGAATGTCAAGCGCCATCATCTGTATCACTGATCCTGGCCGAACTAGCTCGATACCGAGCTTCTCCAGATCCTTCCGCAAATGCCGATCAATCATCAGGTACCATGCCATCGGATGCCTGCTCAGCGCATCCGCTACCACATTTGCCTTCTCGGGGTGATACTGTAAATCGATGTCGAAGTCCTTCATCAACTCCAACCATCGCCTTTGCCTCATGTTCAGCTCTTTCTGCGTGAACACATACTTCAAGCTTTTGTGGTCAGTAAAGATTTCCACACGCTCTCCATATAAGTAATGTTTCCATAACTTGAGTGCAAAGATCACCGCAGCTAACTCGAGGTCATGGGTAGGGTAATTCCTCTCATGAGTCCGCAACTGCCTAGATGCATAAGCAATTACTTTCCCATGCTGCTGTAGAACACATCCTAGCCCCTTCCCAGAAGCATCACTGTATATGGTGAAACCTCCAGAACCTGAAGGTAAAGTCAGAACTGGAGCGGTCGTCAGCCTCCTCTTCAGCTCCTCAAATGCTGTCTGGCAGTCCTCTGACCAAATGTACTCTGCGTCCTTTCGCATCAGCTTTGTCATGGGTTCAACTATCCTAGCAAAGTCCTGGACGAACTTTCTATAATAGCCTGCTAAATCCAGAAAACTCCTGATCTCTGAAACTGACGTCGGAGCCTTCCACGTCTCAACTGCAGCAATCTTCTTGGGATCCACCGAGATTCTATCTCCAGTGACTACATGGCCGAGAAACTCCACTCGATCTAAAAAGAACTCGCACTTCGGTAATTTGGCAAACAATCTCTCCTGCCTCAGAATCCCTAAAACTATCCGCAAGTGCTCTGCATGCTCCTCTGGCGTCTTCGAGTATATCAGGATGTCGTCGATAAACACTACGACGAACTTATCCAGATACTGGTGAAATGTCTTATTCATCAAGTTCATAAAGACAGCTGGCACATTTGTGAGACCAAAAGGCATCACCAGAAACTCGTACTGCCCGTACTTCGTGTTGAACGCCGTCTTCTGGATGTCTGCTGGCCTAACCTTCACCTGGTGGTACCCGAATCTCAAATCTATCCTAGAAAACACCTTCGCCCCACTCAACTGGTCGAACAAATCATCTATCCTAGGCAGAGGATATTTGTTCTTGATGGTGATGGCATTCAAGGCCCGGTAGTCAATACACAACCGGACTGTACCATCCTTCTTAGGCACAAAGAGCACTGGCGCTCTCCATGGAGAAGTACTGGATCGAATGAAACTCTTTTTCAACAGGTCATCAATCTGCTCTTTCATCTCTATGGCCTCCTTGGGATTCACTCTATAGCAAGCCCGGGATACTGGTGATGAACCCGGTACTAAATCTATAGTGAACTCCACATCTCTGTCAGGCGGAAGTCCTGGAAGATCCTCTGGGAATACATCCATAAACTCCCTAATGATAGGGTGTGGCGGTGCTGCGTCCCCAACTGTCGCACAACAGTTCGGCTCTAGGCTGATCTCCGGCCCTGTCCTCCTGACACTGAATGGTGCTGTACCCGGGGGACTGAACAAAATACTACCCTCATGGCAATCTATAGATGCATGGGCATAGCTAAGCCAGTCCATCCCCAATATGATATCATAACAGGGGAGTAGCATCACAAAGAATTGCCCCTCGAACTCTCTCCCGGCTATCATAATAGAGCATCTATAGCTAGCTCTAATAGGCACTGGTCCTCCTCCCGTTATTACTCTTCTAATCTCCGCAGTAGGTGTAGATACTAAATGATGTTCTTGCATAAACTCTAATGATAGGAAGCTATGAGATGCATCAGAATCAAACAAGCATAGAGCTAGAAAAGTATGCAAATAAACATGACCTGTAATGACGTCAGCTAAGTAATCCGGCTCCGAAACCTGCTCCGGCTCCGGCTCAATGGCTAGACTATAAACTCTTTCCTGAGGTCCCTTCTGCTGCTGCAGATGCTGCCCGAACCTCTGCTGCTGAGTCGGAAGCGGTCCTCTAGTCTTCGCTACTGGGCACTCTCGAAGCTGATGGGTGGCAGACCCACAAGCTAAACACTGCTTCAACCTCTTCCTGCAGACGGTGTGATCATGCCCTGGTCTTTCGCAGAAAGAACATATAGCTCCCCTCTGCTGCTGCTGCTGCTGCTGATGCCGGGGTCCCGGGGCTCTAACTGGCGGGGTCTGATGATGTGGTGTAGGAGGACGATAAGTCTGCTGGGGTGGCGTCGGTGCTCTCTGCTGGAAAGCCTGACGCTTGGACGGTCCCTCATGATGTACAGAAGCTGGCCTCTTGCATGACAAAAGACGCTCCTCTATACTCTGAGCCAACTCTAGGCTCTGGTAGTAGTCAGTCGTACCGTTCGCCACTATAAGAATGCCAATGTCTGGAACTAGACCATGGCAAAACCTACGGGTCATCTCCTCTGGATCTGCAACCAGACTAGGAGCAAAACGGCTCAGGCGACTAAACTCTGCCGCATAGTCGTCAACAGAACGGTTCTTCTGCTGGATGTTCTGGAATCGTAGCCCCATGGCTACTCTAGCAGTGGTCGAGAAGAATTTCTTATTGAACTGGGTCTTGAACTGGTCCCAAGTGGCTCTACCTCTCGCGAACAACGGCTCATTCCGGAACCAGACTCCTGCTAAGTTTATCAGCAGAAATCCTGCTGCCTCGACCTGAAGGTCATCCGGCATCCTGACTCCGAGGAGCTTCCTCTCTACAGAATCTAGCCAGTCATCAGCTACTACTATGCCCTCAGTTCCTGAGAACTCCTTGGGATTCAGACCCATGAAGTCCTTGATCGTCTCCGTTCTCTGCCGTGGCTCTACATGTGGTGGGACCACGGGACGTCCCTCAGAATGCTCCATGCTCTGGCGGAGTAGGGTAGTCTGCTCCTGATGGGTTGTTAGGAACCCCTGGATCAGTGTGAGCAGCTGGGTCCCGTCGAGTGTGACGGAAGCCTGGGTGGGTATAGTGATAGGGGGTGGTGGAAGTATCGGGTCCTGCCGGGCCTGGGATGTGGAAGGTGGTATCTGGGTCTGTGGATCTGTGGAGTGGAGGAATGTGGTAGGTGGAGATGTATCAGTCAACTGGTCAGCTGACTGGATATGGAAGGCCCCATTCTCGGAGGTAACATACTGGGATGAACGAGTAAGCACCATCTAAATAAAAGTAAAAAGGACTTATAAGGATTTGTTTAAAGTAAGTAATCATATGCAAGGAAATCTAATTATAATAGCAAACATGTGATGTATTTCCTATGTTGCAATCCTAGCATTCCTCTAGGTGTTCTAAGCGTCTTTCCTAATGTTGTCTAATTACCTTAAGTTCATAATTGCAGGCATGCTTGGTACAATAACGTAACCAAACAGTTTAGTCAGGACCTGCATGGGCCACCACTAAAAATATGTCACGACCCGCTACCCAAATTGTTGGGCCAGGCCGAGTCATGCCCAGCCTACGTTGAGATAAAACGTAGTAAGCTGTTCTAGAGACAACAAGATAAGACTAAATGTGCTAACAGTTCTATAAGTGAAGAAGAATCATAAATGCTCCAAACACAAAAGTCGTCGTATATAGTGAAATGTCCAAGTACAAATGAACTGTAAAGTAAAATTGGATACATGTCCAGTTACAAAAGATATAGTCTAATACATGTCTACTCTCAAAAGTCTAAGTAAACAAAAGACAACTAGGCGAGGTTCCCCGCAGGAACATCCTCGTAAAGCAGAGCTGGGTCCTCGGCAGTAACCCCATAATATGTGTCGCAGAGTAACTCCTCCTCAGTAAGGACACCTACAACGTTATCCTGTCAGGACGGGAGCAAGTACTAAATCTAGCAAACTAGCATATGAAACATAAAAATGAACATGTGAGGAATAACTGGAAACATGGCATCACATAGTCTATCATGGCAAGAATACATATGTCATAGAAACAGCTGTATATGTAATGTTTAAAACTGTAGTAGGTACGTGATCGGTCAATAGATGTACAATGTGCTGGGGGCACATAATGAAATATACTTCCGTACAAGTGAAATGGCGACAGATGTACATACGTACAAATCCGCGTTGAGATAAAGCCTACGACAAGGTATACATATAAAATGTCAACCTTGCTCGGTACGTACGTACGGAGAAGGGGGCATGATCACGTACTCAACTATCAGTTTCCCCATAACCCATATTCTAATCATGTGAGAGATACATAAAGACAGTTCAAAGCATGGTAGTAACTGGAAGTACAATATGTAGAGATCTAACTTGCTACCCCAAGGATCAGCATTTAACATGGTGGGGTTTGCAGTTCATTTATGTGACAATATCTAAAGTTCGTGGAAAGTACTTGCCTCTAGCAAAGCAAAGCAAAATAAGCTGCGATAAAAGTGCTATGGATGTCCGCTAGTCTCAATACATGGAAAGATAAATGGAAACTAAAGTGAAGTACTAGGCCTCTGCAGCCTCTAGGTCACAAGCAGCTCCAGCTGGCTCAGTAGGGAAGGCAGTATCCTGTCCATAGTATGTGTCACACAAAGCCTCCATCTCACCTATCATAACATATCCAGTCAGGAGCGGAGCAAGTACAATTCTAGGTAATGAACAAGACATCATGAAATGAAAGTATAAGGGAACATGGAAAGTACAGAAAAATACAAGTGAATAAGTACATGAAGAACAGGATAAAGTACATGAAGAACATGAATGTAAGAACATGAAAGAACATGATATGTAAGCACCTGAAAGAACATGATATCACAGGAAATAAGTACAAGGTAATCTCCTGAACATATGTGTAATGCATTTGAAATATAACTAAATATGTGACCGGCTAGGGTAAGAACCTGAAAGCACCTGAAAGCACATGAATGGTGACTTAGGACCCGCGTGCACGATGCGGGGTCTAAGCTAAAACACACCTGAGTTGATACTTGGGATTGGTCACATAGATAGTATATTTCCCCTCCCCAGATACAAGTAATAAGCACAAGAGAACAAGAGTACCAGAAAGAACATGACGTGTTGCAATTGTGTCACTCAAGGAAGTACAGGGAAAATAATGTAAAGCACAAAACCGTAGAGTGTACTTGCCTGGCTCCAGGAAAGTACAGGTAAGCAAATGAGCTAAATATCCTCCTGTAGGAAAATAATGATGGGTACAAATTGGTTAATAAACTATGCTAGTTGCTTCTAGGTTAATTAAAGTTAAGAACTAAATCTTTATCTTGATTCTGCCCAAATAAGATAGTCTTATTTGGAGGTTCACAAGTTACATTACACTAGTTTTAATTACTAACTTCTTGTTCTCTTGGGAAATCAAATGCTAAACACAACCCTTGGTTTTACGTGTTTAACACTAAGAGTTTCTATAAGTTATACTTCAAAAACTCATTATATATATAGAGTTAGCATTTGCAACTTTTCATATATATAAAAGTGGTTTGTTTTATAAACTTGGTTTTAAAAGTTATTTAAGTAAAGAGTTAACTAATCAGTAGTAATTTAAGGAAAAGTTAACTAATTGTTTTTAGTTATAAAATTGGTTCTAAGAGGATGTTTCCATCAACTCACAATAAATGGGAAAAACATTTATTATTTATAAAAATAAACTACAGACAGTCCTGCCCAAAGGCAAAGTTCAATGGCCGGCCCACAACCATTCGGCCCACTTACCCAACAGTCTGCCACCCGGTCAACCCAATACCAAGGATCAGTTCAGACCCGACTATCTAACCAGCCCAACTATAACCATTACAGCATATAATTAAATAATATTACAACACATTCAGTATGGCCCAGCCCATACTAACAGCCCACAAAAGAATATACAAAATAAGCCCACTGAATAAACACCAACCGGCCCAACAAATAAATAGCCGCAAACTGCCAAAGTCCACCGCCGGTCAGGCCCACAGTCCAAGGCCAGTCACGTCAGGGTCAAGTCACATCATCTCCTTGGTGTCCAACACGCACGTCGGACACGGAAAAGAGGACACGGCTACAGCAAGGTCCAGCAAGGTTCTAGCCACGAATCCGCGCCACTTCGTATCCGACACGAACATCGGATACGAACAGGTAGGTACAGCCACAGTCCAGTCGGGACAGAGGTCCAACACGCAGAAGATCCCCAGCAACAAATAACAGAAAAGAGAAAGAAGGAATCATCAATTTAAAATATATAAAATATGCATGCAGTGTCGGACACGAGAGTGTTAGACACAAGATCTCAGTCCAAAAGAAAAGATTCAGAACCTCAGATCTCATCCAAAAATCCACACAGAAATGGATAAGGAAAACATTCCAAAAACAAACCCATCCCTGACCTAACGAACCGAGCAACCCTAGAGTCACCACTGGATTTGTTAGGTCTAGGCCAACCGACAGCATGTAAGTAAAAGAAATAGATCCACTGGATTCTCCTCAGAAAACACCATCGAACCCACACTCAACAGATCTGGAACCACTACCAGATCTGGAGAAAAACTCCTCAGAAAACAACATCACAACCACAGAATAGTCACAGATCAACTTGATCTCGAAGAATCCACTAAAGAAACATCATAGATCTAACATGCAACCCAAAATAACCACATGCAAGGGTCGATCTACAAGATCGGACCACAGAAACCCTAGATCCATCGGATCTGAACAGTTAGAACTGTTCGAAGAGAAAGAGAACATCATTGATCTCACACAAACCCAGCTAAACCCTAGATCTCGTCACCGATCAAAGGATCTCAGAGTCTAGGCCATAGATCTGCTATAGATCTGACCAACAGTAGAGATTAGGGTTAGGTTAGGGTTTACCCTCTGGAAGTCGAAGCCCAAAGCTCGTCGAGGAAGAAGACAGGAAGAAGACGAAGAGACAACGAGCTCGAGTTACTGCCAAGCTTCCAGAGTCGCCGCCGTCAAAGCCATCATCGCCGAAGCCACCACCAGCGCCATCGAGGAAGTCGCTTCGCTCAGGATGGAAGTCGCCGCTCAGAGTGTCGCCATCAGAGTCGCCGTCATCATCAAGGTCGTCGTCGCCATCAGAGTCGCCGTCGAAGTCGCCGGAGAAGAACGCTCGAGAACGGCGGAGTTCTCGAAGGGTCGGCGGGGTGCTCGAAGAGTCGGTGGAGTAACCGAGAAGAGTGGGGAGAACGAAGAGTCGGTGGAAGAAATTAATGGCCGCTCTCTCTCTCTCCGAACGGTTCGTTTTAAAACAATTAAATGGTAACTTTGCAAATAAGCCCCCCCGCTAATGGCACATAAGCAAAAACACCCTGCGCCTTTTCATAATTGCCCGCAACTAAAATTTAATAGGAAATTTACAATTTAACCCTCTTCCTTTTCATAATTGCATAAATTATTTAAAAACAGTTTTTAAAATAAGAAAAACAATATAAAAGTTGTTACAACAACTTCTAATTGTTAAATTGTCAAAAATGTAATTCATTCAAAATGTTTCCAAATTAATAATAAGTATAAAAATGAATTTTTAATTTTTATTTAAGAAAACTGGGAAGTGGAGTTACAAATCTCTCCCCCTTGAAAAATTTCGTCCTCGAAATTGGAATGCAAACACAGAAAATCAAAAATAGTGAATCCAAAGAGTTGTTTATTGAATTCAAAAAAATGCATACAATACAAGCACTCAAGTGAACAAACTAGGGTATCGCTCACGCATCTCATCCTCACGCTCCCATGTGGACTCTCCCGGAGAGTGGTGTCTCCACATGACGCGGACAAGAGGAATGGTCTGGTTCCGCAGACGCTTTTCCCTCCGGTCGAGGATCTCTACTGGCTGCTCCTCGTAAGTCAATCTCGGGCCCACCTCCAGCTCTGAATAGTCCACCACGTGGCTGGGGTCTGGAATGTATCGTCGAAGCTGAGATACGTGAAAAACATCGTGCACTCCCTCCAACCTAGCTGGAAGCGCTAGTCGGTACGCCACCTCGCCAATCCGTGCTATCACGTCGAATGGTCCAATGAATCTTGGACTGAGCTTCCCGCCTCTGCCGAACCGAATGACGCCTCTGGTCGGTGAGATCTTCAAGAACACTCTGTCTCCAACCTCGAACTCAAGCGGCCGTCTGGTGCTGTCCGCCCAATGCTTCTGCCGGTCCTGTGCAACTCTAATACGCTCCCGGATCAGTCTGACTTTCTCTGCTGAGTCCACCACCATCTCTGGCCCAAGTAAAGCTCTCTCGCCAACGTCGTCCCAGGATAACGGCGTGCGACATCTCCGCCCGTACAGCGCCTCGAATGGAGTCATCTCAATGCTAGCCTGATAACTGTTGTTATAGGCAAACTCCACGAGGTGTAAATGGTCCTCCCACGAACCGCCGAAGTCGAGTGCGCAAACCCGTAGCATGTCCTCCAAGGTCTGAATGGTCCTCTCGGACTGTCCGTCCGTCTGGGGATGATAGGCCGTGCTGAACTTCAACTGTGATCCCAAGCTCTGCTGTAGACTCCTCCAGAAGTGTGATGTGAAACGGCTGTCTCGATCTGAAACAATGCTAACTGGCACCCCGTGAATCCTCACGATCTGACGCATGTAGAGGTCTGCAAGCTTCTCGGTCGATAGCCCAACCTTGAACGGAATGAAATGAGCGGACTTTGTCAATCTGTCCACGATCACCCAAATAGCGTCCTTGCCACTGGGAGTACGCGGCAATCCAGAGACAAAGTCTATGGTAATGTGCTCCCACTTCCATTTCGGAATAGGTAAAGGCTGGAGTAGTCCTGCTGGTCTCTGGCGCTCCGCCTTGACTTGCTGGCACACAAGGCATCTGGAAACAAATCTGGCGACCTCTCTCTTCATCCCATACCACCAAACATACTCACGCAAATTCTTGTACATCTTGGTAGATCCAGGATGTATAGAATACCGTGACTGGTGGGCCTCCTGCATCACCTCCTCCCGCAAGTCCTTGGGCACACACAGCTGGCTCCCGTGCCTCAAGGATCCGTCCTCTGCAATGGTGAAATCGTCGAGCAGACCTAACTCTGCCTGAGCTCTAAGACCCTGGATTCCCTCATCAAGCAACTGGGCCTCCTTGATCCTCTCTAGCAACCCCGACTGTATCTGCATATGCATCATCTGACCTCCATACCCTGGGAGAACAATCTCAATCCCAAGGCTCTCCAGATCCTCCAAGAGATGTCGGTCCAGGGTGAGATACATAGCAATAGGATACCGACTGAGAGCGTCTGCAACCACATTCGCCTTCCCAGGATGATACTGCAGACTGATGTCGAAGTCCTTCATGAGTTCCAGCCATCTGCGCTGCCTCATATTCAGCTCCTTCTGAGTAAAGACATACTTCAGGCTTTTGTGGTCCGTGAAGATGTCCACTCTCTCTCTCCATATAGGTAATGCTTCCACAGTTTCAAGGCAAATATGACTGCTGTAAGCTCCAAGTCATGTGTAGGATAATTCTTCTCATGGGGCCTCAACTGTCTAGAAGCATACGCTATAACCTTCTTGTTCTGCTCCAGCACGCATCCCAAGCCTTTCCCTGAAGCATCGCTGTAGATGACGAACCCTCCTGATCCTGATGGCAAAGCTAGAACTGGTGCCGTCGTGAGTCTTCTCTTCAATTCTTCAAATGCTGACTGGCAGGCGTCACTCCAGATGAACTCCTCGTCCTTCCGCGTAAGCTTCGTCATAGGCTCTGCTATTCTGGCGAAGTCCTTCACGAACTTCCTGTAGTATCCTGCTAGACCCAGGAAACTACGAATCTCTGCTACTGACTTGGGAGGTGCCCAGGCTTATACTGCTTCAATCTTCTTGGGATCCACAGAAATCCCCTCTCCTGTCACCACATGCCCTAGAAACTCCACTCTGTCCAAGAAAAACTCACATTTCGAGAGTTTCCCATACAGTTTCTCCTTCCGCAGAATCTCCAAAACAATCCGCAGGTGCTCAACATGCTCCTCCTCCGTCTTGGAATAGATCAGAATGTCGTCAATGAAAACCACGACAAACTTATCCAAATATTTGTGGAAAACCTTATTCATCAGGTTCATAAAAACTGCGGGGCATTGGTGAGTCCGAACGGCATCACCAGGAACTCATACTGGCCGTATCGAGTGTTGAAGGCTGTTTTCGGAATATCCTGCTCCCGAACCTTCATCTGGTGGTACCCCGATCGAAGATCGATCTTAGAAAAGACCTTCGCTCCACTAAGTTGGTCAAACAACTCATCAATCCGTGGCAAAGGATATCTATTCTTGATGGTGATGTTGTTGAGTGCACGGTAGTCAATGCACATCCTCACCGTCCCATCCTTCTTGGGCACAAAAAGCACCGGTGCTCCCCAGGGTGAAGCACTGGATCGAATAAATCCTTTGCCCTACAGCTCATCAATCTGCGCCTTCAACTCCGCAGCTTCCTTCGGGTTGATCTTGTAACAGTGCTGGGACTTCGGTGCTGATCCGGGCACTAGATCAATACTGAACTCCACATCTCGATCCGACGGTAACCCTGGCAGCTCCTCTGGAAAGACGTCAAGATACTCTGCAATCAGCGGATGCGGCAACTCCTGGTCTTCTGCAACTGCTCCGAAGTAGACTCCCTCTGGCCTCTCTGCAACTCGTCTGCTGATCTCGAACGGTGGAACTCCTGGCGGGCTGAAGATCACCTTCCCTTCATGGCAGTCTATTACGGCAAACTGCTCGCTCATCCAGTCGATGCCAAGGACTACATCGAATCCAGGCAGTGGCATCACTAGAAGTCGAGCTCGAATCTCTCTCCCAGCAATAGTGATAGGGCATTCCACCATCTCACTTACTGGAACTGATCCGCCTCCTGTCATGATCTGACAGTTCCGCCTAGTGGGCTTGGGTGTGAAGCCGTGTCTATGCAGAAACTCATATGATACGAAGCTATGGGTGGCTCCAGAATCAAACAATGCAATGGCAGGAAAAGAATGCAAGAATATAGAACCTGTGATCACATCTGGCACTGCCTCGTCCTCCTCAACTGCAGCCATGACGTAAGCACGTCCCTGCTGTGCTCCTCCTCTCTGCTGCTGCTGATGCTGTGCAAACCTCTGCTGCTGGGGTGGTAGAGCTCCTCCTCTCTGGGGTGCAGCAGGCAATGCTCTGGGTGGTGCAGCCGGTGGTCCTCCTCCTCGTCCTCCTGCTAGTCTGGCTGTAGCCTGAGCACAGTCCCTCATCTGGTGTGCATCAGATCCGCAGAAGAGGCAAAGTCCCAACCTCTTGCGGCACTCGTCGATGTGGTGTCCAGGGCGATGACAAAATGCACAACTGATCGCCAGATGCTGTCTCTGATGCTGATGTGCTGGAACTCTGGCCTGACGGTGATGCTGCTGCTGCTGCTGGTGCGGCCTCGTCTGGGTCTGAGTCTGAACCCTCTTCGCTGGTGCCTGGAAGCTGCTGCTGCCCACGTCCCGGTCTCTCTTCAGTCTGGGGTCTGCCTCCTTCTCTACTGCCTGGGCGATCTTAATGTTGCTGGAGTAGGTAGTCGCCTGGCTAATCGCCACCGCATGTCGCAGCTCCCTGTTGAGACCCTTCTTGAATCTCCATGCTCTGTCCTCTGGCTCTCTAACCAGTCTCTCAGCGAACCTGCTGAGCCTGGTAAACTCCGAAGTGTACTGTGCGACCGTCATCGTCCCCTGCTGCAGCGCCTCGAACTGCACCCTCAACTCATCACGCTCCACCTCTGGGAAGAATTTCTCCTTGAACAGTGTTTTGAAAACTGTCCAAGACACCCGGGGCTCTGACAACTGGGGGTCCTCCCGGTACCAAGCTCTCGCCAAGTCAAAGAGTCGCATGCTAGCCACTGACACCTTCTGGTCCTCTGGAATGTTCGCCATGGTCAAAGTCCTCTCTGCATTCTCCAGCCATTCATCTGCATAGATGATCCCCTCGTCGCCCCAGAAGTCCATCGGGCTAAGGTGCTGGTACTCCTTCGCTGTCCTGGGTCTCGGTCCTCGCGGTGCTGGAGGTGCTACTGGTGCTGGTGCTGGTGCTGCCGGCTCCCTGGTCCTCAGCGCGTCGACGACAGTCGCTCTGAACTGCGCTGCCTGATGGTTCTGGGCCTCCAGAAAGTGCTGAAACAACGCCATCACCTGGTTGCCGTCAAGCATCATCGTCGGCGGCAGCGATGGGAAGATAGGAGGCGCTGGCGGAAGCTGATCTGCCTGGACGTCTGGTGCGGACTGCTCTGGTGCGGCCTGCTCTGAACCGCCTGCAACTCCAGAAGTGCCTGCAACTCCAGCCTGGTCTGCGGTCTTTCTTGTAGTGACCATCCTGCATAAAAAGAAAACTTGTTGAATGACAAACCCTAAAACCTAACAAACAATGTTTTTATAATAATAAAGCACCTGAAGAACATGAATAACCTGATATACCCTTAATTCCCGATTTTCCTATGCTGTGATCAAGTTTCCCTAGTGTAATAAAGTCCCCCAATAGTACGCTAAGTCCTAGGTACCATTAGGAAAGACCTGCATGGGCCACCACTAAAAACATGTCACGACCCGCTCCCGAATAATCGGACACGAGTCGGACACGCCCAGCCTTCGTCGTTCGACACGACGAAGTAAGCTGTACTAAGCTAGGGAAACTAACCAGATAATCATGAAAGTATAGAATCACAGCAACTATATAATGTGTCCCAACCAGAAAAGAGATGCAATATCTGAATTTTATTACAATTCAACTATAAGAGTCTGCTAGTCTCAATACATGGAAAGATAAATGGAAACTAAAGTGAAGTACTAGGCCTCTGCAGCCTCTAGGTCACAAGCAGCTCCAGCTGGCTCAGTAGGGAAGGCAGTATCCTGTCCATAGTATGTGTCACACAAAGCCTCCATCTCACCTATCATAACATATCCAGTCAGGAGCGGAGCAAGTACAATTCTAGGTAATGAACAAGACATCATGAAATGAAAGTATAAGGGAACATGGAAAGTACAGGAAAATACAAGTGAATAAGTACATGAAGAACAGGATAAAGTACATGAAGAACATGAATGTAAGAACATGAAAGAACATGATATGTAAGCACCTGAAAGAACATGATATCACAGGAAATAAGTACAAGGTAATCTCCTGAACATATGTGTAATGCATTTGAAATATAACTAAATATGTGACCGGCTAGGGTAAGAACCTGAAAGCACCTGAAAGCACATGAATGGTGACTTAGGACCCGCGTGCACGATGCGGGGTCTAAGCTAAAACACACCTGAGTTGATACTTGGGATTGGTCACATAGATAGTATATTTCCCCTCCCCAGATACAAGTAATAAGCACAAGAGAACAAGAGTACCAGAAAGAACATGACGTGTTGCAATTGTGTCACTCAAGGAAGTACAGGGAAAATAATGTAAAGCACAAAACCGTAGAGTGTACTTGCCTGGCTCCAGGAAAGTACAGGTAAGCAAATGAGCTAAATATCCTCCTGTAGGAAAATAATGATAGGTACAAATTGGTTAATAAACTATGCTAGTTGCTTCTAGGTTAATTAAAGTTAAGAACTAAATCTTTATCTTGATTCTGCCCAAATAAGATAGTCTTATTTGGAGGTTCACAAGTTACATTACACTAGTTTTAATTACTAACTTCTTGTTCTCTTGGGAAATCAAATGCTAAACACAACCCTTGGTTTTACGTGTTTAACACTAAGAGTTTCTATAAGTTATACTTCAAAAACTCATTATATATATAGAGTTAGCATTTGCAACTTTTCATATATATAAAAGTGGTTTGTTTTATAAACTTGGTTTTAAAAGTTATTTAAGTAAAGAGTTAACTAATCAGTAGTAATTTAAGGAAAAGTTAACTAATTGTTTTTAGTTATAAAATTGGTTCTAAGAGGATGTTTCCATCAACTCACAATAAATGGGAAAAACATTTATTATTTATAAAAATAAACTACAGACAGTCCTGTCCAAAGGCAAAGTTCAATGGCCGGCCCACAACCATTCGGCCCACTTACCCAACAGTCTGCCACCCGGTCAACCCAATACCAAGGATCAGTTCAGACCCGACTATCTAACCAGCCCAACTATAACCATTACAGCATATAATTAAATAATATTACAACACATTCAGTATGGCCCAGCCCATACTAACAGCCCACAAAAGAATATACAAAATAAGCCCACTGAATAAACACCAACCGGCCCAACAAATAAATAGCCGCAAACTGCCAAAGTCCACCGCCGGTCAGGCCCACAGTCCAAGGCCAGTCACGTCAGGGTCAAGTCACATCATCTCCTTGGTGTCCAACACGCACGTCGGACACGGGAAAGAGGACACGGCTACAGCAAGGTCCAGCAAGGTTCTAGCCACGAATCCGCGCCACTTCGTATCCGACACGAACATCGAATACGAACAGGTAGGTACAGCCACAGTCCAGTCGGGACAGAGGTCCAACACGCAGAAGATCCCCAGCAACAAATAACAGAAAAGAGAAAGAAGGAATCATCAATTTAAAATATATAAAATATGCATGCAGTGTCGGACACGAGAGTGTTAGACACAAGATCTCAGTCCAAAAGAAAAGATTCAGAACCTCAGATCTCATCCAAAAATCCACACAGAAATGGATAAGAAAAACATTCCAAAAACAAACCCATCCCTGACCTAACGAACCGAGCAACCCTAGAGTCACCACTGGATTTGTTAGGTCTAGGCCAACCGACAGCATGTAAGTAAAAGAAATAGATCCACTGGATTCTCCTCAGAAAACACCATCGAACCCACACTCAACAGATCTGGAACCACTACCAGATCTGGAGAAAAACTCCTCAGAAAACAACATCACAACCATAGAATAGTCACAGATCAACTTGATCTCGAAGAATCCACTAAAGAAACATCATAGATCTAACATGCAACCCAAAATAACCACATGTAAGGGTCGATCTACAAGATCGGACCACAGAAACCCTAGATCCATCGGATCTGAACAGTTAGAACTGTTCGAAGAGAAAGAGAACATCATTGATCTCACACAAACCCAGCTAAACCCTAGATCTCGTCACCGATCAAAGGATCTCAGAGTCTAGGCCATAGATCTGCCATAGATCTGACCAACAGTAGAGATTAGGGTTAGGTTAGGGTTTACCCTCTGGAAGTCGAAGCCCAAAGCTCGTCGAGGAAGAAGACAGGAAGAAGACGAAGAGACAACGAGCTCGAGTTACTGCCAAGCTTCCAGAGTCGCCGCCGTCAAAGCCATCATCGCCGAAGCCACCACCAGCGCCATCGAGGAAGTCGCTTCGCTCAGGATGGAAGTCGCCGCTCAGAGTGTCGCCATCAGAGTCGCCGTCATCATCAAGGTCATCGTCGCCATCAGAGTCGCCGTCGAAGTCGCCGGAGAAGAACGCTCGAGAACGGCGGAGTTCTCGAAGGGTCGGCGGGGTGCTCGAAGAGTCGGTGGAGTAACCGTGAAGAGTGGGGAGAACGAAGAGTCGGTGGAAGAAATTAATGGCCGCTCTCTCTCTCTCCGAACGGTTCGTTTTAAAACAATTAAATGGTAACTTTGCAAATAAGCCCCCCCGCTAATGGCACATAAGCAAAAACACCCTGCGCCTTTTCATAATTGCCCGCAACTAAAATTTAATAGGAAATTTACAATTTAACCCTCTTCCTTTTCATAATTGCATAAATTATTTAAAAACAGTTTTTAAAATAAGAAAAACAATATAAAAGTTGTTACAACAACTTCTAATTGTTAAATTGTCAAAAATGTAATTCATTCAAAATGTTTCCAAATTAATAATAAGTATAAAAATGAATTTTTAATTTTTATTTAAGAAAACTGGGAAGTGGAGTTACAAATATAAAAATATGTCACGACCCGCTCCCGAATAATCGGACACGAGTCGGACACGCCCAGCCTTCATTGTTAGACACAATGAAGTAAGCTGTACCAATCTAGGGAAACTAACCAGATAAACATGAAGTAAAGAATCACAGCATCTATATAAGTGTCCCAACCAGAAAAGAGATACAATATCTGAATTTATTACAATTCAACTATAAGAGTCTGCTAGTCTCAAAACATGGAAAGATAAATGGAAACTAAATGCAGTACTAGGCCTCTGCAGCCTCTAGGTCACAAGCAGCTCCAGCTGGCTCAGGGAAGGCAGTATCCTGCCCATAGTATGTGTCACACAAAGCCTCCATCTCACCTATCATAACATATCCAGTCAGGAGCGGAGCAAGTACAATTCTAGGTAATGAACAAGACATCATGAAATGAAAGTATAAGGGAACATGGAAAGTACAGGAAAATACAAGTGAATAAGTACATGAAGAACAGGATAAAGTACATGAAGAACATGAATGTAAGAACATGAAAGAACATGATATGTAAGCACCTGAAAGAACATGATATCACAGGAAATAAGTACAAGGTAATCTCCTGAACATATGTGTAATGCATTTGAAATATAACTAAATATGTGACCGGCTAGGGTAAGAACCTGAAAGCACCTGAAAGCACATGAATGGTGACTTAGGACCCGCGTGCACGATGCGGGGTCTAAGCTAAAACACACCTGAGTTGATACTTGGGATTGGTCACATAGATAGTATATTTCCCCTCCCCAGATACAAGTAATAAGCACAAGAGAACAAGAGTACCAGAAAGAACATGACGTGTTGCAATTGTGTCACTCAAGGAAGTACAGGGAAAATAATGTAAAGCACAAAACCGTAGAGTGTACTTGCCTGGCTCCAGGAAAGTACAGGTAAGCAAATGAGCTAAATATCCTCCTGTAGGAAAATAATGATGGGTACAAATTGGTTAATAAACTATGCTAGTTGCTTCTAGGTTAATTAAAGTTAAGAACTAAATCTTTATCTTGATTCTGCCCAAATAAGATAGTCTTATTTGGAGGTTCACAAGTTACATTACACTAGTTTTAATTACTAACTTCTTGTTCTCTTGGGAAATCAAATGCTAAACACAACCCTTGGTTTTACGTGTTTAACACTAAGAGTTTCCATAAGTTATACTTCAAAAACTCATTATATATATAGAGTTAGCATTTGCAACTTTTCATATATATAAAAGTGGTTTGTTTTATAAACTTGGTTTTAAAAGTTATTTAAGTAAAGAGTTAACTAATCAGTAGTAATTTAAGGAAAAGTTAACTAATTGTTTTTAGTTATAAAATTGGTTCTAAGAGGATGTTTCCATCAACTCACAATAAATAGGAAAAACATTTATTATTTATAAAAATAAACTACAGACAGTCCTGTCCAAAGGCAAAGTTTAATGGCCGGCCCACAACCATTCGGCCCACTTACCCAACAGTCTGCCACCCGGTCAACCCAATACCAAGGATCAGTTCAGACCCGACTATCTAACCAGCCCAACTATAACCATTACAGCATATAATTAAATAATATTACAACACATTCAGTATGGCCCAACCCATACTAACAGCCCACAAAAGAATATACAAAATAAGCCCACTGAATAAACACCAACCGGCCCAACAAATAAATAGCCGCAAACTGCCAAAGTCCACCGCCGGTCAGGCCCACAGTCCAAGGCCAGTCACGTCAGGGTCAAGTCACATCATCTCCTTGGTGTCCAATACGCACGTCGGACACGGGAAAGAGGACACGGCTACAGCAAGGTCCAGCAAGGTTCTAGCCACGAATTCGCGCCACTTCGTATCCGACACGAACATCGGATACGAACAGGTAGGTACAGCCACAGTCCAGTCGGGACAGAGGTCCAACACGCAGAAGATCCCCAGCAACAAATAACAGAAAAGAGAAAGAAGGAATCATCAATTTAAAATATATAAAATATGCATGCAGTGTCGGACACGAGAGTGTTAGACGCAAGATCTCAGTCCAAAAGAAAAGATTCAGAACCTCAGATCTCATCCAAAAATCCACACAGAAATGGATAAGGAAAACATTCCAAAAACAAAGCCATCCCTGACCTAACGAACTGAGCAACCCTAGAGTCACCACTGGATTTGTTAGGTCTAGGCCAACCGACAGCATGTAAGTAAAAGAAATAGATCCACTGGATTCTCCTCAGAAAACACCATCGAACCCACACTCAACAGATCTGGAACCACTACCAGATCTGGAGAAAAACTCCTCAGAAAACAACATCACAACCACAGAATAGTCACAGATCAACTTGATCTCGAAGAATCCACTAAAGAAACATCATAGATCTAACATGCAACCCAAAATAACCACATGCAAGGGTCGATCTACAAGATCGGACCACAGAAACCCTAGATCCATCGGATCTGAATAGTTAGAACTGTTCGAAGAGAAAGAGAACATCATTGATCTCACACAAACCCAGCTAAACCCTAGATCTCGTCACCGATCAAAGGATCTCAGAGTCTAGGCCATAGATCTGCCATAGATCTGACCAACAGTAGAGATTAGGGTTAGGTTAGGGTTTACCCTCTGGAAGTCGAAGCCCAAAGCTCATCGAGGAAGAAGACAGGAAGAAGACGAAGAGACAACGAGCTCGAGTTACTTCCAAGCTTCCAGAGTCGCCGCCGTCAAAGCCATCATCGCCGAAGCCACCACCAGCGCCATCGAGGAAGTCGCTTCGCTCAGGATGGAAGTCGCCGTTCAGAGTGTCGCCATCAGAGTCGCCGTCATCATCAAGGTCGTCGTCGCCATCAGAGTCGCCGTCGAAGTCGCCGGAGAAAAACGCTCGAGAACGGCGGAGTTCTCGAAGGGTCGGCGGGGTGCTCGAAGAGTCGGTGGAGTAACCGAGAAGAGTGGGGAGAACGAAGAGTCGGTGGAAGAAATTAATGGCCGCTCTCTCTCTCTCCGAACGGTTCGTTTTAAAACAATTAAATGGTAACTTTGCAAATAAGCCCCCCCGCTAATGGCACATAAGCAAAAACACCCTGCGCCTTTTCATAATTGCCCGCAACTAAAATTTAATAGGAAATTTACAATTTAACCCTCTTCCTTTTCATAATTGCATAAATTATTTAAAAACAGTTTTTAAAATAAGAAAAACAATATAAAAGTTGTTACAACAACTTCTAATTGTTAAATTGTCAAAAATGTAATTCATTCAAAATGTTTCCAAATTAATAATAAGTATAAAAATGAATTTTTAATTTTTATTTAAGAAAACTGGGAAGTGGAGTTACAAATCTCTCCCCCTTGAAAAATTTCGTCCTCGAAATTGGAATGCAAACACAGAAAATCAAAAATAGTGAATCCAAAGAGTTGTTTATTGAATTCAAAAAAATGCATACAATACAAGCACTCAAGTGAACAAACTAGGGTATCGCTCACGCATCTCATCCTCACGCTCCCATGTGGACTCTCCCGGAGAGTGGTGTCTCCACATGACGCGGACAAGAGGAATGGTCTGGTTCCGCAGACGCTTCTCCCTCCGGTCGAGGATCTCTACTGGCTGCTCCTCGTAAGTCAATCTCGGGCCCACCTCCAGCTCTGAATAGTCCACCACGTGGCTGGGGTCTGGAATGTATCGTCGAAGCTGAGATACGTGAAAAACATCGTGCACTCCCTCCAACCTAGCTGGAAGCGCTAGTCGGTACGCCACCTCGCCAATCCGTGCTATCACGTCGAATGGTCCAATGAATCTTGGACTGAGCTTCCCGCCTCTGCCGAACCGAATGATGCCTCTGGTCGGTGAGATCTTCAAGAACACTCTGTCTCCAACCTCGAACTCAAGCGGCCGTCTGGTGCTGTCCGCCCAATGCTTCTGCCGGTCCTGTGCAACTCTAATATGCTCCCGGATCAGTCTGACTTTCTCTGCTGAGTCCACCACCATCTCTGGCCCAAGTAAAGCTCTCTCGCCAACGCCGTCCCAGGATAACGGCGTGCGACATCTCCGTCCGTACAGCGCCTCGAATGGAGTCATCTCAATGCTAGCCTGATAACTGTTGTTATAGGCAAACTCCACGAGGTGTAAATGGTCCTCCCACGAACCGCCGAAGTCGAGTGCGCAAACCCGCAGCATGTCCTCCAAGGTCTGAATGGTCCTCTCGGACTGTCCGTCCGTCTGGGGATGATAGGCCGTGCTGAACTTCAACTGTGATCCCAAGCTCTGCTGTAGACTCCTCCAGAAGTGTGATGTGAAACGGCTGTCTCGATCTGAAACAATGCTAACTGGCACCCCGTGAATCCTTACGATCTGACGCATGTAGAGGTCTGCAAGCTTCTCGGTCGACAGCCCAACCTTGAACGGAATAAAATGAGCGGACTTTGTCAATCTGTCCACGATCACCCAAATAGCGTCCTTGCCACTGGGAGTACGCGGCAATCCAGAGACAAAGTCCATGGTAATGTGCTCCCACTTCCATTCCGGAATAGGTAAAGGCTGGAGTAGTCCTGCTGGTCTCTGGCGCTCCGCCTTGACTTGCTGGCACACAAGGCATCTGGAAACAAATCTGGCGACCTCTCTCTTCATCCCATACCACCAAACATACTCACGCAAATCCTTGTACATCTTGGTAGATCCAGGATGTATAGAATACCGTGACTGGTGGGCCTCCTGCATCACCTCCTCCCGCAAGTCCTTGGGCACACACAGCTGGCTCCCGTGCCTCAAGGATCCGTCCTCTGCAATGGTGAAATCGTCGAGCAGACCTAACTCTGCCTGAGCTCTAAGACCCTGGATTCCCTCATCAAGCAACTGGGCCTCCTTGATCCTCTCTAGCAACCCCGACTGTATCTGCATATGCATCATCTGACCTCCATACCCTGGGAGAACAATCTCAATCCCAAGGCTCTCCAGATCCTCCAAGAGATGCCGGTCCAGGGTGAGATACATAGCAATAGGATACCGACTGAGAGCGTCTGCAACCACATTCGCCTTCCCAGGATGATACTGTAGACTGATGTCGAAGTCCTTCATGAGTTCCAGCCATCTGCGCTGCCTCATATTCAGCTCCTTCTGAGTAAAGACATACTTCAGGCTTTTGTGGTCCGTGAAGATGTCCACTCTCTCTCCATATAGGTAATGCTTCCACAGTTTCAAGGCAAATATGACTGCTGCAAGCTCCAAGTCATGTGTAGGATAATTCTTCTCATGGGGCCTCAACTGTCTAGAAGCATACGCTATAACCTTCTTGTTCTGCTCCAGCACGCATCCCAAGCCTTTCCCTGAAGCATCGCTGTAGATGACGAACCCTCCTGATCCTGATGGCAAAGCTAGAACTGGTGCCGTCGTGAGTCTTCTCTTCAATTCTTCAAATGCTGACTGGCAGGCGTCACTCCAGATGAACTCCTCGTCCTTCCGCGTAAGCTTCGTCATAGGCTCTGCTATTCTGGCGAAGTCCTTCACGAACTTCCTGTAGTATCCTGCTAGACCCAGGAAACTACGAATCTCTGCTACTGACTTGGGAGGTGCCCAGGCTTCTACTGCTTCAATCTTCTTGGGATCCACAGAAATCCCCTCTCCTGTCACCACATGCCCTAGAAACTCCACTCTGTCCAAGAAAAACTCACATTTCGAGAGTTTCCCATACAGTTTCTCCTTCCGCAGAATCTCTAAAACAATCCGCAGGTGCTCAACATGCTCCTCCTCCGTCTTGGAATAGATCAGAATGTCGTCAATGAAAACCACGACAAACTTATCCAAATATTTGTGGAAAACCTTATTCATCAGGTTCATAAAAACTGCGGGGGCATTGGTGAGTCCGAACGGCATCACCAGGAACTCATACTGGCCGTATCGAGTTTTGAAGGCTGTTTTCGGAATATCCTGCTCCCGAACCTTCATCTGGTGGTACCCCGATCGAAGATCGATCTTAGAAAAGACCTTCGCTCCACTAAGTTGGTCAAACAACTCATCAATTCGTGGCAAAGGATATCTATTCTTGATGGTGATGTTGTTGAGTGTACGGTAGTCAATGCACATCCTCACCGTCCCATCCTTCTTGGGCACAAAAAGCACCGGTGCTCCCCAGGGTGAAGCACTGGATCGAATAAATCCTTTGCCCTCCAGCTCATCAATCTGCGCCTTCAACTCCGCAGCTTCCTTCGGGTTGATCTTGTAACAGTGCTGGGACTTCGGTGCTGATCCGGGCACTAGATCAATACTGAACTCCACATCTCGATCCGGCGGTAACCCTGGCAGCTCCTCTGGAAAGACGTCAAGATACTCTGCAATCAGCGGATGCGGCAACTTCTGGTCTTCTGTAACTGCTCCGAAGTAGACTCCCTCTGGCCTCTCTGCAACTCGTCTGCTGATCTCGAACGGTGGAACTCCTGGCGGGCTAAAGATCACCTTCCCTTCATGGCAGTCTATTACGGCAAACTGCTCGCTCATCCAGTCGATGCCAAGGACTACATCGAATCCAGGCAGTGGCATCACTAGAAGTCGAGCTCGAATCTCTCTCCCAGCAATAGTGATAGGGCATTCCACCATCTCACTTACTGGAACTGATCCGCCTCCTGTCATGATCTGACAGTTCCGCCTAGTGGGCTTAGGTGTGAAGCCGTGTCTATGCAGAAACTCATATGATACGAAGCTATGGGTGGCTCCAGAATCAAACAATGCAATGGCAGGAAAAGAATGCAAGAATATAGAACCTGTGATCACATCTGGCACTGCCTCGTCCTCCTCAACTGCAGCCATGACGTAAGCACGTCCCTGCTGTGCTCCTCCTCTCTGCTGCTGCTGATGCTGTGCAAACCTCTGCTGCTGGGGTGGTAGAGCTCCTCCTCTCTGGGGTGCAGCAGGCAATGCTCTGGGTGGTGCAGCCGGTGGTCCTCCTCCTCGTCCTCCTGCTAGTCTGGCTGTAGCCTGAGCACAGTCCCTCATCTGGTGTGCATCAGATCCGCAGAAGAGGCAAAGTCCCAACCTCTTGCGGCACTCGTCGATGTGGTGTCCAGGGCGATGACAAAATGCACAACTGATCGCCAGATGCTGTCTCTGATGCTGATGTGCTGGAACTCTGGCCTGACGGTGATGCTGCTGCTGCTGCTGGTGCGGCCTCGTCTGGGTCTGAGTCTGAACCCTCTTCGCTGGTGCCTGGAAGCTGCTGCTGTCCACGTCCCGGTCTCTCTTCAGTCTGGGGTCTGCCTCCTTCTCTACTGCCTGGGCGATCTTAATGTTGCTGGAGTAGGTAGTCGCCTGGCTAATCGCCACCGCATGTCGCAGCTCCCTGTTGAGACCCTTCTTGAATCTCCATGCTCTGTCCTCTGGCTCTCTAACCAGTCTCTCAGCGAACCTGCTGAGCCTGGTAAACTCCGAAGTGTACTGTGCGACCGTCATCGTCCCCTGCTGCAGCGCCTCGAACTGCACCCTCAACTCATCACGCTCCACCTTTGGGAAGAATTTCTCCTTGAACAGTATTTTGAAAACTGTCCAAGACACCCGGGGCTCTGACAACTAGGGGTCCTCCCGGTACCAAGCTCTCGCCAAGTCAAAGAGTCGCATGCTAGCCACTGACACCTTCTGGTCCTCTGGAATGTTCGCCATGGTCAAAGTCCTCTCTGCATTCTCCAGCCATTCATCTGCATAGATGATCCCCTCGTCGCCCCAGAAGTCCATCGGGCTAAGGTGCTGGTACTCCTTCGCTGTCCCGGGTCTCGGTCCTCGCGGTGCTGGAGGTGCTACTGGTGCTGGTGCTGGTGCTGCCGGCTCCCTGGTCCTCAGCGCGTCGACGACAGTCGCTCTGAACTGCGCTGCCTGATGGTTCTGGGCCTCCAGAAAGTGCTGAAACAACGCCATCACCTGGTTGCCGTCAAGCATCATCGTCGGCGGCAGCGATGGGAAGATAGGAGGCGCTGGCGGAAGCTGATCTGCCTGGACGTCTGGTGCGGGCTGCTCTGGTGCGGCCTGCTCTGAACCGCCTGCAACTCCAGAAGTGCCTGCAACTCCAGCCTGGTCTGCGGTCTTCCTTGTAGTGACCATCCTGCATAAAAAGAAAACTTGTTGAATGACAAACCCTAAAACCTAACAAACAATGTTTTTATAATAATAAAGCACCTGAAGAACATGAATAACCTGATATACCCTTAATTCCCGATTTTCCTATGCTGTGATCAAGTTTCCCTAGTGTAATTAAGTCCCCCAATAGTACGCTAAGTCCTAGGTACCATTAGGATGGACCTGCATGGGCCACCACTAAAAACATGTCACGACCCGCTCCCGAATAATCGGACACGAGTCGGACACGTCCAGCCTTCATTGTTAGACACAATGAAGTAAGCTGTACCAATCTAGGGAAACTAACCAGATAAACATGAAGTAAAGAATCACAGCATCTATATAAGTGTCCCAACCAGAAAAGAGATACAATATCTGAATTTATTACAATTCAACTATAAGAGTCTGCTAGTCTCAAAACATGGAAAGATAAATGGAAACTAAATGCAGTACTAGGCCTCTGCAGCCTCTAGGTCACAAGCAGCTCCAGCTGGCTCAGGGAAGGCAGTATCCTGCCCATAGTATGTGTCACACAAAGCCTCCATCTCACCTATCATAACATATCCAGTCAGGAGCGGAGCAAGTACAATTCTAGGTAATGAACAAGACATCATGAAATGAAAGTATAAGGGAACATGGAAAGTACAGGAAAATACAAGTGAATAAGTACATGAAGAACAGGATAAAGTACATGAAGAACATGAATGTAAGAACATGAAAGAACATGATATGTAAGCACCTGAAAGAACATGATATCACAGGAAATAAGTACAAGGTAATCTCCTGAACATATGTGTAATGCATTTGAAATATAACTAAATATGTGACCGGCTAGGGTAAGAACCTGAAAGCACCTGAAAGCACATGAATGGTGACTTAGGACCCGCGTGCACGATGCGGGGTCTAAGCTAAAACACACCTGAGTTGATACTTGGGATTGGTCACATAGATAGTATATTTCCCCTCCCCAGATACAAGTAATAAGCACAAGAGAACAAGAGTACCAGAAAGAACATGACGTGTTGCAATTGTGTCACTCAAGAAAGTACAGGGAAAATAATGTAAAGCACAAAACCGTAGAGTGTACTTGCCTGGCTCCAGGAAAGTACAGGTAAGCAAATGAGCTAAATATCCTCCTGTAGGAAAATAATGATGGGTACAAATTGGTTAATAAACTATGCTAGTTGCTTCTAGGTTAATTAAAGTTAAGAACTAAATCTTTATCTTGATTCTGCCCAAATAAGATAGTCTTATTTGGAGGTTCACAAGTTACATTACACTAGTTTTAATTACTAACTTCTTGTTCTCTTGGGAAATCAAATGCTAAACACAACCCTTGGTTTTACGTGTTTAACACTAAGAGTTTCTATAAGTTATACTTCAAAAACTCATTATATATATAGAGTTAGCATTTGCAACTTTTCATATATATAAAAGTGGTTTGTTTTATAAACTTGGTTTTAAAAGTTATTTAAGTAAAGAGTTAACTAATCAGTAGTAATTTAAGGAAAAGTTAACTAATTGTTTTTAGTTATAAAATTGGTTCTAAGAGGATGTTTCCATCAACTCACAATAAATGGGAAAAACATTTATTATTTATAAAAATAAACTACAGACAGTCCTGCCCAAAGGCAAAGTTCAATGGCCGGCCCACAACCATTCGGCCCACTTACCCAACAGTCTGCCACCCGGTCAACCCAATACCAAGGATCAGTTCAGACCCGACTATCTAACCAGCCCAACTATAACCATTACAGCATATAATTAAATAATATTACAACACATTCAGTATGGCCCAACCCATACTAACAGCCCACAAAAGAATATACAAAATAAGCCCACTGAATAAACACCAACCGGCCCAACAAATAAATAGCCGCAAACTGCCAAAGTCCACCGCCGGTCAGGCCCACAGTCCAAGGCCAGTCACGTCAGGGTCAAGTCACATCATCTCCTTGGTGTCCAACACGCACGTCGGACACGGGAAAGAGGACACGGCTACAGCAAGGTCCAGCAAGGTTCTAGCCACGAATCCGCGCCACTTCGTATCCGACACGAACATCGGATACGAACAGGTAGGTACAGCCACAGTCCAGTCGGGACAGAGGTCCAACACGCAGAAGATCCCCAGCAATAAATAACAGAAAAGAGAAAGAAGGAATCATCAATTTAAAATATATAAAATATGCATGCAGTGTCGGACACGAGAGTGTTAGACACAAGATCTCAGTCCAAAAGAAAAGATTCAGAACCTCAGATCTCATCCAAAAATCCACACAGAAATGGATAAGGAAAACATTCCAAAAACAAACCCATCCCTGACCTAACAAATCGAGCAACCCTAGAGTCACCACTGGATTTGTTAGGTCTAGGCCAACCGACAGCATGTAAGTAAAAGAAATAGATCCACTGGATTCTCCTCAGAAAACACCATCGAACCCACACTCAACAGATCTGGAACCACTACCAGATCTGGAGAAAAACTCCTCAGAAAACAACATCACAACCACAGAATAGTCACAGATCAACTTGATCTCAAAGAATCTACTAAAGAAACATCATAGATCTAACATGCAACCCAAAATAACCACATGCAAGGGTCGATCTACAAGATCGGACCACAGAAGCCCTAGATCCATCGGATCTGAACAGTTAGAACTGTTCGAAGAGAAAGAGAACATCATTGATCTCACACAAACCCAGCTAAACCCTAGATCTCGTCACCGATCAAAGGATCTCAGAGTCTAGGCCATAGATCTGCCATAGATCTGACCAACAGTAGAGATTAGGGTTAGGTTAGGGTTTACCCTCTGGAAGTCGAAGCCCAAAGCTCGTCGAAGAAGAAGACAGGAAGAAGACGAAGAGACAACGAGCTCGAGTTACTGCCAAGCTTCCAGAGTCGTCGCCGTCAAAGCCATCATCGCCGAAGCCACCACCAGCGCCATCGAGGAAGTCGCTTCGCTCAGGATGGAAGTCGCCGCTCAGAGTGTCGCCATCAGAGTCGCCGTCATCATCAAGGTCGTCGTCGCCATCAGAGTCGCCGTCGAAGTCGCCGGAGAAAAACGCTCGAGAACGGCGGAGTTCTCGAAGGGTCGGCGGGGTGCTCGAAGAGTCGGTGGAGTAACCGAGAAGAGTGGGGAGAACGAAGAGTCGGTGGAAGAAATTAATGGCCGCTCTCTCTCTCTCCGAACGGTTCGTTTTAAAACAATTAAATGGTAACTTTGCAAATAAGCCCCCCCGCTAATGGCACATAAGCAAAAACACCCTGCGCCTTTTCATAATTGCCCGCAACTAAAATTTAATAGGAAATTTACAATTTAACCCTCTTCCTTTTCATAATTGCATAAATTATTTAAAAATAGTTTTTAAAATAAGAAAAACAATATAAAAGTTGTTACAACAACTTCTTATTGTTAAATTGTCAAAAATGTAATTCATTCAAAATGTTTCCAAATTAATAATAAGTATAAAAATGAATTTTTAATTTTTATTTAAGAAAACTGGGAAGTGGAGTTACAGGAAAGTACTTGCCTCTAGCAAAGCAAAGCAAAATAAGCTGCGATAAAAGTGCTATGGATGTCCGGTAACTCGTCACTGTAGAAATAAATACAATAACTTAGTTTTTACACTAAGCTAAAACACTAGGACCCTAATTGGTAAAATACGACTTGTGACTGGGCACCTAGCCAAAATGATGACTTTGGCTTAGGAGACCAATGTGGGGTGACATACTACTTTAACTAACTTTCTAGGGTCTTTACACTAGTAAGGGGTGAGGTTCAACACGGCTAAAACTCAAAATAACACAAAAAGCTACAAGTCGTAATTAATCAATAAATAAATCAACAGTCCATTGTGTTCTAACAATTTTTTTGAAGTAGACAAAAAGCCTAGTTTTTCTTAAAGTAAAGTACCAAGGTGATCCTTGTTAATCATAGAAATTTATTATAATTTTTCTGGAATTTATTAACCAGTACAAATATTTTATAAAAATCAGTTTTCCTAAGTATACAGAAAATGAGTCTTGGTTTCATATGCCAAACTAGTGGCAAAACAGTAAATTAAATACTACAAAAATTATACTAAATTAGCTAACTTAACATAGTATCTAAATACTATTTTTCCATAATTTTAGCAGTACTTTAAGTATTTTTAGAAAATCAAAAACAGCATTGCACACAATAATTAATTATCTGCGTATTTTGTCCATGTATATAATTTGAACCAAAGTTCAAATACAGGACCCAAGGCCATGAATCAAGTCCAATATGACTTGTACAGGTCTTGAATGTGTGAAAACACATTTGGGCCCAAATACCCATTCTAGGCTTGGACACCAAATGGTTGCAGTAATTTAAATACACTAAAAATACAATTTGGTAATAGTGCTAAAAAATTATTATTATTTTAATATGGTAAAGTTATACAAAATAATTATATACCTACACATAAAAAAAGTATATACATCTATGTATAAGAAAAATACTTAATTTATGAAGTATATATATATACATACAAATATGTATATATATATAAGAAGACATTAAATTATAAAGTGTATAATAATATATATATATATGAAAATATATATATACGTATACAAATATATATATATATAATATTTACTAATTATGAAAATATACACACAAGAAAAATATATACATATATACATATATGTACATAAATACATATATATACATACATACATATATATATTTATAAAATACTAAAGTGAAATATATATATATATATATATAAAAACAGTTTTTATATATAAAGTAGTATGAATAACAATACATATATATATATAGACAAATATATATACATGAAACTTACTAACTATAAAATATATACATATATATATAAAATACTGTCAAAATACAGTATGTACATATATATATACTAATATATATATATATATATATACATATATATATATATATATATATATATATATATATATATATATATATATATATATATATATAAATATATAAAACAGAAAAGAAAAAAGAAAAGAACAGAAAAATAAAAAGAAAAGGAAACAGAAAGGAGGGGGCTCGAACCTGAGCGCGCTGGCCAGTGAGGGGGGGTTTATTACTGCGCGCTGGCCAGTGGGCCAGTTGGCCCGCTGTATTAGGAATAGGATTAGGTTAGTTTTATTTAGGAATTAAGTGATTAAATAATAAAAAAATAAATAAAACACAGTCCTGTGTCCTGACTGTTAGGGACACAGGTGTCTTGTATCCTTGCTTAGCACGATACGTACGACACGAGTTTCACGTGTCCTCGTCTACGTTCGTGTTCGCCAGGACACGGCGAACACTTTCAACCCAACACGAGACACGCACGACACAAAGGAATGCTGCCACTCACGTGTCCGGTCGATGGGGGGGTTTTTGAGAGCTCTTGACGGCGGTGGAGACGTCGGGACGGTGGCGCTTCAGTGGCGCTGCGGTCGGCTCGTCGTGGCGAAGCGGATGGCGGTGGTGGCGATCGTCGACGACGAGTGGTGAGGCGGTGGTGGTGTGTCGCCGGAGCTAGGGCTTCGGCTAGGGTTTTTGGGGAAGAATAGGGCGGTGGTCGGTCGTGGGGGTGTTTAGGTCTAGGGTTTTGGTCTGGGGGTCGAATGGGGGTTTAAATAGGGTGTTCGAGGCGGTGGGGGCAGCCGGATTTGGCGGGGGCATGGCGGCGTAGCGGTAGGGGCAGCCGGGGGTCAACGGGAGTGGGTGAGGAGAGAGAGGGTGTGCTCGTGGGGGGGGGTTCGGGTAGATTTGCACTAGGGTCCTCTAGGTTTTAGGATTTGCACAGAAGAATTATTGGTGAGCAATTGCAAAACAGAATTTGCATTTCTTAAGTAAAAACATTTCTTTAATTACAAACTGATATAAAAACATTTAAAAAATTTGCAAAATGATATTAAAATATTTTAGAAAATTACAAATCAATATTTTCTACTTAAAAACTCATTTAAAAATTATAGAAAATTCCTAAAAAATCCTAATAATTATTTTAAGGCTAAAATTAACATTAAAATTAATTAGCACTAATTAAAAATGTATTTGAAAATCAGGGGCTTACAAAAATGCAATAGGTTGATCAGACCATCATACGCCAGTTCTGATTAGACAATATGTTAGTGGGTGCGCACCCAATAAAATATGTCATGATCAAGCTCGAAAAGGATAAGCTTGTAAAACTAAGGATAATTAGCAGCATAAGATATAAGTAAGGGTGGTAGTGATGAACGAAGATACATAGTCCAGATTCTTAACTAAATGGGTCAAGCAATCAAGATAAGGTACAAGGTTAAGCATTTAAGGAATCAAGCAAAACATCATCACATGTCGGGTCGAAGGAATTGAGTCAAGGCTGGATCTCTAATTGAAATAAGAGTTAATTTAGTATCATGGTGAGGCTATTGTTTAGCCATTTGACCAGAAAATCATATCAAGAAAATAGAGTACAAGGAGACGGGTTATAGTGGGACATGATATACCTACACGAAGGTGAGCTCGTCTAGGTCTTGCATATAAGATTTGTTGTAGGGTAACAGCTAGTATTACATTCCGAATGTCAAGGTCACGATAAAGAATGTCAAAGGATCTCAAATAGAAAGTGGGGGTTCAAGAGGTGGTAAATAAATGCACAAGATAAGGAAGATCAAGTTAATCATTTGTTTCTGATACCCTTAAGTTCATCTGGTCATAACTTGCCAATCGTATCCTTACCTCACCAGTCTCCGTATAAAAATTTAACCATTACCTAAGCCTTTACCATGACTACCGTAGGCAATTTTTAATTTTCAAACATTACTCATGAAGCATAGCCCTCACATTAAGGAATCAACATTAACCATTTATTTAAATTTCCAAATTCTTTCACCTTGTCTTAAATTTGGCCCGAGACCTCTAAATCCCGTTTACGAATTCCTTGAACTTGTTCAAATGGTTCTCCTCGTGTTATTTAATTTAAATATCTCTAGGCCTTACAAAACTTATCCTCCATCATAAAATCAACTTTCGTATTTTCTTCGACATACACCTTTGAATATTATTCTCCAAAAAAAATTTTCCACAACAATCTCTAAATTTTTATAACTTTATGTTCCCTCTATCCCTAGTCATTTTCTTGCAATATCTTGTTCAATATCCTTATTGAATGCAATTAATTTCTCTTTTCCATTACTAACCTTCTACATTGCCTTAGGGTAAAACTTCCCAAGAATCAATAACCAGAGTTTTGAGGTTCTCAAATCTAGGTTGACCTTGAATATTCTCACCAGTTTGAATACACCTATAAACTATCTCAAAACCCCAAATCTCTCCCTAAGTGTGATTGTTTCCAGATTGGTAGTATACATCTCTTGATTCTATTCGAGACCTTTACCATATTTCTATCTCAAGGTTTCAATATTGAACACTCCACATTTTGATTTCCTTTAGATCATCATATAATTATGTCTCCTCTGAGCTACATGATTCACGTCACTTCTTCAGTCTTTCCTAGGCAGAAGATATGAAGATTCAAAGGTTTTGAGGTACATCTGGTAGGGATGATAAGATATGGGTGATTGGTGTAATTAGACAGAGTTTAAGATAAGAAGAAAATAAGAATACAAGGAAATAATGGCAAGAAAGAATAATGAAGATCTGTTCTTTCTCATCTGTTCAAACGAGATGAACCCATCAAGCTCAAATTCAATATCAAGAAATGAGGGTGAATCCAAACAAGAGAAAAAGAAATTCCAATTGAAGATCAAAAATGAGTTTCTCAGGGGTCGTCCCAGGAATCTCTCAAAGAATCCTAAGTGTGATTGAGTGCCTTGAATTTGAAATATTAAATACAAAATTAAAATCAACAGCTACAGAATTTTATCAAAATTATCAACTAATACCAGGATTCAAAGTTCTACAATGAATCCACCAAAATCAAATTCAAATCAAGGAAAAAAATGAATCAAAATAAGGGAAGGGAGTTTAAATCAGAGTTCAAAATAAGATTCTCAAGGGTCATCCCAGGAATCTCTCAAGGAATCCTAATAGTGATTGAGTACCCTCTCATCCTAACATCTTAATTTCTATATCCTATAGCAGGCTCGTAGTAGTACAACTAAGTCGTTGCGCTACTACGAAATCGTACTAATACGAATCTCGACCTGCATGGGCCACCAATAAAAATGTGTCACAACCCGGACCCACTGTGAGGGTACAAGAACGTAACAACGCCTAGCCTACGCCGCAGTGTCGGCGGTAGAACGCTGTCCTAGGTCTCATGCATCTAACAGTATAAGGCTAAGCAGTTTATACTCCCCGAATGGGGGTGACATAACAGAATATAAACTCAATCACATCTAAGGTAGAGCATAATGGAAGAAGATAAAACATAAAATTCACAAAGAGATACATCAGATAGAAGTCTAAGTGTCTAAGATACACAACCCAGAAATATCTCAAATCTCAAATACAGTAATTCATAAATGCAACCCAAGACGACTAAAAATAAGCTATAAGCAAAACCCTAGCTATCTATACAACCTCTACTGTGTCTCCTCTAGGCTAGCAGGCAACCTCCAGGCTATCTGTAAAATTTATCAACAGGTCCAGTCAGGACAGGAACGAGCACAATACATCTCAACAGTTCATAGCAGGTTAGAAAATATAATCATGCAGTAAAGTAAGATACAGGTACTAAAAAAAATGCAGTATGTAAACAGAGAGAGAACTGTAATAGAAATATCTACTATAAATAGAGACTAACAGTGGCTAGTGAGTCAGAGTACAATATAGACATGTAAATGGCATAGAAGATTCTGATGCTACACTATGGAAAGATTCTGATGCTACACTACTTGGATAATATTCACATGTCCACTTCTTCTCTCCCGTACCCCCAATCAATACACAAGGATCCAGCCAGGTTATGTTATGATTCCATACAATGGCCCCCGAAGGGTGATACATGGATGCCCATAAATGGGTGATTCTGGGAATGTCCATAAGTGGGTGATTCAAGGAGACTCTGTGATCATGAGAGTACATGTCACAAGTGATCAATGAACCAAGAAGCATAGTGATACACAATGTAAGTGAAACACACAGAACATGTAATATCCATATAGTACCAATCCGTGTGACCAACATGACAGTATCAAGTAAAGTAATTTAAAGCAGAAAAATAATTCTAAACATGATATGAAATGATCAGAGAATGTACTCGCCTGATAACCTGAACAGCTGATAAGTATAGGAGGTCCAACTGAAGCCACAGAGTCCTATTTAAAGCAACACAGGTTACAAGATATTCAATTTATATGGTAATTGAAATTATAATAAAATCTACATGATTCTAAGTCAATCTAGGTCAAAGTCAACTTTAGTCAATTATAAAGTCAAACTAGGTCAACTCTAGTCAACTGTGGTCAAACTAGCTAGGGTTGGGTCAACAATGGTCATCTAGTCTAGGTTAGTCAATTCTAGGTCTAAACAAACTAAGTATATGCAAATCAAGTATCCAAGATAGCTACTAACTCATAGCCTAAGTCACTTGCTAAACCAAGCACAAAACTAAACCATAAGCTAACAAGGCACACAAACTTAGTCATATAATATATATATATTATTCACATTCGTATATTCATATACAAAGATATATATAGGAAAGCTATATATATTATATATATATATATATATATATATATATATATATATATATATATATATAGGCACATACATATATATATATATATAGAGAGAAAGAGAGGTAAAAGAGTAAGTGAGTATGTGTGTGTTTGGCATGCGTATGAAAGGATATGTGTTAATGTTCTAAAATTTAGTGATAGGTAGGTGTATGTGACATGGAATACATGATGTCAAAGGGTGTATGAATGCATGTGTGTAAAAGGTTATAGGTTAAGTCAGTTTATAGAAATACATACATACATACTTACATTGTATACATGCATACATACATATCATGTATATTACATTACATGATACATACATGTATACTTGCATTATATTATACTTACATGCATGCATATTAGATACTTGCATTTATATTAACATATTGTAAACATTCATTTCATTCATGCATCTATGCATTACCTACATGTTTTATACATATGCATACATTGTATATTCATATCATTTCATATATTAACATAGAGACATACAAACATGCACACATCATATATTTCATACCTTATATTACCTTACATATCATGTTATATATTATCATTCATTCCTTTCATATATTACATTATCTTTAAGTTTAATACATCATATATGGATACAATACATTATCTTGCATGCTTGTATTCATATATTACATTCTATATTATCTATATACATGTATTTCCTCCATTCATTCATGCTTGCATCATATACTCTACATTACCATACATGTTATCATTATATATTGTATTACAATATTTATACATTATGCATTTATATCTATCATTACATATATATCTTGCATTCATATCTAGCATTCATTATATACTTTCATGCATATATTGTATATCATTCTTTCATTCATACATTTATGCATTGCTTATATGCATTATATTAATTGCATTCCTATATGCTTGCATTCAACCATATATATACATTAATGTAAAGAGAATATATATCATATATATATAATTTTATTCATCTAACATATCATACATTACATACTCTATATTCATTTAATATCCATACTACATAGGCTCATAGGTTACACAAAATGCATATATCGTATAGTCACTCTTCTACTTAAAATCAATACTGTACCAATTGGGCATTCACTAAATTCTAGGATTAAAGTATGTCGTAGTCCTTTGTGTTAGCTTTTCGAAACTTTAAACGGATCGCATTTTCGTGTCCGGAAGCTCCCGGAATCGCAAAAATATCGAAACGCATTCGTCTTTCATACAGCTGACACTCAAATAATTTTACAGAAAGTGTTAGAACGAATTTGGTTATTAAAATATATATTTGGAAAGCTAACTTCGATACGGTTCTTTTAAAAAAAACGAGAGATAAATTGGAGTTCTAAGCTAAAAGTTATGATATTTCTAAGTTGTTCTGGCTACTAAAAACGTGGATAAAAATTATGACAAATTTGATTATTTTGAACAAAAGAAACACATGTAGGCCAAGATACTTGGATACCAACATAGCTATCCCAATAAAACTTATTCTAACCATCCTAACTAAGATCAATCCACTCTCTAACCATCTAACCACACACATAAATAAATATATATATGCACACACCACACACACCAACATATATATATGAAGAGACACACCAATCTAAATATAAAATAAATATGATACAATATGATACAATATGATACTATAAAGAACACATTAGGAACAACTCTCTAAAAATATAAATCTGAGATTAAAACACTAATTAATCATTCCTACAATATATATATGCATACAAGTGGCCAAAATAGGGGTTTTTTCATTAGGATACAACCACAACACAAAGGACATTCCTATGACCTCCAAATGGACACGAAATAAACACAAATGGAGATACAACCATGGAAGTCATTCCTATGGGTTCAAAATATTTCTATATGTATGTAGGGATGAATTAGAAGAGAGATTATACCTTCCGGAAGAGAGATTCAAAGGAAAATCCTTCCGACACGACACCGACACGTAGAGATTCTAAAAGGACACGAACAAGCTCTGAATCCTCCCAAACTTGGCTAGCACCCTCTAACCATGGAGTAGAGGAGAAATGAAGAAGATATGGTAGAAGAAGGGGTTGATTTGGAGATGAAATCAATGGAGGTTCATCTCTAAATTAATTTGGGGAAGAACAAGAGAGAGAAAGTGGATGAAAACAAATGAATAAAGGAGTGACTCACTCCTTATCTCCCCATAGGTTGCTGCCCAAAAAGGGTGAGGTGTCCCCTATTTGAATGTCCAAAATGCCCTCCACTAATCTATTTGATTTAAATTAGGAATGGATTAAAGGTTGAGGTCAATTTAGTCTAGTTTTAAGTCTCTAATTAAACTAAACCTATCCATAAGTAATTAGTCTAACTACTAACTAAAATTATCATGTGGAATAAAATTAATATCATGTGGGCCATGTCTAACTAGTGTGTGGGTCCCACTAGAGTCAAACTACCCCCCCGGGTCCCTGTTTCAAGTCGGATTGAGTTGAAATTCGAACCCGACTCAAATAACCCCAAAACAATATCATAAATAATAAAATAAATTTCAACCCCAAAATAATATCATAAATAATAAAATAAATTTTAAAAATATTCAAAAATATCTCTGTGTCTAAAAATTGGGAGTGACATCAACAGAAGACTGGGCGAGCTTTTGCCCTAGCAGCAGAGGAACAAGAGCCAGAGCAGGAACCTACAGCTGATGTCATCACAGGTTTCATTTATGTGCATTTCTATCATGCCTTAGCTTTATTTGATTCGGGTGCATCACATAGTTTCATATCCACAAAATTCATCTCTGCTCACCATATAGATACGGGTTTTAACAAGAAGATATGTAGAGTCATGACCGGTGGAGGACCCCTACCCATCACTGAGACCTGTAACTGCCCCATCACCATATCAGGCCACCAATTCATAGCACCTTTGCTTGTGATGCCCTTACCCAACTATGGTGTAGTCCTAGGGATAGACTGGTTGAGTAAGCAGCATGCGCTAATAGACTGTCACAGGGGATGTGTAGTCTTCAGCCCACCTGGAGAGCCGGAGTTTGAAATCTCTCGAACTTCGGAGGATATGGAGTGTGTTACCTACACCTCTATCACAGAAGAACCCGGACCTTCCCATCCTATCATAGCAGAATTTATGGACGTCTTTCCTGATAGTCTACCCGGATTATCCCCAGATCGAGACATAGAGTTCACCATTGACCTAGTCCCTGGCTCTTTCCCTATTTCTAAGGGATGCTACAGAGTCAACCCGAAGGAGGCCAAGGAGATGAAGGATCAGATCAATGAACTGAAGGCTTTGAATTTATCCGAGACAGAGCTTCACCCTGGGGAGCACCTGTCTTGTTTGTTTCCAAGAAGGACGGAACTGTGAGGATGTGCATCGACTACCGGGCGCTGAATAATATCACCATCAAGAACAAGTACCCTCTGCCCCGGATCGATGACCTGTTTGACCAACTCAGTGGAGCCAAGGTGTTTTCGAAGATTGACCTAAGATCTGGCTACCATCAGATCAAGGTCAGGAAGGAGGACATTCCTAAGACGGCGTTCAACACCAAGTATGGGCAGTTTGAATTCTTAGTCATGCCGTTTGGACTGACAAATGCTCCTGCTGTGTTCATGAACCTTATGAACAAGATTTTCTATGAATACCTAGATCAGTTTGTCGTTGTCTTCATCGATGACATCCTGATCTACTCGAAGACTGAAGAGGAGCATGAAGAGCACCTCAGGAAAGTTCTAGGAACTTTGAAAAAAGAGAAGTTATATGGTAAGCTATCCAAATGTGAATGCTTTCTAGACAAGGTGGATTTTCTTGGCCATGTTGTCACAGGAGAAGGAATTTCGATGGACCCTAAGAAGATAGCTGCTGTTGAGAAGTGGTCTACCCCAAGCTCAGTTGTTGAAATCAGAAGTTTCTTGGGCTTGGCTGGCTACTATCGAAAGTTTGTGAAGGATTTTGCCAAGATTGCTAAACCAATGACGAAGCTCACTCGGAAGAATGAAGAGTTCATCTGGACGGAAGCTTGCCAGGCATCGTTTGAGGAACTGAAGAAGAGACTTACAACAACACCGATACTTGCGCTACCCGCAGGTACCGGAGGTTTCTCAATATACAGCGATGCCTCTGGAAAAGGAATGGGTTGCGTTATTCAACAATATGGGAAAGTGATTGCTTACGCATCTAGATAATTACGAACTCATGAGAAGAACTATCCCACACATGATCTGAAGCTTGCTGCAGTAATTTTTGCCTTGAAACTATGGAAATATTATCTCTATGGAGAGAGAGTGAAAATATATATAGACCATAAAGTCTGAAATATGTTTTCACTCAGAAGGAGCTGAATATGTGACAAAGAAGATGGCTGAAACTGATAAAGGATTTTGACATCGACTTGCAGTACCATCCGGGTAAGGCTAATGTGGTTGCAGATGCACTTAGTCGATACCCAGTGGCGATATTCTTGACTAAGGAGCGGCACTTATTGGAGACATAGAGAATCTTGGTCTGGAGATTGTACTGCCTGAGGAAAAGATGAAGGAACTGGAGCGAGAAGCTATTGTACCTGGAGCTGACTCAACCATGATGCAGTTGCAATTGTGTTCAAGTCTGATGGACAAAGTCAAGGAGACACAATTCCAAGACGAGACGCTTTGCAAACTCAGAGATCAAGTGCTGGCAGGAATACTTAAAAGATTCTCTATCGCCAGTAACGGAGCATTGAAGAATGGTACGAGGCTGTGTGTACCATCTGGTAAACTGAGGGATGAGCTTATGCAAGAAGTGCACCAGTCGCAGTATTTCATACATCCTGGAGCTAATAAGATGTATCGGGATATGCGTACCATTGTTTGGTGGTATGGAATGAAGAAGGACATATCCAGATTTGTGGCTAGATGCTTGATTTGTCAACAAGTGAAGGCTAGCAGACAGAGACCCGCAGGACTTCTACAGCCGCTGGACATTCCGGAGTGGAAGTGGGAGCATATAACAATGGACTTTATGTCAGGATTGCCTCGATCCCAAGGAGGAAAGGACGCCATTTGGGTTATTATGGACCGACTGACTAAGTCAGCTCACTTTATCCCCTTCAAGGTTGGTTTATCCACTGAGAAGATGGCAACACTGTACATGCGGCACATCTACCGGATTCATGGAGTACTGGTAAGTATTGTATCTGACCGAGATACTAGATTTACCTCACACTTTGGAAGAGTTTACATGACAGCTTGGGAATAAAACTGAAGTTCAGCACAGCCTACCATCCCCAAACTGACGGACAATCGGAGAGAACCATCCAGACGCTAGAGGACATGCTGAGATCTTGCGTCTTAGAATTTGGAGGGTCTTGGGAGGGCCACTTGCATTTAGTAGAATTCTCCTACAACAACAGTTGCCAAGCTAGCATTGGTATGACACCATTTGAAGCTCTTTATGGACGTTGTTGCCGCACTCCACTTGCATGGGACGATGTAGGAGAAAGAGTACTGCTTGGACCAGAAATAGTGACTGATGCAGCAGAGAAGGTAAAGGTGACCAGGGACATGCTCATGATTGCCCAAGACAGACAGAAGCATTGGACAAATAGTAGTCATCGACCACTGGAGTTTGAAGAAAGAGATAGTGTTTTTGTGAAGATTCAACCTACTAGAGGAACTATCCGATTTGGCAGAGCTGGGAAGCTAAGTCCCAGATATATCGGACCATTTAAAGTTTTGAGCCGAATTGGTGAAGTAGCATATCAGTTAGCTCTACCAGCTAATCTTGAGGGCGTGCACAACGTTTTCCATGTTTCGCAATTTTGGACAGAGGCAAGAAGAGGACCAGGACTTCGGTGACTCCCATAGTTAGAGTTATGTGAAGGCACGATTCTCCAGGCGAGTCTACCTGGGAGCAAGAAGATGAGATACGGGAGCAGTACCCGTACTTGTTTGAGACCTGAGGTAATTCCTAACCCTATCCTTTAATTTCGAGGACAAAATTTCTTAAGGAGGGAAGGTTGTGAAACCCGCAACTTTTAGTTAATTATTTGAACAATTTAATTAGCTAATTATTATTATAAATCATTATTAGTTGTTAATTTAGGAAAATGCATTTTTTAAAAATTATTAATTCTGGAAATTTTTGTCAAAACCCGTAATTTTCTAATTAATTAATATTGTGTTTATTTTAGTTAGATTAAAATTATTATTTTTAAATATTGGATTTTTAGTTGTCTGGCCCTGTCCCGAACCCATTTTCGAGCACAAATCTATTTTTCGAATTACTCTAGTATTTATAAAGAAAAGAAATTTTCTTAAAAACAAAACCTATATGTTAAGGCCCAACAGCCCATAAATCTATAAAACCCATTAAGAATGATTTATTTTCCATTAACTATTATTTGAGGCCAAGATTTGTTAGCCCAACTCTTAAAAATAAATATTAACCATTTTAAACCATAAGCCCATGAAATCCAAAGCTTTTTGTTTTTAATCCTTAACCAAACATTACTATGGAGAGAGAGAGACTTTATAACAATTCTCTTCAATTTCCTTCTGATGGTTTTCTGTTAAGAAATGAAGGGTCTTCGGCTCTTGGCCGACCCTGCCAAAACCGTCGCCACCGCCATCACTCCGGTGACCGCCGGCCTCCCCGAACGGCCGCCGCCTCCTCTTTCGGTAACACCCAAACTCTCTCCACCCTATATAAACCCCTCTCTTCATCCCTCTCCATCACTATTCCAACTTTCCCCAATTTTTTGTGCCCTAACCGAGATCCACCTCCCAGAGTTCCTTCCGACTCGCGTCGAGGCCGACCCCAGGCCGGATCCGCCTGAACCACACCCCGACGCTGGCGCTACCTTTCCCAGGGCCGCGCCCTATCCGGCGACAAACCCCGTAGCACCGCCCGCCTCCTGAGCTCCGACGCCGAGCCCCGGAGACACCGCGCCCGACCCCGTCGGCTCCCTGTGCGGTCTTTCTGCCGTCGCAGCTTTCCGATCAGTCTGTCCCGCAGCAGTCCGCGATACCCTGCTGTTGTCTGTTCCAAGCTCGGGTGCTGTACACGCAGCCGAACCCCGGCGAGGCGTTGACCCGAGGCCGAGATGCTGACCGCAGAGTTCTTTTTCTCTAATATTCACCTGAGAGCTCTTGCCGAGCAATTTCTGGCATATTTCCGTTGCCCCGTTTCCATCTTTATAGTCTGTGATGAATTTGGTCCACGAATTTCCCGGGAATTCGATAAGCGAGACATTTTTGGATTTTCCGAAAACCTTTCGGAAATGTTCTGTGTTTTAGAGTTGGTTCTATGGCTTTGATTTAGAATTGGTTCTGTGGCTTTGATTTAGAATTGGTTCTGTGGCTTTGATTTAGAGTTGGTTCTGTGGATTTTTCGGGGTAATTTCGGTCTTCCGAATATCCTTCGAAAATGTGCCGTGGTTATATATTTTCGGATTTGATATTATTTTCTGGTTAATATTATCGGTGGATTGAATAATTAGAGTTTCCCTGGTTTGGGATATTATTTGTGTGTTGTTGGAGCATTTTCCCAGTTTTGGGTTGTCCCGAAAATAGAGGGAATGCTGCCAAAATTTTTATAAAACTTTATAAATGGATTTTCAAATCGGTTTTCGAAAATATTTATAAATTGGATTTTTAGGCGACGACCGTATCGGTCAATGGGCCCTTAGTGAAATGCAAACGAAACCGGCATTGTTCCGGACGTTGAGGCATTAGCTATTTTTTTGACGATTGGACCAATATCTGAGACTCATAAATTAATTTAATTTAATTTAAATTATTATTTTATTTTGTAATTAAATTGTAGGATAATTTTTAGAGACTAACCAAAGTTTTCTTCTTATTTAAATTCATGTAAAATGGTCTGTAAAGGGCATAAGCCCAGTTTTATTATTCTCTGTGGATTGTAATAAGTTAGTTAAATTTTTATTCTTTTCTGGTTGTAGTTGACGTAAACACAAAAAATAGTAAAATAATTATTTTATAGAAAATCAATATTGTTTTCTCACATTAAATAAATTAGGAGAATTACAAGTTATTATTATTACAAGTTTCACTTTTTTCTTATTTAAATAAAAATGTAGTTTTATTATATAAATTATAAAATATCAAGTTTTGCCAATAAACTGATAAAAACAAAGTTTTTTCGAAATTAAATATAAAATGATCTTTCCATCATAAGTAAATGTAACGCATTAGATAATCGAGTTGTGTTTGTGTTAATATAATAAAGATTAAAATTGACTAGGACAAATTTAGAGATTGTAACTAGCACATCTAGCATGGCAATTTTTGGAAATCTAAGGCAGACTTCTCGATTGTAGGATTTCGAGGACAAGTCTGAATTCAGTCCCGGAGACATTCTAATCCAGTCAAAATCAAAGGCAAGTACATTTTGTGGTAGTTTACAATTACTTAGTAATAGTTTTATTGCAAGTTTAAACCACGATGCAACACGGAACTCTCTCTGAGAGCATTGACTGTTTAACTGTTGGGTATTGGAGGAGTAGTGTAATGAGTATGACCACATCCAAAGTAGTATAATGACTGTGTTAGCTTACCCCTCATACACACGGGGATAAGCCATATCGTATCAATAAGATACAACTGTACAACCCAATCCGGTCATATTCATTACCTATTCACATCATAATATTTTAACTGCTGGAAAACTATTTATTTCAAATTGTTTAAAAATGCATAACTCCATTATTATTTCAATTGTTAAAATATCATGAATTGTACTTTGCTCCCTCTTGATTGGAGACTATATTTTTAGGTTCTATTGATGATGCAGAGCTACTGATTAGTAGTTACTATGATCCTGAGCTGTACCCTGCTGTTCTACCAGAGGAAGATGATGAGGAGACTGCCAATTAGTTTTATTTACAGTTTATGATATTGTGATAGGCAGTTATTTTATTTCAGTTGTGGGTTGTATTTTGTGTTTAGAAAAGTTTTATTTATCGAAATATTAAAAGTTGTGGCAAATAGAATTGTGTTGTTGATTACCTGCATGAGTGATACAGCTTACTGCCGCCGTCTCAACAACGGTGCAGGCTGGGCATGATCTGATTCGACCCAAGAAATTGGGACCGGGTTGTGACAGGATTCCTCATCGGATAATTCATGACAATGGACCACAATTTGCCAGTCAGGCATTTTATCGGTTCTGTGATAAGAATCGAATTCAAAATCTGGCTTCTACGGCTTATAATCCAGCTGCTAATGGTTTAGCTGAAGCTTTCAACAAGACGATCGTCAAACTTCTCAAAAAGTTCATCTCTTCTAATAAACGTGATTGGAATGAAAAACTTGGAGAATGTTTATGGGCTTATCGAACGACAGTCCGAGCTCCTACCAGTTTTACTCCATTTTTATTAGTCTACGGATGTGAGGCTGTCCTTCCATTGGAAATCCAGATTCCGTCTCTTCGAATAGCCATTACTAATGAGCTAACTTCAGATAACAATGATCGCTTACGACTCTAAGAACTTGAAGGATTAGACGAGAAGCGTCTTCAAGCACAACAGCATATTGAGCTATATCAAGCCCGCATATCTCGAACTTTCAATCGTAAAGTTAAAGAGAGTGTATTTAAGGTTGGTGAGCTAGTATTAGCTGTTCGAAGACCGATGGTGATGACTCATAAGAGCAAAGGGAAATTCCAAACAAAATGGGAAGGCCCTTATGTAATCGAAACTGTGTTTTCCAATGGTGCCTATCGGTTATCTAAGCCCAATGGAGATTTACTCATGATGCCGATCAATGACAAATTTCTTAAGAAGTACTATGTATAAAAAAAACACAGAATGAAAATAAAATATTTTTTATTTTTGTTCAGAACAAAGGATTAAGGACGAGGACCACTGCCTTCCTTGTTGAATACATAGTCAGCCAATGCATCGAAGACATCATTACCTGAGTTCACAAAAATCTTGCAGGCATCCATCCTCAGCGCCTCTTCTTCAGGAGTTTTTTCTGGCTTTACTAAGAAAGCGAGGATGTCTTGGGGTGGTTTGGGGGTAGAAGAGCCTTCGCCTATTTCGTTTGGGCCTGACACAATTGGATCAACGGGGCGCGTCTCGATGACGTCCTCAACTTTCATGGTGACTTCAGTCTTTGGCAGCACGTCCTTGGAAGACATTTCCAATAGAGGAGCGAAAATAAGGATGAAGTTTTACAAAGAGTTCTCATCTATTTATAAGAGAGAGCTATTAATGAACCGGTCTTAGAAATTGTAACAACTTTTCATTCCCGAAAAGACCTATCCATTCATTACACCAGATTCATGCATTTAATGTGGAATTGAATTGGTCTTTCTTTTCCCAAATTCATTTTTTATCGACATTGGCATATATTCTCAATGACATCTGTCTTCTTATTCCCCAGCTACCAATGTTTGGTTAAGCTGATTAGTTGTCTCCTTGGAGAGAAAATTTAATCCTTTATCTTACCAGTTGATTAAAAAGTTGGATTTGTTATTTATCATGTTCTTATGACCTCTGAATAAATATTAAGTCTGCTTGTGTTTCCTATCTATCATGTTCATTTGGCCTCTGAATAGATATTAATCTATTTTTCTTTGAGTTATTACGATCTGTCACGTTCATATTACCTATGATAGTATCATATACTCTAAACAGAAAATAAGATTTCATTATCTATCATGTCCCTTTGGCCTCTGAATATACATTAATCTATTTTTCTTTGAGTTGTTATGATCTGTCATGTCCATATTACCTCTGATAGTATTGTATACTCTAAACAGAAAATAAGATTTCATTATCTATCATGTCCCTTTGGCCTCTGAATAGATATTAATCTATTTTTCTTTGAGTTGTTACAATCTGTCATGTCCATATTACCTCTGATAGTATTGTATACTTTAAATAAAAAACAATATTTCATTATCTATCATGTCCATATTACCTCTGAATAGATACAATTTATTGAATTTCGAAGACTTATCATGTCCATATTACCTCCGATAAGTATTCTCTATCTCATACCTATTATTTAATTTCAAAATAAATGATAGGGTCACAAAACAAATATTTATTCATTGAATAAGATAAAAGATTACAAAATCTTCTTATTTGCCTAAGACGGAGCAGATATATCTTTTAGCTTTGTCTCGAAGTTCTTCATCATCCAAATGCTAATCTGGATCCAGTTCTGGTTGAATGGAGTTAACCATCCCGGTAGCCTTGGGTTTGTTTGGGGATATAATACCGCAGCCCTCATGAACTTGTTGACGAACATCTGGGTCTGCACTGGTTGTATTAAACCCGAATCTTCACTCAGATTAGATCCTGGCATGAGGCCAAAGAAAGAAGTGACACCGTCATTGGGAACACTAGCAAAATATCCCATATCATTGGCACGATCCCTCTTGAATACGATTCTACCCGGCCTTCCGTGACTGCTGGGAGTCAAATTCCACAGCATATGTCGGGGATGGGTGGCATGGATGAATGCTGACAAAGGGTAATCTTTATCCATGTCAGGGAGATACATTACTCTATCTCCAGATTTGAACACCCAAGACTCCTTCTTGGGGTGTGTCTGTGACTTACAGTCAATTGCATCCCCAAATAAGAAGGCTGGTTTTGCAAATTGTTGTTCATTCAGTGAAGTCAACAATTCTCCATTTATTATGGATAGCAACATTCTATCCCCTTGGGCAGCTATCAACTGTGCCCTCTCTATGGGGTAATCTGGGTTCGATTGAGGAAATGCTACTTGAGACAGATTCTCTAGATAATTTGAGCCCACCATGCCAACTGATGAGCCAAAGACTTCTGCGAGAGGGTGAATTTGCAAGTCCACTGCCAAAAGAAAAAGAAAAGTCAAGTTAGTGAAAATCTAATTTGATATCTTTTACGCAGATAAATTGGTCTAAGTTTTACATACAAAGGGTAAAAAGTTCTAAAAATGTAAAAAGTCTTTGTTTTGCACAAAGTCTTTTCATTTTGTCAGATTTTATGCTGGCATATTAGATGTGGGCGTATTTCAAATTTTACGCTGGCATATTAGATGTGGGCGTATTTCAAATTTTACGCTGGCACATTAGATGTGGGCATATTTCAGATTTTATGCTGGCACATTAGATGTGAGCGTATTTCAAATTTTTCGCTGGCATATTAGATATGGGCGTATTTCAAATTTTACACTGGCACATTAGATGAGAGCGTAATTTTTACGCTGACACGTATAGACGTGGGCGTATTTCTTAATTTTATGCTGACACGTATAACGTGGGCGTATTTTGATTATCTTAATTTCTATGCTGACATGTATAACGTGGGCGTGAAATCAAAGATTTGGGTCTTCTTCTCCGACAAGTTTTACGGCCATGGGAGCAATGCTTTACCCCTCATTGGAGGAGCCATGACGAGGTTACTTTGCTGAGATGCAGCTGATGACCGGATGGAAGTTTGTACGCGGTCGACCGATGAGGAATCGACGGCGGGTTTCTTGCCTTTGTTGCCGGCGGCAGATTTCTTTGGGGCCATTGAATGGAATGCAAAAGAGTGAACGGAAAAGAAAAGGATTCGAGAAAGCTTGGGAGTACAAGGAAACAAAGTAAAGTTTTCTCTCTTCCAGAAGAACCCTATTTATAGAGAATTTTTGAATCGGTTCGAATTCCAGATTTTACGCCGACTGTTGGATATCCTAACTTTTACGCGGATGACCGTTAATATCCCGAACTTTACGCTGATTGGTCAAATTCCAAATTTTACGCTTCTGTTCAAAGTATTTCAAATTTTGAAAATATTTGAAAACTTTGAAGGGGGTTTTGTAGGAGCGTAAAAAGAATGCCTCATGGACTTAGTCAAAGAAGTTGAGAATTTTACGATAACGCTAGCTATTTTACGCCAGGGCTAGTCGTTGAACTTTACGCCAACGACAGACTGTCAGGCCGTATTTAATGCAGAAGATTTGGTTTGACAGAATGATTACGCTGACGGCATGCAACACAGAAGTCGAGAAGATCAGATTTTCACCAAACTCGATACTTGTCGTATGGTGTGCAAAGAGAGCTACTTTACGCTCAATAAAATTACTTCTTTTTTACGCACAATAGCTATGCGAGCTTTTACGCTCGAAGCTATTGTGGACATAAAGTCTATTTGGGTTAAGTTTTACGCTCAAGGCTATTTTAGCCACTTTACGCTGGGAAGTTTATTTTGGGCTGTTTTTACGCCGATTTGCCACTTTACGCTCAGAGCATATTTTGGGTCGTTTTTACGCCCGATTGTTTCTGACTACATGAGAACGTGATTTGTCTACATGGCCTTCATGCCACATTTATCGAGGAACGTGTGTATGTGCTACCTATTTTGTTGAAGTAATGGGATACATGTCAATGTGCGTAGAGGATGAGTTGCATTGTGGGTGACAGTTACTTGCATAATGACCTGATTTTTGTTGCTTTTTACGCACAAAGGGTCAAGTCTATAAATAGACTGATTTTTCACATAGACAGGAGGGTGAGCAGGAGGAGAGAGATCAGAGCCCAGAGACTTTGAATTTCTAGAGCATTCTTCTTCAACTTTTTCTTCAAGAACAGAGTGAAGCAAAGCAGGAAAGCATTCGACCTCGCCATCGATGCCCAAGTGTGTCGATACCTTTCTGGTGACTTAGTTCTTCCAGCTGTTCATCTTCCAGCAGTACTCTTCATCATCATCGTATGGTCCAAGGAACAAAGTGATCATTTACAAGATCAGACTTCTACAACAATACTTTTCCAGAATCAAATTTGTACTTTCTGTACTTTTTCTCGTTTTCTTTCAAAAGCCAATTTTAGGCATTTTGTTAAGTCAAACACATAGAAGTCAAGGCTTGCCTGGTCTCATTTAACGTATTCAGGCCCGTTTTAAGGGCTTTTATACATTGTTGATGATTGGATCCCTTGCTACTTCCCGTGTTGTCACCTTCGGCCATTTGGACAGACATCAGGTGGGAGGAAATAGAAGGAACTGTGGATCTTTTACTCTCCAGCTCGGACCCTTAAGTTTTGCCTTCCTGAGGGTAGATAGGTAAGTTGCCATCGTCCTCTGACTCGAAGCAGTTGCTATCCCCTGGTTGTTGATAGCTTGTGCTTCCGGAGGCATCTGTGTCAGTCATATACACATCTTTGCCCGGTTAAAACGAAGGGTTATCATGGAACGTAGTGGTTTGGCTACCCCAGCCTGTGTTGCGGTTGAAACAATATTCCCATGTAATAAGGGGCTGGACTTGGCATGCGTGTGTTGGAACACACCCGTACTGGATACCGCCAGTTTGCTGCTTCTAGGTCAGCTTTTGGGTTTATTAGCCGAGACAGGCAGATTCTTGGAAGTCTTCTTGAGGGATGGTGACCCTCATACAGAGAAGCATGAGCAAAGATGGGTTTACCTTCTTCTGTACTCGACTATCTCTCGTCGAGTCTCTGCTGTATAGGTACCGCCGGTTGCAGTCGTTGGAAAACAGATTGCCTCCTTGGTGGCGTTGCTACTGTTTTGTGGTAACAATAGTTGATAGTTATGTTGGCGCAAGTGTGCCTTAAGGTAGGCATGTTGTGCACAACAGAGTCTTCCCTCATTTTGCACTTGTGAGATATCACGTTGTGTTGATCAGTAGTCTTCACATCTATACTCATTTCGTGCACGCAAGGATGCTGCACGCATGAATGATGATGTGAAGGTAGCTTCCCTCTTCCTAGTTCTTGTGTATGAGACACGCTTAGGTCATGGTCAAAGACTTGTTCTTGAGGCAGACTCACTTCATGCTTACAGCAGCACTGCTCGTATGAGTTCATCCCCACAGTATGCACCCTCTGGCTTGAATCATGCACATGAGTGCCCAAATGACAGCGGGGTTTTATTGGTCGAGACATCGAAGTACTCAAACCAATTTTGTAAAGTTTCCCGTCGGCTACGTACGTGACTATCAACGCATGACTTTGATCAACCATTGGCATAACACGTTGGTCGCTTGGTGCGCGTGCTGCCTTGGACTTCTTCTTACTACCCCTGGAAGGTGTGTAGTATTTCAAGTCCAACATGGTGGTTGGCGTAGAATGTTGGTCGCATAAGGCGCGTCCTGTATTGGATTTCTTTGTGCTATCCATGGAAGGTGCATAGCATTCAAAATCCAACATAGCCTTACCCAAGGGGTAGGCAATTCTGTCAAAAATAGAAGCTCCATCCTGTACGGCCACCTTTGTGTGTGGGCAGGCTGCTGCACCTTTCTTCCTGCTGCACCTTCATCTGGCGTACAACAAGAGAGCTGTGCTCTTCGCTGTGCTTCTCAGCAACTGGAGTCGAATGAGGCAGTATAATAGCAGCAGGTGAAGGCGTCTTCGATGCTTTACAGTTCAGAAGGTTTTAGAGAGCATCCCCCTCCGTCTTGCTGCTCGTCGCAGCAGCCTTGGGCAACCAAGTACGTCGAGTCTTCTTTGGTTTTACGAACCGCTTTGAAGGACTCGACTTCTCTTCAGAAAAATATCTTCGAAAGCTTGGTGGTCTAAGTGTACGACCAACATCTGAGAAGGCTCCAGCAAGTTATATCGGAATGTGTCACCACCTTCTCGTCGGAGGAGAATGACGTCCCTAGCAGAGTCGTCAATTTGTTTTCCATTAAAAAATTTATACAAACTTTTGTATTTTAAACGTATAAAAGTACAAAAGACTCCTAAATATGAGAACTAAGTAAAAAGAATTTCTGGGAAAGTGTAACGATGGAGATCGAGCGCTGCAGCGACTCCTTTGCTACGTTGATGATCTGACGACGAACTGAACTTGCTCTGACTTTCTGATACCTGTGAGTGATATTCTGGGTTGCCAGTCAAGAAGATATCGAATCCCCCTGAACGAAGGAAGACTGCTTCTATTTATAGGCTGTACGTATACGATGGGCGAGATGATTTTTGACGCACAGAAGTGCTGCATGTGCAGGATTTCGGGATAATTTGTTGTTACTGCTTTGTGAGGACTACTGTTGAGCTGACACATGGTGGTTGCTGGATTTTTTTGTTATCGAGATCTTTGGATAGTTAGCATCCTTTATCAGCATGACCAAGTAATTGACACATGACATGTGCTCATTGCTCAACGATCTTGTTGGGATAGAACCAAATAGATTTCGCTCATATCAAAAGAGCGGTCAGTTTAAACAAACTGAACCCTGATCTTATCTCAGGAGTGGCAGTTTGAACAAATTAGATTTAATTGTATATGAAAAGGTACAATATGTTTAAACAAACTAAATTCGATTGTATCTCAAGAGATACAGTTGTTTAAACAAACTGGATGTGATTGTATCTGAAGAGATACATATGCCATACTGACCATGTGGCATGATGTCACGTTATGGAGGAGCTGTACGCTGTACGGGCTACATTTTTGGGAGTGTCAGAGGAACTGCGCTTTTGGGCGACGAAGAGTGCTTCTGAGGCATAAAGTCACTACAGTTTTGGACGACAAGGAGACTGTGCTTTTGGAAGCGCTAAGGGGCCAACGAAGGAGCCATGAAGGGGATGCACTCCTGTAAATCTCTGAGAGGCCAACGAAGGAGCCATGAAGGGGCTGTGCTTCTGTGAAGATCTTAGAGGCCAACGAAGGAGCCATGAAGGGGCTGTGCATCTGTGAAGCTCTGAGAGGCCAACAAAGGAGCCGTAAAGCGGCTGCGCTTCTGTGAGGCTCTGAGAGGCCAACAAAGGAGCCATGAAGGGGCTGCGCTTCTGTGAGGCTCTGATAGGCCAATGAAGGAGCCGTGAAGGGACTGCGATTCTGTGACAACCATGAAAGAGATGTGCTTTTATGAAGCACCGAAGTCATCGTTCTCCTAAGAAGACTAATGACTGCCTTTGAGCGGCTGAGTTGACACCTTCTCAATTGTTGCCTCTTTTGGGGGGCTCAAGAAATGATGGCCAAAGATTTAGTCAAATGAATCTATTAAATGAGATTTATTGTGCTGAGTCTTAGGTTCATCCCATTACTCCGGAGTCCTTTGACCGACTGCCACTTGGCATGTGGGTTGGACCACACAGCCTATATAAAGATGAGCTTTTCGGTGAGACTTTGCTCACAGTTTTTACTCATTTCTATGCCACGCTCTACCCTGACTTAGCTTTGAACAGCCATAGGCCTTGCATAAGTCGATTGTTGGTTGTAGGTCTCTTTGTTCAAAGAAGTTACGATCTTGTGGAAGAACAACTTCAGAGTTTCGAGATGCACTCAATTGTTTGGCATAAGGGGTTCAAACCTGAAGAATGTCTTAGAGGTCTTCGAGGTCCAAGATATCGGATTTGGATTGATTGCCAATCTGAAGTGCCACAGGTTGTGCCCTGTCCTGCTCAATAATTGCTTTATTGGCCATATTGAAGAGGAGAAGCTGCGCAGGAGCTGTGAGCTTCGAGCAGGAGATGCGTCTTTATTTTGCCCAGTAGCTGCTAGGAAGTGTTGCGCACTTGACGAGGAAGTGATTCGCTCTGACACTACTGAGCTTCTATAGACTGTGCGCTTCTGAAGACTGCGCACTTATAGGCTGTGCTTTAGGTTTTAGTCTTTTATATGTAATCATGAAGAGTTTGTAATAGATCTTGGTAAAACATGATTTTAATAATGAATTTTCTTTTATGCACTGTCTTTTGTAATATGAGTTTTGATGTGCACAATAATCTGCGCTTTCTGTACTCCTGTGATGTCCAAAAAGCAAATTGCGGTCTTCAGCACTTTTTGTAGATGCTGCGCTTTTGTAGATGCTGTACTTTTTTGTGCTTCTACAATAGAGTAGATAGATAATCGAGGAAAAGTTAATGTACAATGGAATGGATGACACAATCGAGGAAAGTGATATGGATCGTATAGAAAAATGTTAGCGCAGGGCTGAAAAGAATTGAGTTTGAAAATTGACTAAGGAATTACGTGATTGGAAGATAGCGCACATGGAAGTTTCGATATGAATATACGAAAATGACTCTATAGATTTTAGAAGAAATTTGCTTGATGACATGAGTTTGTATAGAACGATACGATTGAAAAAATATTACGTGATAAACTAAGGTAGACGATAACAAATGTAATTTTGAGTTTGAACGAATTGATCATGGAACTAGTTTGAAAGATAACTATAACAGAATTGATCTTGAATTTATGAGAGTCAATCATATATCCAGTTCGAATGATAGCATTAGTTGCACGACTTTGAGTTTGTTACAAAAAGGAACATCGTCATGTTATGTATATCATTGACGGTTTTGAGGCCTTTCAAAGGTCGATATGCCACAACTCGAGGATACTCTGATTCTATAATGATGATCATGTCAAATGTTGTTGTTATGATTTTGAAATTGAGGACTATGTGATAGTATTGAATGTTTGGATGATTTGATTAAGTGGACTTGAAGTATACGTAAATGGATATTAGTCGGACTATGCAAAATAAAAATATTGACATAATTAGAGGATGAATGGGTCGACGTAATTCGATTGAATCGGATTGTAGGATCATTGATATGAGGATTTTTGTGACTCATAGAATTAATAGTAGGTGATTTTGTGATTCTGCGATGAAATAGATGCACAATTTTGGGAGTAATGGATTTGGAGATTGGGATAAGTTATAGTTGACAAGATTATGCTTGAATTTTACGGCATAGAAATTGAAATCAATGTTGCGACTTGTGACCGAGGATTATAACCATCGATTTGTAGTCGAAGTATATGGGTTTGGATTTGTAGATCTATCGAACGAATTGAGGATTGCGACTTTGTGAGTTGTGAGATTGTGTCATTAAATCATTATTATGATCGAGGATGTTGGTTGAAATAAAATTACCCTAGGAATGACTTTGTTGAACAATTCAAACCCCTTGGACTAAACCTTGTAAATGCGAATGGGAGAAAATCTATGCTCGAGGTTTAGAAATTGGAGTGATGCGAGCTTGGTGACAGTCCGGTACTATCGACTATGGCTTGACCTTAGTATTTGGGAGTAAGTATTGTGATATTGGTCGCACAAAAATATGACTTTGACTTTGGCCTAGTGAGTTAAGCTAGCAGTTAGGCAGACGTCCATGTGTCGATAGATAGAATTGGTACGATCAACCTTAGTAAGTGTCGTCGGATAAATTATAGAGCTGGGTAGCTAGTTATAAATTTGAGGCTTGAAAGTTTGACAAATGATCTTAGGAGTTTTGGTGATTAGTAGGATTTGATTGGATTACGATATTGGTTATTGATTTTGGATGGATAGATGGTTTATGATCAAAAGGAACGAGATGGTACGATGATTAGTCAGATCAATTGCGTATTGATAGTTTGCCTTATTTGTGTATTGAAAAGGTAAAGCTGATGGGCGAAACAATGAGGATGAGTCGATAAATGATTCTAAGATCGTGTGCTCGGGGGAATTTTTGATAGATACGTGATCGTTGAAGTAGAATGGATTTAGATTTTTAACCAAATCTAGTTCGAGGTAACATATTGAAATTAGCATAGGTGGGATACTTAGAACGTTGATATCTTAATGATTGATTGGAAGAACTATCATATGTTGGTTGAACGAATCGAATTTTTTATCAGATTTCCTAGTGTAGAAGATAGTTGGTGATTGAAGATGAATTTGTGTTTAGATGAAATCAAATGTGTTATTTGAGGATGGAATGAAAGAAAATTTTTTATTTGCACGTATTTAGAACGATACTATCTGATTAAGATTGTATTTGGCTGAGTGTATCGAGTTGTGCATAATAAGAGATTTATATATTGATTAATTGTTTCAAAGGTTTGGAAAGTTTCGGAAGAGAGAGCATTTAGATGATGCAAACAATGACTTCAGAAGATAGTTAAATTGCTTAGAGAAATTTAATTATCGATACGTGTGAATGTGATTGAGACTTTGATGTGATCGGGTTTAAAGGATTTGATTGTGATTCAAACTTGAAGTCTGAGAGTTATCGAAATTTGGTTAAGGGGTAACACTGGATTTTGACTAGAAGACGATGAGTGAATGACTTGGTTATGTTTTGATTCAGAATGATTGAGGATACCACTCGGGTGGATTTGCCCTAGAATTTATTTGCCCGTATGTGCCGCAAATTATACATTGCCCCTTGTTTGAGTAGTATCATCTGCATGAAGCATAGTGTGAATTAAAATAGAGGACTTGATGCTTTAGTTTTAGATTTGGCCAGATAGATTGGAATGATATAGTTTTTCATTAATAATTTGGCTTAGGCGCAGAGCACAAAATCTGTTTGAGAAAACTAATAAGAAATTATGTTCGAGTGATTTTGAATGCATTCCAAGGGAATTCAGTTGAGTATAAATGGATAGAGTTGATGAGTGTATACTCATGAAGTTTTGAGGACGAAACTTAGTCTGAGTGGTGTATTATGTAATGCCACGTCCTGCTCAGTTCAACATGATGGTTAAAATGAACAACGTTTGGACTTAGCCATGCAGTGGCTTGCTCGAAGTCTCGCTCAGTCGAGGCAACGCGTTCAGATAGGTGGCTTCGATGAACTTACCTCAACTTTGCCTTCATATTTAATAAAAATGAATTTTTCATAAGCACTAAGTAGGTTTGGTAATAAAAGAGATGAACCCACATAGCTAAGGTAATGATCCCATTGTTGTGGGTAGAATACGGAAATATCAACTTGTTGCCTAGAATGTCTCTCAACGAAGTATTTTTAAAGTTAGCACTAGGTCTTTCGACCTCACAATTGATTTAAGAAGAGTTCTGCCATAGGCTATCGACTTGATGTCATTACAGGCACGTCCCCACGATTCCACAATTTATTATAGCCACACGTCCCCATGGGTTCTAGGCTTGTCATATAGAGTATGACTCAGTTGGTGGGACTGCATGTAACACGATTGGTTCAAAGTTAAGCAGGAAGGTTATCAAATAGTCATTCCTGGGTCAAGTATGAAACGTATGGAAATATTGAAAGTGCTCGGGAATGTAGGTCTCCGAGGTAGCCGCTGAATCGGGAGTTGTATGGAAGTATGGAAAGAAAAGAGAATGAATAATGGTTTGAGTCATATGGTCAGTTAGGTAAGGACCATTGCTTGGTCATGGACAACTAGTGCACAAGGTATTGGTTCCTCGAAAGAATCTCCTGGATATCAGAATCATGTCGACTATAGAAGCATGAAAAATACAAAATGGCGCATAACTATCATATGCTTAAATATGAAATCTCAAGTCTGAAGCGGATCAGTCTTTGGAGTCTTATGAGTTTTTTTGGTGATACTAATAAAAAAGACGCATAGCCAAAGAAAGATCAGAAAGATGCATAGTTAACGTAAAAGACAGAAAGATACAAGGTTCAATTGACGCATGATAAAGAGCCGAGTGATTTTTGTCTTCTCCTTGGATAAAGTGATGAACTTTCGGCAGTGTACAGTGTTCAGACTCCGAGGAAGACGCCAGTAGTTTCGTCGTCATCATCATTCCACCTTTACATATGTACATGAGCAATCCTAAGCAGATATTTTTTAGTATGCAATGGGAGATGCTATGCGTCAAATACAGTTAGACTCATAGCTACTCCCCATGAAGAGATCCTGTGCTGACATGGCAGTATTTCGTGCAGCACATCTCAAGCCATGTGGCGAGCTATACGTGATTCTCATGCAGGTTCACCCTCTACTAACTTCAGGTGCCTATGTGCCTGCCCATCTTCATGCGCCTCTGAGATTAGATAATATATTTTCTGTCCATGGGTACATAGCTGTTCTAGTGAAGTAAATATATAAATAGAGGACAATGTTTTCCTCGCAACACACATAGGTACCCATACAGAGAGGGGCTACACGCACAACTGACGCTACATGAGCTGTGACTTCCCAGAGAGAGCTTTCAATAATAGAGCCCCCTTTGCTGTCAGGAATTCACCAGTAAACAAGCTTCATCAATCTTCACATTGGATCGTCAGCGGAGTAAAGAAGTCAAAGTAGATTTAACTTCCATCGCCCCAATCATCAGATCTATTTCACTCGGAATCCCTGTTTAGGATTCCTATTGTACTCTTTTTCCTTTAATAATAATACAAAAGTTTCAGTCCTTCGGGCTTTTTGTGTTGGAACAAAAATGGCGACTATGTTGGGGACAACTTTATTCACTGATGATAAAGTTGTAGCACAATTTGATGTCACAAAGCTTGGTTTAGTTGAAAACATGTTGGTCGTGCAATTTGACCAACAAGCATATGAAACGATGCTACTGGACAAAGACTCTGCTCCGGCTGCCAAGGGACAGAAGGCCAAGCGTGCTCATAAAACTTGGGTCCTAAGGTCTCTCTCTGCTCTTCCTAACGCCTCCGATGGTAAGAGGAAGGTCTTGGCCAATTGCGGCCAAAATAGCAAGTTGGGGGCGCATGACTCATTGTCAGCCACTGCCGCTTCCAAAAAAGTTTCTTTTACCACCACTTTTCACCTTTTGAGTATTTTGGTAATTTTTTATATTGCTAAGTATATAGTTAATATTAACTAGTGTTAGTTAGAATATTAGTTAATTAGAATTAACTAAAGTTAGTGTCATGAATAGAATATTCCAGTACATTAGATGACATGGTGGACCACTAGTGGAACATTCCAGTTCAATTTCTTTCCATGAGTTTCTTGTTTCTTCTCCAAGCTTCTCTCCATCCATTTATGTCCATTCTCATAAATTTCTAGATGTAGATCTATAATTCCAATAACAATTCTCCACCAAAATCTTCTTTCTTCTTCCATTGGAGAACTAGAGGCTTGGAACACAAGACGAAGCCAGAAAATGAGTCCAAGCAAAGTGGATCATGTCCGATTCGACTTCCTTATGTCCAAATTTGGAGTTCTCCAAAGGAGGGAATGTTGGGTAAATATCTATTTTCCACCAGTTTCATGGTTAGGAACACTAAATGGACCCATAGGAACCTTCCCATATGTGCATTTGACTTTCCAATGGTAGATCTAGGTATTAGAACATTTTAATTTTGATAAATCTAGGTTTCTTTATGAGTAGTATTGATTTCTATGCTCAATTTGTATTTATTACGAATTTGGATCATCAAGTGTTTGACACGTGTTCCTTATGGGAATTTTGGTATCCATTTGGTTTATGCTTGCACTTTTGTGTCCACAATTGGATGCGAAGAGGTCGTGTCATGGTACGCCATGATACATATGGTTATAATTGAGAACTTTTTGTAATTGTATCCTTATGTGTCAATTTCATATATAATTGTATAAATCTAATTCCTATGGTCCATGTGTCCTAATTATGATACTTTAGGTTGTGTCATGAAACATGAGGATACATTTGTCCAATTTTGGAAAATTCCTATTTAAATGTGTTTTAATGCTTTTATTGGTGTTCTAACACTACGTGTCACATTTACATATGAATTTGAAGTAGGGGAGTGTATCCATGTGTGTGTATGATATGTATTATAGATTATCATGAATTAGAATTGATATACATATTAAGCTATTGGATGCATTGGAATGGTATCATAGATTACTAAGTTGGTGTCCATGAATATTGTCTATCATATATATATAGGATGTGGTAGTGTGTGACTGCTTCAGAGCAGTCTAATTTGTGTAGTCGTATAGGTGTAGGCATGTGAGAGTAGCTTAGTATTAGTCCAGTGTGCCTTCCTTAGATGGAAGGGATCCATGTGTAGGTGGGTGTCATGGTCTAGTGCATTATTGATATATTAAGCAGATGTGTGGATCAGTAAAACTAATGTGTGTAGATTCTAATGTGCACAAGAAAACTTGAGACTGCAACACGAGAATTCCTATGTGTAGCGGTAAATGGAAGACTTGTGTGTGAGGAACTACATGATGCAGTAGTGTGCATTAATGGATATCCATGTGCAGAACACTGTGTGTGGCCTGTGTTCAAGAGAGTGATTATGTGTGAGTGTAGGAGGGGCTTGTGTGCAGGCAGTAGAAATCTGCAGATAGGACCTGCAGGGTACATGACTTGATAGGGAAGATTTTCTGTGCAGTTCTAGGAACTTCAAGGTAGTAGGTAGCAGTGGTGTGCGTAGGTAGCATTAGGAGAAACTGCAGTGCACATAGATTTGCAGCAGTACAGTTACTATAGGATTGGAAGGAGTGTAGAGAGTGCAAGAGGGGGGAATTTTTGCAGATACGGATTAAGGAATGAGTGTAGTGCTGTAGGCAGCCTAGCAGCAGTGTAATAGGAAATGGAAGGAGCATTGCAACATTTATGTGCAGTCCTATGTGTTCAACTAGGTGGTATGTGAGTAGAGTTTGGGATATCGGTAAGTTTGGGCATGGTTTCTCCTGTGCAATGAGTGTCTATAGGCTTCAGTTGCGTATGCAGAGGTTGCACCAGCCCCTATTCCTGAAGAAGTTGCAAACTACAGTCAGTGTATAGGTGCAATAACCTGCAATTGGGCATGCCATAGGTAGGAATTGCTAACAGCAGTGCTAGTAAGTGTAGACTGCAATCATGTGTGTGCAATCCTAGTAGGAAATCTAAGTATCCAGTTTATGTTTAGGATCTGTAAGGTGTGTGTGTGTGCGCTAGTTGAATGTGACTTAGTGTAGCAGCATCAAGTGTGGATAGCTATGAATTGTGTGACTTTATGAGTATATGTATAGATGGTGTAATATAGGTAAGGGTATATATATGATTGTAGTAGAGGAAAAGATGTATAGAATGAGTGCATGCGGCATTTATGGGTAGACTGTAGTAGAAGTTGGTCAGTAGTAGCGATATAGGAATCTGTAGGAACTGTAGTAGAGGGAAGGGTTCAGTCTAGGAATGCAAATGCAGGACAATAATCTGTAGTAGGCTGCAGATTTTGTGTGCAGTTTGTACTGAATCAGTAACAACAGTGTTTACAAAAACAAAAGCTTGATTACAAACTAAGAAAGAGTATAATAGTACAATTGATTTCTGGAGAAGTACAACTATAGGAATCAGATCAGAAGACAATCATTTTTTCCTTTGGATGATGTGATATCGAAGACACAAGCCTTAGGAAGATGCAACAACACATTGTAAGTAGATTATGATCATTAGTGATGCTTTAGAACTGATTTGAAACTCTAATTATAGAGTTCTTGAAATAACGGTTAAGTTGTTATTCTGAGTGGCGCGTACTTCAGGTTGCGCACACTTCAGGCTGCGCGCTTCTTGTCTAGTTGTCCGAGCGGTTACTTCAACTGCTGGAGACGCGTGGCATCATTTGAGTGATATGCGCGTGGTCGTTGGCAGTGTAGTGAACACGTTCTTTGAGATTAGTGGCATGCGCGCCACATCATCCTGCTTATGGACATAAAATTTGATCAAGTGGCACCAACTAGCCAGGTTGCGCACGGGCATCCTGCTTCTGGACATAAAATTTGATCAAGTGGCACCAACTAGCCAGGTTGCGCACGGGTACAACTCAACAACTGGCACCCCTGACAGGATCTTTTATACTGTATTGATTAATTTGTGCACCAGTTGACGACTTGCGCAGGCCAGCTGTCAGCATTAATTACTTGCTGACAAAATCTTCTCGAGCACCATATTACGTGGGATTCGAATGGATTTTCTTCGATTTTCATGCTGTCGAAGCTGTCAGTAATGATGAAAGCCATTACAGCTTCTCGAGGAGGCTTGCCACGTGGCGCACACATCTTAACTTTGGAGCAACCTGAGACTGGCGCAACCTAATGATCTGGCGCCACTTGCTGATGGCGTACTTTAATGAGTGGCGCCTATTATTTTTCAGCTTCTACACGACCCCCTTCAAAGTTTTTAAAGTTTGAAAGATTTCAAAATTTTGAAATACTTTGAATTTAGAAAAATTTGACATGAGTTGTGCCTGTTTTTGTTTAACTAACTCTATTTTTTAAGTGCAAGTTGCGCAACAGACTGAAATACTCTTTAGGCTATAAATAGCCATTCAAAGAGAACTTTTTATTTTTTATTGAGAGCTAATTTCTTCAAAACCCTTTCTTGCCTTCTTTTTCCCGAGCTTCTCCAAACCTCTTAATGGCGCCAAAGAGATCCGCTGCTGACAAATGAAAGGCCATTGCTGGGCCTTTGTCGCATGCTTCATCCGCCCTCTTCGAGAATTGAGATAGCCAACCCGGCACTAGAAGGTGAATCTTTAAGAACGAACCGATTATCGACAGAATTGACCGACTCTTTTTCGACTTTTCGTTTTAATTTGCATGATTTCATAACGTGCAGCTCCTTTTTTTTAGAGTGTAGGCGCGCTTCATAACTTGCGCATTCCCTTTTTAGGGTTTGGTTGCTGTCCATATACTGTTTGTTTTTATGAACTGTGTTGCGCAAGTTTCAAACTTGTGCCTTCTAATTTTGAGTGATTGCACATGTCAAATTGGCGCAAACTTGAGACCACGCGCAACACAGATGTTGCACAATACAAGTGTTGTATAACACAGGTGTCGCGCAACACAGATTATCGTGCAACACAAATGTCGTGCAACAGAGGTGTCGTACCACACAGGTGTCGCGCAACACAGATTATCGTGCAACACAGATGTCGCACAACCTGTGATTTTGTGTATTCTGCTTCATAAGATCAGGCTCTTTTTGAGACTAACTTGTGTTTCTTCTTCTTCTTTTTATAGTTGACCTTAGAAAAGACCCTGACGCTGAGAAATTTGCTTCAGCTTTCAATATACCAGAATATAAAGAAGACTTATCTCATGTCTCATATCCACAATACGATGCACCTGAATCCAGAAAGGCCATACTCATTGCTCAAGAAAGTAACACTTTGTTATGTCTGATGAACGGTAAACCTTTGGAGAGTGTAGACAATATGGTTCATAAGAAACCGGCCTTCTTGTTTGGAGATGCAGTCAAGAAGACATCTCAACCAAAGACCAAGAAAGAAGAAAGGATTTATCAATGTAAGGACAGAATTATATATCTCACTTAGATGTTAAGACACATGTCCTTGTCCCGATATGAATTCTCCAGTCACCTTCGACGGATGGTATGGGACATGACTCCGATTTAGCAAGCCAGAGTCAGAAAAATACGTTACAAGTCAGGTCCGCAGAGCAAGAATCTATTTTACAGTACTTCAGACAGGTACAACTCCCATCTAAGGGGTTTGAAGCCAAGCTGTATACCTTCGAATGATTTATCGATGCTTCTTCCTATCAGGGTACCCATCTTTGTGAACACATTTGCTAAAGCTCAAGGAAGATACCCAGATCAGGCCATGTGTTTGACAGGTCTAGTGAACCCTGACATGAAACGTTGGCGCAGCTTAGTGATTTGAATTATGGATCAGTTCAAGGACAAACTCCTCGAACTAGAACTTTATGAGGCCATCTGGACCACTGTTCACGGCTTTCGCCCAAATGCTCATATGTTCTTGGTTCTGATTGAAAGATACAATGACAGAACCGGTACCTTCATGATCCCTCACGGGAAAATTGATTTTGCACTTCATGAGATGAAATATCTCTCACATCTTCCAATAGGTAACAACCCATATGAAGAATATGTGCCCACTAATAAGGAACTTGATATTATGTCTACAGAGAACTCTCAGATGGTGGTTGTGTTTGAGGAGCTTCTGTGCCATTATAAGATACGCTCCCTTTATTACAAAAGCGCTTCCATAGGGACTTGTTATACAACCAAGTAATTGCCATATTTGTTTTTAGGCCATATCTTTGAAGACAAGATAGTCGAGAGTCAGGCTTGCGATCCTTGCTTCTTCAAACTGCTCAGCCGTAGCGATATAGAAAAATTGATAGAAAAGTCCAAGCATACCGATAACATCTTGGATGTGGACTGGCACCCATTTAAGGCTGGTGCTACTATTGAGAGTAATCTCAGGCAGGGTTACAGACCCATGTCAAAAGAAGTCCAGTTGGCGGATTTTCTTTCTTTGCAGCTGCGACGGTTTGTAGTTCCCGAGGCCAGTGCAGTCGATAGATTTCATCCAGGTATACTATTTGCTGCTGTGCGTCTAGTATTTGGCCACAAGATGGATATTCTTTCAGCGATGACTTGTTGCCTGAATGCAGGACTGCGTTCTTTTGTTGATAGTATGCTGTATAATAAGGCTGCTCGGCTGGATTTTTCCTGCACCAAAATGCCTTATACTTATTTGTTTGGGTGGTTATTACTACACCATCCCAGCTTGATGGACCCTGATATGGGTAAAATTGGAGGCAACTTTATCAGGTATTATTCCAATGCACGATGTAATATAAATGCACTTTCAGAATGTAGAAGAGCTCTGAACCGAGGATCTGGATGAAGATTTCATTGTGTCCCTCCTCCTCCAGAATATGAAAATCATCCCCCACAATTCATGGGATTATAAACGGCATCTCTCCGTTTGTCTCCGACTAATTTTACATGGTTGAAGACAATCCAACCGTCTCATCTAGTATATCGATTTGAGGAAGAGTTTTTTCTGGAACCGTATTTGCCAAGTCGATTCGCTCGGCAATTTGGCTATGACCAGCTGCATGTGGGGAATGCCACTACTTGCCTTCAGGCCAAGGGTTTCTTGATTGATGGTGCTAGAGCTTGGAGATATTATAATGCCAGAGGCACCAAAGCTATGTTCTCCATACCCCATAATTTTGCTCAAGGTCCGCATATGTTATACACATACGCGAATTTCTATACTTTGTCAAACCCTTTTGTCGAAAACTTTCATCTGGCCTACAGCTTTGCCAGTGATAAGCGATCAAAGGCTGGAGTCCGTACTGCACAATTGCTCAGAGATGCAGAAGATCGAGACCCTGCCGATGAACCTCTGGAGGCTTCTCTTGTAGGCTTCCTAAATGAAGTAAATGATCCGTTGGATGTGTCATTAAAGGTGCAAAAGGAAAAGTCTTCTGCCAAGGGGCTTTAGAAAAGGAAGACTGGAGATTCATCTACTCTTTCACATTATGATGATCTTCCTTCTTCACCTAAGGCTCTAGGGAAGAAAAAGACGAAGACCACTTTGGTCATTAGTGAACAACCTACTACCAGAACAACTCGGTCCCAGTCGAAACAGATACATGCTGGGGTATCCCTTGGGGAAGGAGAGATAACTCCTTTTTTGGTTCCAAAATAGAGTGGAGTCACCTGGAAAGAAGTACCCAGAATGCAAGATGACCTTGATTGTAGTGTCCGCTCCGTGAAGGCACTAGATAGACAAAAAGATCGAAATGCTGGCTTTGCAACAGAAGACGATTGATCTGGGTGAGTGGACGAAGTCTCATTTGCTGATTCGCTTACGCCAATAAGAATCTGAGTTTTTGATTGAATGCTATTGCTAATAACAAGATGGTAAATCATTGAGTATGCTTATAAGAGAATCCACACGTTGTCATGCTAAGAACAAGAAAAGAGATAACCTGTATGCTAAGAAAAATTGTTGCCTACTAATAAGAAATAAACTGATGCCTGTATGCTAAAGTAAGATTATTGCCTGATAAAAAGAAATGAATGTTTGCTATGTTAAAACAAACAAGATATTGTCATGCTAATATAGATCTTTGATCTGAATATGACTCATTATCATGCTTGATATGAAAAGAGAGAAGCTGTTGGCTATATGATCCGAAAAGAAGAAAGACACGAAATGAACGTGTCGTACATCTGCAAAGGCATGAAATGAACATGTCGTATATCTGCTAGGACACAAAATAAACGTGTCATATATCTGAAAGATGTGATAAAATTCGTTACATCAGATATAACTGCTAGAGCATATATTGGTCTCGGACAACTCGTGTACGAGTAAAATTTGTCTTTCGAATGGTATCTGGGGGCGCCTAAAACCACTCTGCCTAGGAGAGATTAGGGCCTCCATGTGAAAATGGGAGTCGATATCCGAGTCCTTAGCAACGAGCTGAACCAAAGAGTCACAGCGGCTAATCATGGGATTTCATATGGACCATCATATATATAGGTGTTGGTTGGTGCAGAGCTGAACCTGAGAGTCACAGCTGCCAATCGAGTCTGCATGTGTCAAGAATGTTTTACTAAGAGCTAACGATGCCGAGACAAACGGGGAATAAGAATGTTGGTTATATTATGTTTATGCTAATCCTTGTCTTGTGCAGGGATGGACCGTCGGCTATGGTAAGAATCACTGAAAAAGTGATACATTCGTTGCTTAAGTTTCTGATCATGAATTGCTTAAAGAGAATAACCTGTCGCAACGAATAGCTATGTCCCGATCAAAGAAAAGATGTGATAATCATGCTTGTAATCTGACCCTTAGAATGTCTTGAATCAAAGAAAAGAATGCTAATGCTGTTGTCCCTAATAAAATGATATGGTCCGTGAAATATGCTGCATACTGCACATGAAATGAATTGTCATCGTGCTTGAATTGAACAGTCCCTTGTATGTTTGAAAGAAAGACTGTTGCCTGAAATGAATTGTGGCTTTCAAAGATGTTTTCAAAATAGATGTAAACTGACTATGTATGCATGAAAGATACATAGGTAAAAAGTAGCAATATCACATCACAAAAAATATTTCTCACTAAATGAACAGTGATCGTTTCAGACAAATATAGCTCTTTGTTCACAATCACCAGTATGCTGATATACTGACCCACCATCAGTCTGCATGCTGGTGCAATATGCATTGAGAAGGATAGTCCGAAGCGATAGCCCGAGCCTCATCCTCCGGAGCCAGAAATTAGAAGAGATGCCAAGAGATGACATATGTTGCAAGAGTTTGTTCTGTATATAAATGGATGTAATGTATGGGAACGGGATCATTATAATCTGTAAAGTTCTGAGAGAATGTAACATTGTATCAGAGAGAATCGAGAGCTTGTAATCTTTTCAAATGAAATCAATAAAGAGAATTGTTTCTTGTTACCATTGTGTTCAATGCATGTATTCTGAAATATAGCTGCTGCTTCTTTAATTATCTGCTATATGTTCTGCTGCGCTATTGTCAATCTTGTCTTGTTACAGGTCTTGGCCTTGTGCAAGCGCAACTTTGGCTTGCATGGCCTCACGCCTTAGCGAGGAAGAACGGTCTCACAGAGTCCGAAGCGAGGATGAAAAGACTTTGCGGGATCGGGGAGTGACATTAATGAGGTCGAAGAAGAACCTGTAGCACCTCTGCTACAGAATTCCAGAAGAAAATTGCTGGTGACTCGAGCAGAACGTTAAAAAATTGACGATTCCTCCATCCCTTCCAGGCCAAAGGAATATGATATATCATTACCCTCGCAGAAGGATCTGTCATCTCAAAAAGGTAATTTCTATACTTTTAAGCATAATTTAAGATATGAATAATATATATTAATATTATTCTTTTTTATCTATAGAGACTACAACAATTGATATTCCAGTCTCAGTTACTACCGAAGAAATCCCAGGATATCGAGTTATGCGGACGACTGTTTCCGTAACTGCTCTGGCTGCAGCAGGAGTAACAATGTCATCCCCGACTCCAAATGTCCCATAAGCTACATCCCCCGAGGAGGAGTTGCCTTCTATAGAATCTCAAGCTGCGGTTGCCGATCTTCCGGCCGCTCAAACTCCTACTCGTTCTCAAGAAGATCGAAAAATGATAGACGCCCTCCTAGATTGTGACTATGGAGATGTGTGAATCAGAGATAATTCTGCAAGCATTGCTAAAGAAGAACCAATTTCAGTGGATGTCCCACTGATACTGGCTGAAGAAGTCATATAACTGTTGAGCGTGAAGAACACCCCATTATTGATAAGAGGCATCCAAGCCCAAAAACTAATGAGCCTAAAAATAACGAAGATCAGACGACAGTTATAGAAGATGCTGGGATCAATAAAAATCCTAATACTGATACTGTAGAAACTCAAACCCCTATCAACCAGGCTTTTGAAGTCAATAATGTAGAAGTGATTGTCCCAACTGAACAAGTAGAATCAGGGGTCGGAAGCAGCCATTTCTTATTAGGCGGCTCCGAAGCTGGATGTAGTCAGGCAGCCGTGTCAGAAAATACCATGGCCAGGCTCCACTCTGATCTGGACATGCCTCATTAGACCCCATATGTATTGCCAGGATCAGGTGAAATTTTGACTTTTATTTACCCTAATTCATGTAATAATATGTAATAACTGTGTATCTTGATTACAGTGGTCCTGTGGGGACACTTGCAACAGCTGCATCGACTACATTCAGTTTTAGCTCGACCATGGCTCCCCTGGATATGGGGACCCAAACTGGAGAGGAAAGTTCTTCTATGATGCCAGTACTCGGGTCTCCCTGTGTACGATCTGTAATTCCTCCAGCTACTACAGAAATAAGAATTCAAACAGAAGTGGATACACCGGGTATCTCAGCGATGAACAGAGTTGTCGTCAAAGCTTATATTAATGATTTCTTTACTTCTCTGAAGCCTCTAATTCAAATGGTCATATATAAGGACCAACCTTATGAGTCAGTAAGGGGCCCTTCCTCGTTCATCGTTGGAGCCATCCACAAGATTGGTGATCTAGATAGAGTCAACTATTTAGATCATATTTTAAATGAGCTTGAAGAATCGATCAAGTCTTACAAAGATCTAACAAGAGAAAACATCCAGAAACTCATAGATGCTGAATGCGAGGTGATGGCTCGCTGGGCTGCAATACGAAAAGCAAAGTACGAAGCTTCTGCGATAGCTTTCTCACAATGCTCTACAGAGTTGGAATCTCGCATTGTTGAGACAACTTCTTCTGTTGAGTGTTATAAGACTGAAGTTGTAGAGAAAGATAAAGAAGCTGTTGAATATCAAGTTCGCCTCCGAGATCTAGAAATTGAAATGGCTCAGCTTCAAGAAGTTGTCAAAGTAGCTCGACGACGTGAAGAGGAGGTATTAAAAATGCATCAAATTGCTGCAAGTCAATTAGATGACTTGAGGAGGCAACATGATGCACTTATCCAAACCTTAGGTGCAAAACTGGAACGCCGAGCTGATTAGCTGCAACCTTTTGATCCAGCGTCTGGGAGAGCTCTTGCTAGGCAAAGGGTACTTGATTCCATAGTAGAGAGAGCCGATAATTTAAAAAGACTGATCGTTGATCTCAGTACTCAGCCTCCTCAGTAAAATAATCTATAGAAGTTTTTTGACTTTTTGTCTTTCACATGATGTACTTTTCTTTTGACATTTTGAACATCATTGAAATAAAAAATTAATAATCTTTTTGTGGTTCCATTACTTATTATATATCTACAGTAGATATAAGTAATAGATAAGAATAGAAAATATGTTCAGAGGCACCGGACATGACATATCCCTTTAGAAAATAACAATACTAATTATATCTGTTCAGGGGTAATGTGGACGTGACAGAAAATAATTCTCAGAATATTGTCATTTCAAAAGACGACTTTATCAGAGGTAATGTGGACGTAATAAGTCACTGATGTCGATGATATAATTCAGAGGTAATGCGAACATGAATTCATAGATTCATTGATTATATTCGAATCAGCTGGGATTCATAAGTAAGATATCTTTTAAAATGATTGGGTTCTAAAAGATTGGGTTTATGGTCAGGTGATATGATGTGGATACACTCCGCTGGGGAATTTAATAATTTATCAGAAGGGTGAGCAAAAGACAATAACTCAAAAAAATAGTATGTACCACATTCAAAGAATATCTTACATTTCCTTCAGACATAGTACTTTCTTAAGAATTTATCGTTGATGAGCATCATAGCAACTTGGCCATTCATCTCGGTTAGTTGATAAGCTCCGTTTGAGAAAACCTTGCTTACAACATAGGGACCTTCCTATTTTGCTTCGAATTTGCCCTTGCTCATGTGTCTCATAGTCATAGGACATCTGACAGTAAGGACTAATTCGCCTTTTTGGAATGCTCGTACTTTGACCTTTCGGTTGAGAGCTTTGGAGATACGGGCTTGATATAGCTCAATATGCTGTTGAGTTAGTAACCGTTTCTCATCCAACGCTTCAAGCTCCTGAAGCCGATGGTGATCATTATTTTTTGTTGTGAGTTCATTGGCAATTATAATCCTTAAGGAAGGAATTTGAATTTTTAATGGTAGGATGGCTTCACATCAATACACCAAGGCGAAAGGTATGCAACCGGTTGGAGTGCGTATAGTAGTATGATAAGCCCATAGACATTCTCCAAGCATTTCACTCCAGTTTCTCTTATTGGTAGAAACGAATTTCTTGAGAAGCTTGATGATAGTTTTGTTGAATGCTTCAGCCAGACCGTTAGTTGCAGGATTGTAGTCCATGGAAGCAACATTATTGATTCTGTTATCATCACAAAACCGGGTAAAATTTTGACTAATGAATTGTGGCCCATTATCATGAATGATTCGTCGAGGAATACCAAATATATATATATCACATAATGTTTGATAAAGTTGATGCTGCTGCTAGTCTTGACTTCAGATAAAGGTATGGCTTTCGCCTATTTTGAAAAGTAATCAGTTATAGCTAGTATAAACTGATGTCCTCTAGATGACGGTGGATTGATAGGACTAATAAGATCCATGTCCCAAACTTCAAAGGGCCATGATACGGCAGTCGGATTAAGGAACTCCAACGGTTGATGGATAAAGTCTGCATGGATTTGACAGGCTCGATATTTCTTTGCATATTCAATGGCATCTGATACCATAGTAGACCAATAGTAGCCCATAAGTCAGATACGATCTTATAATTTAGGACCGGGCTGATGTGCACCATATACACAATCGTGAGCTTCCTATAGTATTTGTTTTGCTTTATCTCCCGCAAGACAATGTAAGAGTATACCATCAAATGTTCGTAGATAAAGGGTCTTAGAAGTGTGATTGTAATAAAATCGATGTGATCGCCTACAGATTATTGTAGCTTCCTAATCTTTAGGTAAAATGTCATGTACCACGAAGTCGATGAAAGGAGCTCTCTAGTCTTCACTAATGACATTTATTTCAGTTGAATTGCTGAACTCAATATTTGAGTTATTCTTAATGCAAAATAACTCTATATTAGTGATGACAATCATTTGTTGCCTTTTCACTGGGATTGCTAATACGACTGCCAGATTAGCCAATACATCAGCCTCCGTATTGCATGCCTGACGTACATGTTCAATAAAGAAGTTCTTGAATGATGTAGCCAGCCTAACTGTCGCTTCATGATATGGAACAAGATCCTGGTGCCAAAGTTCATATGTGCCCCTAACATGATTGAGGATCAGTTTAGAGTCTCCATATACTTCAAGATATTCAATATCTAATTGTTTAGTCAATTGGAGACCAATGAGTAGAGCATTGTATTTAGCCACGATATTGGAACACGACTCGTCTAAAGAATAAGCTCCTTGAAAAGATAATCCTTCCGGCGATACGAGGATGATTCCAACTCCAGCAATAATGGCATATTTTGGTCCTATTCTGGATGCACCGTCAAAGAATAGACGCCAGGCAAGAATTTCTTCTGAAATCATGTTGGATTCGAAAGTTTCGTCCAAAATCTCGTCATAGAGTTTAGATGTCTCCGAAATTGGATAAGCCGCGAGAAAGTCAGCTAAGGCTGACCCTTAATAAACTTTTATGGGACATAGACTATATCATATTGTGCTAACAATATGGCCCATGTTGCAAGTCTGGAATTGAGTGTGCTGGGCTTCTTCATAAAGACCCGTAGAGGGTTAACTCTAGCAATAACATGAATAGTTTGGCCTATGATGTAATGTCTCATCTTTTGAATAGCAAATATCAAAGCTAAATATTCTTTTTCCACTGGGCTGTATCGATGTTCAGCTCCGATCATTATACAGATGAGATAATAGACAACTTGCTCATGACCTTCTTTGTTCTTCTGAACTAGTAAGGCACCCGATGAATAATTCGTTACTCGAACATACATTAAGAAGGGTATTTCTAAGAGTGGAGGCACTAAAACTGGAGGGTTCATCAAGTACCGCTTTATGTCTTCAAGTGCTTGCTGGCATTCTTCAGTCAAAATAAAAGACACACCTTTCTTCACGAGTTGAGTGAACGGTGTATAGCGTCCAGAGAGATTTGAGATGAATCTCCTGATGTACGCAAGCCATTCCTGGAATCCTCGTAGCTCTTTTAGGTTGCGTGGAGGAGGCATCTCTTGAATGGCTTTGATTTTCTCAGGGTTAACGTGTATACCTTTAGAGGTAATAACAAATCCGAGAAATTTGCCATTAGAGACTCCCATGAATGACTTGGTGTAATTCATCTTGATTTGATGTTGGCACATTAGATCGAATATAGTTCTCAAGTCTTGGATGTTATCTTCCTTTAAACGATTTTTGACAACAATATCATCGACATAGCATTCAACTGTCTTCCGCAAATGATCACAAAAGATAGTACTCATAGCCCGCTGATAAGTTGTACCTACATTTTTAAGACCAAACGGCATGACAGTGTAACAGTAGACTCCAAGAGGAGTGCGAAAAGATGTATGTTTCTCATCTTCTGGATACATTTTGATTTGATTATATCCTGAAAATCCATCCATAAAAGACATTCGTTCAAATCCGCAAGTAGTGTCGATCATGACATCAGCGATCGGAAGAGGAAACTCATCCTTGGGATATGCATCGATGAGATCTCTAAAGTCAATGCAGACTCTGACCTTCCCTGTCTTTTTCATAACTGGGCCAACATTGGCTACCCAGTCAGGTTGTTGTTCTTCTCTGACAAAACCATAAGAGATAAGTTTCTTGACTTCAGTTTCTATGGCATACATCATATCAAGTCAAAATCGATGCTGTTGTTATTTGACTGGCTTTATATTGGGTAAGATGTTAAGCCTGTGGGTAGCAATCTGAGGATCCAGTCCCGATATATCCTTATAATTTCAGGCGAAGACGTCAATGTATTCTCAAATAAGCTGAATGAATTCTTGTTTATCCGCTTCTGTAAGACTCTTGTTGATGAAGATAGGTCTTGACGAGCCTTCATTTCCAACATTAATCTGAATTAATTGATCTTCAGTAGGGGTTCTCATTGCTCAAAACGAAGTTTCTATTGAGTGTCCATCCTTTGTGCCTACGGATCTGCTTTAGTAACTTCAGGGTCATCATTGTCTTCTGAGAATTTAGCAGACACCATATTGGAATATAGTGTCATCCGATGGACATGACCTACACTGGTATCAGAATCCCATGAAACAGAATCAGAAGAATTAGATCTCTCTTCTTTATCGAATTCGGAGGTTTCTAGAGTCGGAATCGACGAGGTATAACCCAATCCCTACTTCATTTTGCCATAATATTATCGTGACTTTCCTTTTGGAGCAGGGATACGAATAGGAGTTAACCTTCCCTTACCGCCATTGAGACCAACTTTAAAATTGTAGTCCATCTTTTGAATGATATCTTTTGATTCTTGACTATAACGATGTAGTTGAAGTCTTCTATTATCGTGATTTTCTTCTTCACTATCGGGCGTAATCTTCTGTTCTGTTCCTTTATTAAAAAGTATAGGAAATTTATTTTTCTTCCTGGAAGGAACTAAGAAGAAGGATTCTTGCACTGGTTCGAGCAGTACTTCATCTTGGAGAGGTTGAACTGCTCCTATTGTAAGTGGTTCGAAGTTATCTAGCATTTCTAAGTAACATCGAGTATAATAAAAGACATCAGTATACTGTAAAGGAGATGCTACTTTATTGATACATACATCATTATTTACAATAGGATTCTTGGCCTTAGCAGAAGGCTTAGTAAGGTTGATAACCAGAGGAGGAGAAGAAAAAGAAAAAGGTTTGTTATGACGAAGGTCAGTAACAAAAGGCTCAGAAGATATGAGATCCCTCTGTCCCATCTTTCCAACAGGAGGCTGTTTGTTATGAAAGGAAAGATGGATAGTCAATATCTGAGAAGAAGATGGACGAATAGTACGTCCTTTTACTGAGATTATGAGAATATCATCTGAGGTGTCTCTCTGATCTTCTTCACTATCCATCGCTAGTACAACCTTCATAAAATCTTCCTTGTACATCCAAGAATCAGTACAATGTGCTTCGATGCCCCTGGAAGGATTTAGATCAGCTACTTCCTTCTGGACTTCTCCATTGATGTCTACATATTTGAATCATTGGTGCAGAGTGGATGGTAAAATGTTATGCTCATACAGAAATGGTCTTTCCAGCAAAGCATTATAGGAGCCATGATTATCGATCACATAGAAGGTAACCTTTGTACGAAGATTGCCGATTTGAACTTTCAGGTAAATCTTTCCCAAGGTTCACTTCTTACATAATTAAATCCTAACATTGTCGTGATAGTTGTTGAAAGATTATGTACAGAATCTTTAATGAATCCAGTAGAGTCTTCAGCATGATGCTGAGTGCAGACCCAGGGTCGATCAAGATGCGATCAACTTTCATGGTATCGACATATTCCGTGAAGTAGAGGGGTCGGTCATGACGATTATCTTCCAGCAGCATATCATCTTGTGTAAAGATGATGTTGGGCATCAGCTCCATTATACTATGACAATAAAAGCAGGTTATAGGCTCCTCCTCTGGCTTCTTGAAGAGTGTTAGACAAGTATCAGCTTGCATCAAAGCTTCATTCAATGTTTCTTGAGTTTCCTTCGAGAGACGCAGTAGCTTAAAAATTGATAACCTTGTCGGAGTATTAGCCAGCTGAGCCAATATATCAAAGTTATATGACTTCTCGAGTCCCAGAGTTGGAGTCTTCTTTAATACTTTATCGAAGTGGATAGGCTGCTTTCCTTTGTCTACTACCGTCGGTTTGGGAGGAGTTGGTTCCACTGGAGGCGATGAAGCCGATAGAACATTGACAGTAGGAGAAGATGATACTGGAGGAGCCTCTGGAGCTAGAGCAGGGCTCTCTTGACCTTCTGAATAGTCTCTCAGGTAAAGTCTTTCAGACCTGGTACCAGTTAAGGCTTCTTCTTCGGATACAGGTTCGAAGGACACTATATTGCAACTTTTTGTCTGGATCTTACTTTTGGAAGGCTTCTTTTGGTAAGATGAAGAGTCTGTCCAGAAACCCAAACGAACGAGAGACTGGTTGTGTGAAAGGCATAGAGAAAGAGGTATATGAGATTCTTTTCCATGATTCAGGCCGGAAGCTTTTTGTGGATCATATCCCATCTTCTTCATGAGTTTACGGGATTGTTGACTATATATATGGAAGGTTGGTTGATAGTTGGTTTCTAGCTTTGGCAGCGTTGTCTCAAAAGAAGAAAAAGAAGAAAAAAAAAAAGAAGAATCTGTCGTCGAGGTGAAGGTAGCAGTTAGAGGTGGAGGACAGTGTTCACCCAATGAAGTCATGTGACATAACTTGTATTTGGTTGCTTTCTTAGACTTTGTGGATGAAGAAGGTATTTCAAAGTCAGCCACCAAATCAGAATGGATCCACATAATCTCTCCCTTATCAGTAAACAGAGGAATAATACCATAATTTCGTGCAGGTGGTAGATTAACAATCTCTAATGTGGTTCTCGGGATGGGAATGATGCCGTCCTGTACAAGTTGAGCAAGAAATTGCCAAACTGTAGAGCGACGACGTTAGACGTTACAGTCTTTTCGTCTTGTTGGAGAGTGATTGCACCAGAATTAACCATCTCCTGGATCTTGCCTTTAAGCACATAGCATGCTCGAGTCGGGTGTCCAATAAACCTGTGGTAAATACAATATTTAGGGTGGTCAGTTTTACCTACATCTTCTGGCCATTTTGCATCCGGCAGCTAAAGTTTATTGCTCTTGATCATGCAATCAAAGATGCTCATGACATCATCTTCATCAAAGGATTATTCTTCTTTCGGATGTGGTGCTCTCTGTGGTGGTGCCGTTGGAGTAGGTGTTGATTGACCGATATTGATGGCTAGAGTTTCCTTGCCTTTGACATTGATAGCCAAAGTCTCCTTGCCCTTGCGGTTGTTCTGACGGCCAACGCTATTTGATGTAGCATTTTTTATCTCTGTCAAGATTAGGCATCTGAATACCTAATTGTTTGAATTTATCAGCACTTTCTTTTGCCGCTTTAGCATTCACTATGAATAAAGGCCAATCCTGGAACTGCATTGATCCAGTCCATATGCTGATTATAGGCAACATGTTTGATTTGCAAGTGTCTATAGTCAAAGCATCTGGAGTTCAGAGAGGCATTTTGAGTGCCTCACGGCAAAATCGTTCAATAAATCGTTCGGTTGTTTTATTGTGTCACTGTTTAATTTTAATAAGAGTAGACATAGTGATGTTGTTTGTTCCCTCATAAAATCATTCTAGGAATATTTGTTTGAATCCAGAGGAAGAGGTTATACAACCATCTGGTAAACTGTGGTACCAGTCGTAAGCTGTACCTGCTAAACATCCGACGAACACTCTAGTGAGTAGCGCATTATTTGGCTGTAGTTGATCAGTCAGTACCTCAAAGTGATTGAGATACTAACTTGGAGATGTGCTACCATCAAACAGCATAATAGTAGGGGGTTTATATTTGGGAGTAAATTGAACTTTCTTCCACTCTATAGGATAAGGCTGCTTGATCCTAAGCTTTCGTAAGCCGTCTTTTGGCTTGAAGGCTTCATATTGAGTACGTAAAAGTTTTACGGCCTCATTAGTATCTTCCAATAATTATGGAGTAGTGGACTAATTTGATATGTTAGGAGGAGGTACTGCATGATAGTACCACCCCCAGCACCAGATTGACTTGGTATTGCCTGCACTGGTATGGAAGTAGTGTAAGAAGATTGTACCCCTAGACCAATATTGATAGGAGATTATGTCGTTACAGGTTATTGGGTTGGAATTGGATTCAGAACCGGTAGAACTATATGTTGTGTCATAATCACAGCATGTATGTCTGTCATTATCTCAACCATGCTCTTCAAACTAGCCTCCAAAGCAGCAATTCTTTGCTCTTGACTATTAAAACTGGAAGCATCTTGATCTTCTTTGACGACATAAGCAGTCACTTCTCTAGCTATCGAAGATGATCTAGTAGAAAATATGGTCCGTTCTGAACTTCTACTATCAGCATCAAAGTCATATAAGGAACTACCCCCAGGATAAGTGATAGGGATATCCTTTTGACTGAAGGCATCTTGGTTGGAATCAGGAAGATTTTTTTGACCGATTGTTTCTTGGTCGAAAGGAAGATTCCTTTGACCGATTGCTTCTTGGTCTGAAGGAAGATTCCTTTGACCGATTGTTTCTCCGCTTCTTGATCTGGTATATTGGTATACTTCTTCTCCGGATTCATGAATCCGATCTAAGTACTGTTGACTAGGATTACGTGATGCTTTGTGTCTCGCACGCTTTCCATCCCCAGTGCTTCGAGACGTTATATTGACAGAGGCGTACAACAATTCATCGTCATCCACTATCATTGATTGAGGAACCTGAGAGTAGTTCAGACGGTCGAAGATAGACCGTTTAGCTGGTTGACAACAGCATTTGATAACGACCTCAAGGTGATGATTACAGTGATGTTCTTGTGGTTGCATTAAATATGGATAAGACAGATTTGTGTTCTTTCGCTTCTGTTTAAGAAGTTTCGGAGATCGGTTACAACAACAGGGTGAGAGAAAGTCGGAGGAATATATTCTTTAATGATGTTAGGAATATGATTTTGATTCTTGAGATATCCTATTCCTTGAGTATACAAGGAAGTGTTGAGTTGGTTAGCATAGGTAAAGGGGGGGTTCTTGACTTCAGGAGTCTGTTTCTGGCGTAAGTTTGCCACTGGCGCAAGCTGTTTACTTTTTGCTGAAGTAGGTGTTGACTGGCGCCTATTAAGATAGGTGCGCAGGTTACTTGTGTATCTATCTGAGATACTAGCAGCTTACCATGCTTGGATCTTGAGATGCGCTGGGTTGGAAGATCCAGAGTTGCATTCTTGGGAGTTGGCAGAATCCCTTTATGTGTTGCGCAACCTGTTCATATGTGCCTGGCCTGGCACAACTGGGTAACGGAAAGTTCAGTTTGAACAGAACTCACTTTCTTAGCAAAGATTTGGTTGTCTCTGTTCAGAAGAGTAGAGATTCTGCCCAAAAAAGCTTTTGTACTGACTGGCACATAGGCCCCACCTGAGATGATTTCTACCGAGTCAAGGACCGGGAAAGAATTAGAAAAGGCCAAATGGCGCTTTTCTTTATTCTGTGACGAGGTTGGAATAGGTGTATTCCTTGCCAAGCTTAAATTTGGAGAAGGAGAAGGAGTAGCAAAAGAGTGTTTCCCTTTGTTTTTTGGCTGAAAGGCCACAGGCACAGGTTGTACATGTTGAGGAATGGCCAAAGAGCGCTTCCTTTTGTTTTGTCTAGCACTCTCGCTAGATAGGTTCTTCTCCGAGTTCACAACTAGAAAAAATGAGGGAGTAGCCAAAAGGTATTTTCTTTTGTTCAGAGTCGAAGAGACAGTAAGTGTAGGTTGTGCAGGGGTAGTGGTTGGCATAGAGGCCGTCTGCGCAAGTTGTACAGGAGCAATGATTGGTGCTGCAGAGGCTTTGGAAGTCCACACAGTGTGCACCATATTCTTGGCAGCAACTGTGGTACGCTTAGTACCCCCAGCACTGATCATTGCTTCGTAAGTAGTTTGGTCGACTTGAACGACCCAAGTCTTCTGCGTCTTGCCGATCGATACGGTATCACATTGAGTTGTCACTTTCTCATCAGAGGACAAAGTTGTCCCCAACAGAGGTGCTATTTTGTTTGCAAAAATAAAAGTTTGATTACAAACTAAAAAAAAGTACAATAGTATAATTGATTTATGGGGAAGTACAACCATAGAAATCTGATCAAAAGACGTTCACGTTATCCCTTGGATGATATGATATCGAAGACACAAGTCTCTGGAAGATGCAACAACACTTTGTCAGTAGATTATGATCATTAGTGATGCTTTAGAACTGATTTGAAACTATGTTTATAGAGTTTTTGAAATAACTGTTAAGTAGTTATTCTGAGTGGCGCATACTTCAGGTTGCGCGCTTCTTGTCCAATTGCGAGAGCGATTACTTCAACTGCTAGGGACGCGTGGCATCATTTGAGTGAGATGCGCATGATCATGGGTAGTATAGTGGACATGTTCTTCAAGATTAGTGGTATGCGTGCCACATCATCCTGCTTCTGGACATAAAATTTGATCAAGTGACGCCAACTAGCCAGGTTGCGCGCGGGCACAACTCAACAATTGGCGCCTATGATTGGATCTTTTGTACTATATTGATTAATTTGAGCGCCACTTGACGATTTGTGCGGGCCAGCTGTCAGCATTAATTACATGCTGACAAAATCTTCTCGAGCACCACATTGCACGAGATTCGAATAAATTTTCTTTGATTTTTATGTTGTCAGATATGTCCGTAATTATCACTCTCATTTCCCGTTATACGTATTTCTGTAAGCGTATACGAGTTCTCTGACGTTTGTCAGGTGACCCGTAGTTGGACTTGACTTACTAGCCTAGTCTTGGTTGGTCATGACTTGGCTTTGTTTATTTTGGTTTGGCTTGGTTTGATTGGGCTTGGTTCATTATGAGAAATCCTTCCCCTTTAAAGCCCAACCACCCATTTTTTCTCTCTCTTCATTCATTACTACTTCTTCGTCCTCCATTACTCTTCCACCAACCTAGAAGAACTTGGGTAAGTACAACTTGTTTCAGGGAAGAACTCCATTTTTGTTGTTCCATTGTCTTCCCTACAAACTTCTAAGACTATTTAGTACTTAGCATTTTTGGTTTTGGAGAATAATTTCTTGTAGATCTAAGTTTATGCAAATCTTGGTTTTCTTGGGTTTCGATCTCTCAAACTTCATTATTTTCAAGTTTTGATTGTTCCATGTTGTAGAGAATTTGAGTTATTCAAATTAAACCTTTGAAAACCCGAATTTTGATTTGTTTTGAGTGATTTGTGGACTTGGAAAGTTCATGGGTTCATGAACACTTGTTCTCAGATTTGGGGAAGAAGAACAGTGATAGGCACATAGCTTGTTATGCGCGCACAACACTTCTTCCTTGGGCGCATAGCCATCTATATGCGCCCAAGTCTCCCTGTGGACACACACAAAAAGAAGAAAAAATTCTGTCTTTTCTTTATTGGCGCAAGGCACCACAAATCGAGTACGCCTGAGAGAAACTGTGCTGAGGATCCCCGAGTACAAAAAGGAATTCTAGGGAATAGAACGATAGAGATCGAGCAGCAGTTGCTTCTTTACTCCGTTGACACTCTGATTACAAAAATAGAAGAAAACCTAAGAAAATTGCTTACTCTCGGCTCACTGGCAAGAAGAGCGGCAATCTGGCTCTTGAAAATGCTCTCTGTTTTGTGTTTTGAAGAGGGTTGAGACCCCCCTTTTATAGTCGTTCTTGACCTGGGATGATGCTATGCGCCCACATGAAGGAAACACACTGGTTTTTATGTGGGCACATAACCCTGCCTTGGGCGCATAGGATATAGGCGCATACAAGCTGTGAGATCGTGGGTTGGTCGTGGTGTTGACGTGGTCGCATGCTTCGGTGTACGATTGCTCGTGGAGATTGACGTGGTCGTATGCTTCGGTGCACATTTTGATCATGGCTTTGACAGAGCCAGGCTTGGGCACATAGCCCTGTTTCAGGCTATGCGCCCTCCTTCATAGGATGATAGGCGCTTGTAGCTTCACAGGATGCTGGGCGCATATAATTTCATAGGGTGATGGGCGCATATAGCTTCACAGGGTGATGGGCACATATATCCTCCTCGGGCTTTGGGCACATAAGGCTTGATTTGCTGAAAATTTCATGCTTATACAAGACCACCTTCAAAGTTTTTGATACTTGAACAAGTTTAAAATACTTTGAAAGAAGCATGGATCGTCTTCTCGTGATGCAATGGGCGCATAGCACGGCTCTCTCCTTTGGGCGCATAGTATTTGGCCAGCCTTTCGTAGAGATACGACTGTTGAGACCTTCCTTAAAATCCGAACTGACAGATTTATCGGAGCAGAATTTGAAGCTGTACATCCTTCATGCGTCGTCCATGTTAGCAAGTGACATTCGTATAGTGTGCAGGAAGCTAATTCTTCACGTGGGCTCATAGGCCATTGTGGGCGCATACTGCGCAATGGGCGCATAGGCGCATAGAGCTTAGTGGGCGCATAGGAAGTGGCCTGTGCCTATAAATAGGCCTTGAAGGAAAGAGAGAAAGAGAGCTCATTATTTCCTTCACTTAGAATTTTTTAGAAAACTCTTCATCTTCTTTCTTTTGAGAACTATGTCTCCCAAGGTCACAAAGAGATCCGTGAAGGGCAGGGGACTGCGTCGAGTGGCTCTCCTCTGGCGGTAGCATCTTCGGCAGTCCAGGACCCGATTCTGGATGAGGGCATGCTTCAAAAAACAAAGTCTCGAGCGTTAATTTGCGACGCTCATACTTTTCAACTGCCTGGGCGCTTGCGCCTAAGGCAATATACTTCTGTGGGCATCATTATGCACTCACAGAAGTCATGCACCAACACTGTGGTGAGCTATGCGCCAACACTGTGGTGAGCTATGCGCCCACATGTTGCCATGTTATGCGCCTACGTGCTATGACAGTTTATACGCCCATGTACTATTCGTATGTTGTGCGCCCATTTGCTTTGGGCGCATATCTCTTTGGGCGCATAGCCTTTTGGGCGCATGAAAGCCTTTCAGAACTTAGTTTTTCCTGCAGGTTTCTGAGTCTGACTTTCTTTCTGTCCTTGCAGTAAACATGTTTGTCCCGGAGCTTGACGGTATTCCATTCGGTTCTGCTTGTCACGTTCTTGGTACAAGCCTTATAACCGGCATGATCAGTGATGTTCAGACGAAGATCAGTCAGGACCAGCCCACGAAATGGTCGATTGCCATAATTCAACAGGATAAAACTTTTCTGAAACAGATGATAAGTAATAAGAAGCTCGGAGGGTCGTACTGTTGGAAGAGGTCGTTCTTCATCTTCGATGACAGTATAGGGTTTGAGGATACGCAAAGATATGTCTAAAAGAATCTTTGGTAGTTACGTTAAACGAGCAAAGAATAGGGCTACCATCTATAAAGCGCTAGTACCCTCTGTCGGCGTTTGCTGATCTGGCTGTACAGGGGCAAATAAAATGGGACCTGACTCCTGAACTGCCTGGGGTTGTTTCTGGCAGGATCCAGTTCAACTCTAGTGACCGAAAGAAAGACACATTCAAGTGTGTCAAGGGTTCCACTTCCTATTACATGAGGGGGCTACAATCGGGTGTTATATTGAATGATGTCCCGACTGATCTGCATCCCTATGTTGCTGAGACTCTTTCTAAACTGATGTTGACGAAGAAGGAGTCATATCTGGGAGGGAAGATGCTGCTGGAAGGCTGGAGACATCCCGTTCCATTCTGGAGTGACCATACTGGATGGGTGCTCTCGACTTATGGGGCCACCCTAAAAGCTGTCGGTCTCCTTTATGCTGTCAGGCTACCCAGTATGGCATTAAGGTTAACTGGTCGATGTTCGTCTTTTTGGCAAAGCTGTACAACCATTATACGTGCACCTTCTTTACTCCGGGCGGAGAGATGGGTTTGGCTCTACACGAGATGCATGCAGTGTCCAAACTTCCCTGGGAGGCAAAGCCGTATGCAGAATACGTCCACAGTGATGTAGAGATCTTAGATTTGGAGAAGGAGAGCTTTGATATGATGAATGTGTACAAAGAGTTACTTTGTCACTTCTTCATTTGTCACCAGACTACGAAGAAGGGTAAGACCGAGGGGTCCATCCCGTATACGAAGTCGTGAACCAACTATGTTTTTACCAGAGAAGAAGGGAATGGCTCAGTCTCCTTCTCGCCACCTAAGCCCTTGATGATCTCTGAGATAGATCGGCTGATAATAGATCACGGAGCTGCAGATACCGAAGATAGGGATGATCCTGTGGGGAATTCCCTGATTTATCACTTCTTCAAACAAGCCGAGTTCAAAATGTCAGAAAAGGCGGTGCTTGCCGCTTTTCTAATGATATGGCTTCGTGACTGCGTAGTCCCTGGCGGTTCAGGGTCTGTTGAAAGAATCAGCCGGGAGATGATACTTCCAGCTGTGAAGCTGGCGTTCGGACACCGTCTTGTATTGCTCTTCGCTATGGTCTGTGCCATTCAACGGGGTTTACATCATTTTGTTGTGCACGCGATAACATCCGGAGGCAAAAAGGACTTTGCTAGGACTGAGTTATGCTTCTACTACTTGATGGGGTGGCTGGTACTGTATTTTCCCAAGTTGATGAACGCTGGGCTGATGGCAGATTCTTTGCCGGGAGATGCCTTCATTCGGAGGTTCAGAGACACAGATTGGACCGTTTCACGGGTGCCTGTTTGCAGGAGGGCTCTGAGTTTTCTGCAGAATTATGAATCACTACAACAAATAGGACATACAATAGCAGTTTATCTATAGCGTTCAAGCCTTCCTGCTATAGAATGTCATCATCAATAGCGTGCATTAGTCTGTGCTATTAAAAGGTCATACAATAGCAGTTTAGCTATAGCGTTTATGCCGCCCTGCTATTATAATACCATCATCCATACCGTTTATTGGATATGCTATTAAAAGTACATACAATAACAGTTTATATATAGCGTTTATGCCTCCCCGCTATTAGAAGTGTTGTTACAATAGCGTTCATTATGCAGTGCTGTTAAAGGTATATTTTTTTCTGAATAAGAGATCCGGTTCATTTGAAGTCCTACTTTTGATATATTTTTGACATATAACAATGTATAAATTCATTATGCAGTGAGAAAAAATGTATATATTTGAAAGCAACATTTATATATATATATATATATATATATATATATATATATATATATATATATATATATATATATATATATATATATATATATATATTGAAGTCCTACTTTTGATATATTAATTTTTGACATATAACAAAAAAGTGTAGAAACTTATAATTTCTTTAATATAATTAAAATATGATTTCTATTTATTCGGTTTAACCGAATAAATCGATCAAATAACCGAATAATTTATAATTGGTTCGGTAATTCGGTTTTGGTTTTGGTTAATTCTGGTTCGATTTCGGTTTTGGAGTTTTTGAATTTCGGTTTATTTGGTGTTGACTATTTCGTTTCGGTTGAAACCACGAATAAACAGAAGGCACCCCTACATAGGTATCCCAGTTCGATTAGGAGTAGCATCACATTGTATATATTTTACATGATTAAAAAAAATACTATAACATATTTTGGATGCTATATAAGTTACAACGTCGTAATGGGATTAAATCGCTACCGTAAAAAAAAATTCGTGCGAAGGAGCTACAGAATACTCTTCAACTAATCCCACTAACCTTTCAGAAATTTTATCTAAAATTCCTCTCCCCTGGTAAACCGAATAAGAAAATTTAGTAATATATTTACGAAAAATATCTTTGTATATTTATTTAATATATATATTACAAAAAAATTATAAATAAACTAAAATATTGGTTATAAACCAAATAAACTAAAAATCAAACAGATTATATTCCATTCGGTTTGGTTCGATACAGGATATTTCGGCTGGTTTCAATTTTTGTTATTCGATTTTCGGTCGAATTTGGTATTTGGTAATTCGGTTCGGTTAACCGAGTTAATCGAATGCTCACAATTGAACTTTCTACTGTTCCAATCATATGGGAGAATAAGCAACACAGTTTTATAAAATATATTTTATATTAAAATAATAAGTTATAGTATGCTGTGACTGCTATAGGAGCGATTCAGTTTTGCTACATAAAACTATAGCGTTCTCCATAGCGGGCGATCTCGTTCGTTAGATGTTTCGCAATTAAATCAGAACCGTCCATAGCAAAACGCTATGTTTTATGTTTGAAAAAATATTATTGTATTCTCCTAACTGGAATACCCCTTCAACTCCTATAATCTGGGCACGTAACTAAAAAAACCCTTCAACTCCTCCTCACAACTCCTCCTCACGAAAACCCTCGCTCTCTCCTCCTCACAACTCCGCTCACGAAAACCCTCGCTCTCTCGGTCGTGAAACCCTCATCTTCCGGCAACGCGCTTCCTCTGGTAACCCTCTTCCCCTTACGAAACCCTCATCTTCTTCTCTCTGTCTCTCTCTCCCCTCACGAAAAATACCCTAAAAATCGACCGACTGCCAAACGATATTTTTGCAATTTTTTCCCCGTCAATTAAGTATCTATCAGCGACGGTGTATATGTGCCTCCTCGATTTGTCGAAAATTAGTGTTCGGCTTTGGATGGATTATTTGGGGTTTTCGTGAGGGGTTTTATTGGATCGATTTGTTGGATCGGCTTTGGAAGGATTATTTGGGGTTTGGATGGATTATTTGGGGTATATGTGCCTCCTCGATTTCGTGGATCAATTTGTCGGAAATTAGGGTTCGGCTTTGGATAGAAATTTTTTTTCTATGTACAACTCCTTCAACTGAATTTCTGTGCATGGCGTTTTGTTGTGTTTGATGTTATTGGTTTGTTTCAGGAACCCTAATTATTTTGTGGCATTTTTTTTGGCGTTTCTATGTACAACTCCTTCAACTGAATTTCTGAATTTCTGTGGCGTTTCTTTAGGGCCACGTACAAATTATTTTTGGTGTTATCAAGCTCGATATAAGCAAGTTGTGGGTGTCAACATGATGAAAAAAGATTGGGTTCATCTTAACAAGTATTGAAATCCTTTTCACTATACTAATGTGTTCACTTAATTAAATCCATCTTTATGTCTTATTTATTAAAATTATTTTGTTTTTTTTAGGAATACGACATTGTATAAGAAATATGTCCGTCAGTTTGTGGATTTTGCCAAGTCAAATGCAAAGAATCCAGACTTTATGTTATGTCCCTGCATTGATTGTAAGAATTTGTGTCGTGGTAATGAAGATATAATTTTACTTCATTTGCTAAGACGTGGGATGGATATGTCTTATACAAATTGGATTTGGCATAGGAAAGGAATTTTAAATTTGGAACAGACAGAGGATACTAATATAATTGAAGATGCATATGTTCAAAATGAACCCAATGCTGAACCTATCGAAGAAGAAAGGGATGATGGATTAACAACCTTATTGAAGGATGCAAATAATCCATTATACCCAAGTTGCAAAAAGTATACTAGGTTATCGGCAACCGTTATTTTATACAAGCACAAGTCTATGTATGGAATCTCTAATAAATGTTTTAGTCATCTTTTGGAAATATTGCATGATATTTTACCTGATGGAAATACAATTCCAGAATCCTCACGCGACGCTGAATCGTTGCTTAAGACATTTGAGCTTGATTGTGAGAAGATAGATGCATGTCCCAATGACTGTTGTCTATACAGAAAAGAATTGAAAAATGAGGAAAAATGTAAAAAATGTGGATTGGAACGGTGGAAGAAAGATAAGACTGGCAAAATTCAAGAAGGAGTTCTAGCAAAAGTACTAAGGTACTTTCCGATAATTCCAAGGTTCAGAAGAATGTTTCAGTCACCTGAATCGGCTGAAAACTTAAGGTGGCATTATAATCACAAAAGTGACGATGGCATCATGAGACATCCTGTGGACTCCTTATCATGGAAGACAATTGATATGAAGTGGCCCTCTTTCGCAGAAGAGCCACGCAACCTTAGACTTGGCCTTGTTGCAGACGGGTTTAATCCTTTCGGCGATCTTAGCTCTTCATATAGTTGTTGGCCAGTGATGCTCACGAAATACAATCTCCCACCATGGCTATGCATGCGAAAAGAAAATATAATGTTGACACTACTAATTTCTGGACCGAAGCAACCTGGAAATGATATAGATGTTTATTTACAGCCACTAATAGATGATTTGCTAGAGCTATCGAACAATGGAGTGCATGCTTATGATGCATTTAGTAAATCTTTTTTCAACTTGAAAGCAATTTTGATGTGGACAATAAATGATTTTTTAGCTTATGGTAACCTAGCTGGATGTACTACCAAAGGAAAAGTTGGATGTCCCATATGTGGAGTGAATACATGTTCAAAATGGTTAAAATATAGTAGAAAAACCGTCTACATAGGACACAGACGTTTTCTTCCAGCCACGCATCCATTTAGGTTGAAAAAAAGTTGGTTTGATGGTAAGCAAGAACATAGGGAACCACCTAGATTAATGACTGGATCAAAAATTTTAGAAGGACTAAAAAATTTGACAAATGATTTTGGAAAAAGAAAAGACAATGGCAAAAGAAAGAGGCAATCTTCAGAGATGTGGAAGAAGAAGTCAACATTTTTTTCACTGCCGTATTGGGAGGTAATATCATATTATTTTCATATGTGTTTTGTAAATTATTTCCAATTGACCTTTCTATTCTTTTTTTGGGTTTTGTAGCATCTCATTTTGTGCCATAATTTGGATCTAATGCACATAGAAAAGAACTGGTGTGATAGCGTGGTTGGTACATTGCTAAATGCAAAGGGAAAATCGAAGGATGGCATAGAATCACGTAAGGATTTGGAAGAAATGGGCATTCGACAAGTTTTGCATCCAGAATTAAGAAATAAAAGGTTTTTTCTTCCACCAGGACCGCACACCCTTTCAAAGAAAGAAAAGGAAATTTTTTGCAAGAGATTATATAACCTGAAGTTGCCCGATGGTTACTCTTCAAACATTGGAAACTGTATATCAGTAGAAGAATACAAAATAACAGGACTCAAGTCGCATGATTGTCACGTGTTAATGCAACAGTTGTTGCCTGTGGCATTGAGAGGTCTTCTTCCAAAAGGACCAAGGATTGCAATATTTCGAATTTGTGCATTTTTTAATGTCTTGTGCCAAAGAGCCATCGATAGAGAACAAATAGAGAAATTAGAGGAAGAAATTGTTGAGATATTATGCTTGTTTGAAAGGTATTTTCCTCCTCAATTTTTCGATATCGTGATTCATTTATCAATCTACTTGTTGACATATTATGTTTGTTTGAAAGGTATTTTCCTCCTTCATTGTTCGATATTATGATTCATTTGCCAATCCATCTGGGACGTGAAGCTAAATTAGGTGGCCCAGTCCATTATCGTTGGATGTATCCGTTTGAAAGGTGATCATTTGTTTTCTTTTTATTGATTTTCATTCATTTGTTTGCTTACTTAAAATTTTTTTTTTCTCATAGATACATAAAGATCCTTAAAGGATACGTTAGAAATCGTGCACGTCCTGAAGGTTGTATAGTAAAATGTTATCTTGCTGATGAGAGCATAAGATTTGTTAGTGGGTACATGAAACAAGTTGCTGAGATGGATCATCGTCCAAATAGAAATGAAGATATTGAAAATGATACGATTTTCGATGGCCGTCCAATTTCAAAAGGAACAATAATGACACTGGATAAACAACAGCTACAAAGTGCTCACCGTTATGTATTGTTCAATATGGATGAAGTCGAACCTTATCTAGAGTAAGTTATAAGAAAACATACTAACTCCAACGTATCTTGCCAATATCTATAATTAATATCATGTAAAATTGTTTTCCCTATTAGGATGCACTTGAAGGAATTGAAACTTTCGGATAGATGACTTGTTCAAAATGAAAATTTACTTCAAGATCGTCATTTGAAGGAATTGTCACCTTGGTTAAAAAATAAGGTCCCAATTTCTTTTCATTTTTAGTATCCTTAGCACATTATTAGTGCAAACAATGTATGTCCTTACCTTTTGTTTTGATTTTGAACAGATTGAGGGACAATCCTGTGGAAACATATCCGACATGTTAAGAGGGCTTGCACATGGCCCTTCAAAACATGTTGTGTCTTATTCAGGATTTGTTATCAATGGTAACCGCTACCATACAAAGGCTGCTGAGAACTCTAGGCAGAACAGTGGTGTCTCACTTGAGGCAACAACCATTTGTAGATCCAGCTCGAAGGATAGGAACCAAGTCACCGATACAGTTGCCTACTATGGAGTACTTAAGAATATATTTTGCTTGGATTATCATACCTTTCACATTCCTATTTTTGATTGTGATTGGGCTAGCACAACAAATGGTGTCAAAATAGAAGATGGGTTTACCTTGGTTAACCTTCACCAAGGAAAACACCGGTTTGAAAGAGACTCGTTTATTCTAGCATCACAGGCAACCCAAGTATTTTACTCTAAGGACACTGCTTCATCTAACTGGCATATTGTGTTAAAGGCACCATCAAGAGGTTTTCAAGATATGGATATGGACGTTGATCAAAATGTCTTTACACCATCATTAGCACCAGTGGATGTATCAAAACTAGATAAGAATGTTGAGGATGGTAGTGATAGTTATCTTAGAAAGGATTGTGAGGGCATTTATGTTTAAGAGGTCTTTTTTCCTCTATATTTAATCTTATGAAACACTCTATATTTAATCTTATGAAACACTCTATATTTAATCTTATGAAACACTCTATATGGTTTAATTGGTCTCTATGTTTCATTAGTTTTTATTATTGGTATAGAAGCTTGTTTAAAAATAATTAGTTTTTTTTAATGCTTTTCACTGTCAGTGGTTGTGACAGTGGTTCATTTGCAATAATCTATGGGTTTAATTGGTCTCTGTAACTTATGGTTCATTTGCAATAATCGATTATATAAGCTTTTCACTGTCAGTGGTTGTGACAGTGTGAGATGTTAGGAGTCAGGGTGGGCTCTGTTACGGGCAGCAGGGGTAAGGCATAATCGATTTTTTCTTTACACTAATGATTTGTATTAGTGCACTGGTAAGGCATAATCTGGACTTATACTCTACGGTATCATTAGCCTAATGATTTTTCCAATTAGTGCACTGGTAATAATCCATTATATAAGCTTATGGTTCATTTGCAATAATCTATGGGTTTAATTGGTCTCTGTAACTTATGGTTCATTTGCAATAATCGATTATATAAGATTTTTACTGTCAGTGGTTGTGACAGTGTGAGATGTTAGGAGTCGGGGTGGGCTCTGTTACGGGCAGCAGGGGATGGCACTTTGGCCATCTTGGTCATTAGATTTGGGTATGTATCAACATGTATCAGAGCACAGGCAGTGACTTTGGCCATCTTGGTCATTAGATTTGGGTATGTATCAACATGTATTAGAGCACAGGCAGTAACTTTGGCCATCTTGGTCATTAGCTTTGGGTATGTATCAACATGTATCAGGGGATGGCCATCTTGGCCATCTATCCAGCAGTAGGATATCCTATTATAACATGTATCAACATGCAGCAGGGGATGGCCATCTTGGTCATTAGATTTGGGTATGTATCAACATGTATCAGGGGATGGCCATCTTGGCCATCAACATGTATCAACATGTTTGGCTTGCATTCAGGTGGTTCTTGCTTGCATTCAGGTGGTCATTTGCAAGCTACTGCAGCAGGGCAGCTGCATATGCAGAGCATGCATCAGGCAGTACATGCCTTGCCTTGCCCTGCATTGGCTTTGTATTTTCTTCGCAGGGAGTCTATGATACTCTATGATACTCTACTTGTCCATGCAACAGACAGTCTATGATACTCTACTTGTCATGATTGATTTTTTTTAATATTTGCTTATTTTCTAATCATCATCAGCGAGTAATTCTTGCTCGTAGCTACCCTATCTTGCAATGACACCAAGGAAAAGGAGAAATGATGGTGAAGCTGAGGTAGATGTATCCTTCAACATGTATTTGAAATTACGCTTACATAAATATCATTTATTTCTTACTGTTTTAATATGTTGCATATTTGTAGTCTTCAAAACGCGCAAAAAAGAGAGCAAAGAAGCAAAAACTAAGCGTCGAGGCTCCTCTTGTGAACAATCAAAATGCTGGTTTATATATAAGTGAGCAAGAAGGTTCGAATGCGGTAAGGATTAAGCACAAATGTTGAAAAACAAGTTACTGTTTTCTATAGCAATGCTTACATATTTTTCTAATGCATAAATGTCAACTATGTTCTTGTAGAGTGCAAATCAAGCGACTAAATCTACAAAGAAGCACAAGAAGGTAAAGAAGCACAAGAAGCAAAAGAAATACAAGGAAAAATGTTCCAATGAAGAACAAGTAGAAGAAGCATCAAATGAGGGACAAGAACCACAAGCTTCAAATGACGTAGAAGAACCCCAAGCTTCAAATGAAGGCAAAACAGAGAGAACAGCAAGGACTAGGGGACCCACTAGGTGTAGTACTTTGCCCGTTGAAAGTGGCAATAGGTTTGAGGTGGAGTTAAATGAAAATGGTCAACCAATTGGAAGGAACTCGAAACATCTTTCAACTTATGTCGGATGTTTGACACGTGAAATGGTACCAATAACGTTCGATGATTGGAGACATATACCTTCTGAGAGCAAGGACTTCTATTGGAAAGCTGTTACAGTAAGATGAAAGTTTACATTCTTTTTTAAATGTAGTTTATATCTACTATCTTCCTAATAATTACTTATGACTATTTTGTACTTGTAGCAAAAATTTACATCAAAGAGCGCGATGAGGAGGCAAAAATGTATGTCCTCCAACAAATGGGAAGACTTGCTAGGGCCAACAAATCAAAATTGGGAAAATATTTGAAGAGAAAGCCGAATGACGTAGACCCGACAGATTGGGAACTATTCGTTAAGAAAAGATCATCAAAACAATTTAAGGTATGTTGAACTCAATTTTTTGAAGCTTCAATGTCTAACATTTAAGGTATTATCTAATAATATGCATATGTTGTACGTAGGAGAGGTCAACAATTTTTAAACAAATGAGAGGAAAACAAACAATACCGTACCTTGGCAGTTGAAAAGGCTTTGCTCGTATTGCCGATGAAATATTGGTAAGTATAAAGTATTTTTTTTCATTCGTATTTATAACTCTCTACTTATCAATGCCAATTTTACCTAATACAATGCAGAGAAGGGAGGGACCATGTCCTATCGATAAGGTTAGGCTTCGTGCTTGGATCCGGGGATATACTACTGGGGAAGGTGTAGCTAAGCACTCAAAGGACAATGAACTCATTGTATGTACACAATTACCTTCTTATGGATAGTATGTTTTTTCTTCTTGTACGGACAGTCAAGCGTTGTCCAACGGAGACTAATTCTAGTTTTCATCATCATAATTTCAGCAAAAAGCCAAGAAAATCCTTCTTGCACCACCTTCAGAGGGATCCCAACAATTAGATGAAGGTGATGCACTTTCACAAGTAGTACGGCAATCTGAAAAACAGGGTAGGATTAGAGGAGCCGGAGCCGGAGCAAATAAATCTAAATTAGTTGCTCAAAAGAGGCATTCTCAAACAATAGTTCGTCTGGAAAACAAAATTGAATCGATGCAGGACGAAATCGACTCAATGTCAAAGTTAGTTAAAGAACAAGCAAAGTTGATAGAGACTTTGATGAAAAATAAGGTAAGTGTGTAGGAATTCTATATTGACTCTTGTTTTATTTCACTTTGATATTTTTTTATACATTTCCTATGATGCTTGCCTTGTTTAGGAATGCGATCAACAAAAAGATGATGATATTGACGTGAGTGTAGAGGAGAGAAATTCCCAAAGCAAAGTTGACTCAATGCAAGGGCAAATCAACTCCATATCAAAGTTACTTGAACAACAAAATCAACTAATTGGTATATTAATGAAAAGTCAGGTAAGTCATCAAGAATGACCACTTGTAACAAATCTATATTTTTCTTGTTGGCTGCTTCATCTAACTGTTTTCCTCATTAGGATCAAAACAATATGAGCATTGAGAAGAACGACGAGAACACTAAAGAGGAGGAGGAGAACAATGAGGGCAACAGTGATGATAAGAACAATAAAGAGGAGGAGAAGAACAATGAGGGCAACAGTGATGATGAGAACAATAAAGAGGAGGAGGAGAACATTGAGGGCAGCAGTGATGATGATAACAATAAAGAGGAGGATAACAACAGTGTCGATCGACGAGAATGATTTTGAAGTAAAGATCATTTCAAAATCTCCATCTACTCCACAGGTAATATATATTCTAATAACAAATAGAAGTATTATAACTCGAATGATATTTAATATGTTTAAGCTTCAATCTTTGTTGTAGTCACATCATCATCTGTCAAAGGACCAAAAATGCAAGTTACTGGATTGGACAGGAAATAAGAAGGAAGTTGTTGCAATTGGACGATGGATCACCGATGATCCGAATGTGCCGGTTCACGGTTATCCTCTTGGACAAGGTGCATCCCGTGTTTGGGTAGATATAGTGATACAACCCAAAGCTCTGTTGTTTAGTCCGTGTTTTGGTAACGACACAGTAGAGGAAATCATTGGAAGTACCACGGCTTGGCCAACAGACCATATTATGCCGTTTGAAGACTAGGTACAACCCAAAGCTCTGTTGTTTCTTGATGTTCTGTTCTTTTCTTTTCTTTTCCTTTTTGATATATATTTCGTTTATGTTTGTTAGTATTTTCCTGTCGCTTCTGAATACAACATATTTAGAAATTTGTATTCTGAATACAACATAAGGACATATTTTCCTGTCGCTTCTGAATAAAACATATTTCCTGTCGCTTCTGAATACAACATATTTTCCTGTAGTTTCCTGACCTACAACAGATATGGGATATTTTCCTGTAGTTTTCTGAATACAACAGATATGGGACCAACAACAAATATGTATTCTGAATACAACATATTTAAAAAATTTAGGATACATGTAAGGTATGGTAAGGTTATATATAAACATATCTATATGCATTTTTTGTACATTAATTCTCAGTATTACCTATATTCATGTATGTTTTGGGTAATAGACTAGGTTTCACAAAGTTTTAGAAAGGATTCGATACAAAGGAGTGTTAATTTCTAATCTCTCAAATATGTTTGGCACGATGCCGACCATGCAAAATCACTTTCAATATATAAGTGCTTACACATCCAGTCTTAAAGTGCACAAGTAGTTTTATGTATTTCATTAGATACTCCAAATATATTTAAAACGATATCACTAAACAGAACATATCATGTATCTATTTAGGATTTTTTTTTACCACCTTTGAGTTTGTTCCATTATTTCTGTAACTTCTCAAATTATTATATTGATTCCTTTCATCTGTTTTACTCATTGTTTTTCCAATTCATGCACCCCTAATGATATTTACTACACTGGTAAGGCCTTCAGTATAAATTGCACGCACTCGAGATGGTTTTTTCTTTACACTAATGATTTCCCCTATTTTGTGTAGGTTGGATGAAGGAAGAGGATGCTTTCTGATAGGTTTTGGTTGTGGATAGGCTCGAAGGGAGCTAAATGTTAGATAGTCAATATTTTGGGATATATGTAGCTGATACACTGTTAATGGTTAATATTTGGACATATGTTTGGTACTACTTTGTTGTTCTACATGGACAAATTAAGGATTTTGAATGTTTGGTACTACTTTGTTGTTCTACATGGAGAAATTAAGGATTTTGAATGTTTGGTACTACTTTGTTGTTCTATATATGTTTGGTACTACTTCATTCTGTGATTGATTCGCATTTAAACATTTGAATACCTGCATTTTGTGTAACTGTGGGCTGCATTCTGCAAATTTTCGAATACAGAATTTTTACTCTGCAATAGCATTCTGACATGCTATAATAGCAGGAAAGAAATGCAGATATATGAAAGAATGTTGACTCTGCAATAGCATATATATAACGAAACGCTATTATAACTCAACAGCGTTCAGAAACGCCATAACACATTTATAGCGTACACAAATGTTATTAGTAAGCTATAGCGCTCGTAAACGCTATATAATCTATACAGCATTTTCCAGTGCTATAATAGGTCTATAGCGTTCATGAACGCTACAACTGATGAATAGCGTTCATGTATGCTATTACAGCTCTATAGTGTTCATATATGCTATAAGCTATGTACAGCGTTTCAAAATGCTATACCTGCTCTATAGCGGCCGTAAACGCTATAAACCATCAATAGCGTTTTGGAACGCTATACTTTTATAGCGTTCTTGTACATGGGGTTATTATAGCGGGGGCATTTACAGCGGACGCAATATGCTATAATAGACATTCTACAGTGTTTCTAGCACGCTATTATAACCCATTTCTGTTGTAGTGAATTCTTCAAAGTATCACCTCCATCTGGCAGTGGTCATGGGGAGACACCCTAGTAGATGAGGGTGCACTCACTACTAGTCCTCCTATTGGAGCATTCCGTTGGCTCCAATCCATTAGGCCTTCCCACCTAATGTACAGGAACAGGAACCAGATTTTCCTGGAACCTTACTTGCCAAGCCACTTTGTACGACAATTTGGCTACAACCAGCTTCTTTTGGGCAATCCTAGCCCTCATCTCTAGTCGATAGGGAGTATAATCGATGGGGCACGTGCATGGGGCTACTATAATGCTGGATGTACAGGGGCAGTTTTTACTTTGCCCGAAGATAAAAGTGACACCCACATGCTCTTTGCTGCTGCTAAGTTCAATATCCAGGTCAATATCTTTCTTTCTGGGTATGACCGTGAACATAGTTTTGTATCGGGGACCAAGCTTGTCCCTACCCTTGTTGACATAGGACGAGCACGTGCAATGGGGAGTAGCTGAAAAGAAGTCGTCGCGTCCATAATTGAACCAGCTGTAGTACCACAATAGAGAATTGTTGAGGAGCCTATCATTACAGCACCTCGGAGAGCGGACACTGAAGAACCTCTTCCTGCTGTTCCTCATAAGAGGAAGGCTCCTACTGGGCTAGTGTCACGACCAAAAAAGACGAAGGTGGTTGTTTTCCGGAGGAGGAAGGTTGCAGACGTGGGTGCTGGCTCGCCTCCTCACAGAAGGTCTTCTCGGCAAATGACGTTGCAGGCCGTTGCCATTTGGGAGGTAGACCCTCTCCTAGACTCTATAGCCATTCGGGAGGTAGACCCTCTCCTAGACTCCATAGCCATTCGGGTCAAGCCTTTAGAAGCTTTCTCACCTTTGCATTTGTCCTTTGCACAGGATTCCGAAGTCGTAGCCGAGACAGGTTCTTCCTCATCTGAGGAGGTGGATGTGACGACAGAGCCCCATGCTCATCCTCGACTGATGGATGAAGGCAGGTCCTCTTCGACTGTAAGACCTGAGCGACAGGGTGAGCAGGGCGAAGGCCCAGACCCTGATGGCGGTCAGAAGATCAGTTTCTCCTACGACATATCTGTGGAAGATATGTCTGCAATAGGAACTGCGATAAAAGAGCTGGACGAACTGAGTCCAATCGGCTCATCCTCCTGCGGGTATGTTGCCTTTGCGCCTCTCTTCGGATGAGATCTTTAGACTTCAATTTTGTGTGCTCCTCGTGAAGTTGACCACTTCTGTGTGTTCCTTTGTAGACAAGGAGAAAGAAACCCTTGTGGAGATGGTCCGCACCATTGGGAGAGGGACAAAAGTTGTTCCCGGCCCCTCCGAATCTGCTACTGTGGAGGGAGCTGTTAGTAACCCGGTATTGGCTTCAGAAAGGGCGGTCGAGCAGCCTGCTGAGGGGGCTATTGCTGAATCTGCTCCTGTTCTGGCTGATCTTGTGGAAAAGACCAGGCCCGATGCTGCTCGGGGCCTTGACATTATTCCCCTTGAACAGTCCGGGTCTGCTCTTGGTTTCCCTGAAACTAAGGTTGACGGTGCAGCCCAAGTTAGAGTTGAGCAAGCCGAAGGTACGAAATTACAATTCTTTCACCTTTTCCCCCGTCTTTTCTGGTTACTGATGTATATTGTTTTCTCTGTCAGGTTCGGCTTCTTGTCAGGCGTTCCTTTCAGAAGTAGAAGAAACTTTTCAAGCCTCTTCTCCGACGACCTCCACCGAGGATGAAGAGATGGCCCAGGAAGTTATCAAAACTTTCTACTCCACACTGAAAGTGAAGCTTTCTGGGGTCCTGAATCAGAATACCGCCCTCGGCCCTGTGAAGGCTGTTGCCGAATGTCAAGTAGCAGCCCTCGAGAGCATAGCCGGTTGTGAGGAGCAGGCCAACACCCTGAGGAAGGTCCTGAATGGCCTGGAGGGTTAGGTGGCCAGGTTCTGAGACATCAAACAGCAGAGTCCGACGTCAATGTTCCGTACAGAGGATGACGCTTTGATGACAGCTCTTGTGGAGGAGAAGGCTACCTTCCAGGCAAGGAAGGACGCCCTCGTCTAGGAGATTGGTGAGCTTGTTGACCATTATGGCCAGTTCAATACTGCGAGTGAAGCCCGTGCTGCCTCAAAGAACAGGCTGGCTGCACAAATCACTGAGAAGCAAAACCACATTGCACAGATCAAGAATGAGATCGCCCAGCTGGAAGCCGACTTGAGGGCGGCGACATCTGAACATGAGGATTATTTGTCCCAGGCTGCCATGACTGCCACCACCTCTGCCCGTTTAGAAGAATAACTGGCAAAGTTGGAGGGGGAGCATCAGAGTCTGATCCTCTTTGAAGATGAAGTCGCTCGTCAAGAAGAGGCACGGCGCCGAGCTACTGCGAAGTCTGAGGCCGAGATTGCAGCTCTGAGGGACAGCATCAATCGCCTATGTATCCCGTAGAATTTTTTTGTAACTTTTTTTTTTTGGCCGTCACGGCTCTCGTACCTTTTTTCGTCTTTTGATAGACGTTTAAGTACAAAATAAAGAATCATTTCAGAAATGAATGTGGTTTTGTGAAATATCAATGCTAGAGGTAAAGTGGACGTAGCAAGGATATTTCTGGTGGGTATTCCGCTGGAGAATTTTTGATGTGGACCTATTATCCGTTTTATATTCAAATGATTCGAATATAAATAATAAGTTGAATGACGCTGCTAGTAGAGGTAATATGGACGTAATAGCAGAAGATTGTTCTATATCTGACCAGAGGTAATATGGATGTGGAAAGATATATAACATTAGGGAGGAGTGGATAGTTCAGAGGTAATCGGGACGTGATTATCCTTGATGAATGCTTTACTCAGAGGTTATATGGACGTGGCAAAACTTTAATCATTCCACTGGAGAAATAATTATCAGAAAACAATTTAGAGGTAATGGGGATGTGACTTGTTTTTGTCAAACCGAGTTTGAACAGAGTCAAAAATGGGAATGTTTCTACTGGGGAAATATTTAGAGGACCTATTATCCAGGGCATATTCAAGACTCTTGAAATACAAATAATAGTTAGATAATTTTATTCGAATCATATAAATATTGCACTGTACATTTACATGACTGAAGATATGTGACCATTATGTAAAAGAGGTTACACATAGTATTTCTTCAGGAACTTGCCATTGATAGGCATCATGAGCAAGTCGCCATCAAGCTTGGCCAGCCGGTACGCACCGTTAGAATACACCGATTCTATGACGAAAGGACCATCCCATTTAGGTTGTAATTTCCCTTTTGTTTTGTGCGTCATGACCATTTGTCTTCTCACTGCTAAGACTAAATCACCGACTTGGAAGATTCTTTCCTTCACCCTTTTGTTGAAGGCTCTGGAAAGACGTGCTTGGTATAGCTCAATGCGCTGCTGAGCTAACAAGCATTTTTCGTCTAGCGCTTCGAGCTCCTGGAGTCGCAGACGGTAGCTTTCTTCGGTAGTCAACTTGCTGGCTAAGGTTACTCGAAGAGAAGGAATCTGGATTTCTAGGAAAAGAACTGCTTCATTCCAATAAACCAGAGAGAATGGCGTATTGCCTGTTGGAGTCCGGACCATTGTACGATAGGCCCATAGACATTCACCAAGCTTCTCATTCCAATCGTGCTTGTTTGAAGATACGAACTTCTTGAAAAGTTTTATGATAGTTTTGTTGAAGGCTTCTGCTAGCCCGTTAGCCGCTGGATTGTAGGCATTAGAGGCCACGTTCTGGATTCGATTCCTATCGTAGAATCGATAGAATACATGGCTTACGAACTGTGGACCATTATCATGGATGATCCTGCGAGGTAGGTCGAAGCGGTAGATGACGTGATATTTGATAAAACTGATCACGTTTGATGCCTTCACTTCGGTAAGCGGTATAGCTTCCGCCCATTTGGAGAAGTAATCGGTTATGGCTAGGATGACACGATGTCCTTTGGTGGATGGCGGGCTGATTGGTCCTATGACGTCCATGCCCCAGGCTTCAAACGACCAAGATGCTGCCGTCGGAAGTAGAAACTCTAAAGGTTGATAAATGAAATCGATGTGGAACTGATAAGCTCTATACTTTTTTGCATATTCAACAACATCTGCTATCATTGTGGGCAAGTAATAACCCATTCTTTTGAAGCGATCTTGTAATTTGGGACCTGGTTGATGTGCACCACAAACTCCATCGTGCGCCTCCTGGAGTGCATGTTTGGCTTCTGTGTCTGATAAGCATCGTAACAGCAGCTCGTCGTAAGAGCGTCGGTATAACATCTTGGTAGTTGTATCGTAGTAAAATTTGAGGGATCGCCTTTGGATGGATACTGCTTCCTTCAGGTCCTCGGGAAGGATTCTATTGGCAGCCTAGTCTATGAAGGAAAATCTTCAGTCTTTGCCATCGACGTTTGTTTCCGTTGCGTAACTGTGATGAATATGCAAGGCATTTTTCACACAGAATAGTTCTCGACCAAACACTGTGATCGACTGCTGAGTATTGGTAGGAACGGTCAGGGAAGCGACGAGACCGGCTAGAGCATTTGTTTCTATATTCTGTAGTCGAGGTACGTGCTCGATGAAGAATCCAGCAAAAGTAGATGCCAACTCAATTGTTGCGCTATGGTAGGGGATGAGATCTTCATGGCGAACTTCATAATCCCCTCGGACCTGACTGACGATTAGCTTGGAATCGCAGTAAGCTTCTAGATAGTCAACTCCCAGTTGCTTTGCTAGTTGTAGGCCGATTAATAAAGCATTATATTCGGCCACATTGTTGGTATATGGTACCACGAGAGAATATGCATGGTATATAACCAGATGATCAGGTGACATACGCACAACACCTACTCTAGCCACGATATTTCCTTTGGGTCCTATTCCTGATGTGCCGTCAAAGAACATTTGTCAAATGGGTATTTCTTCAGTTGCAGTGTTAGATTCTACCACTTCATTGGGGATTTCGTCGTAGAGTTTGGACGATTCTGGCACCGGATGAGCTGCTAAGAAATCAGCTAATGCTTGGTCTTTTACTGCCTTCTGGGGAACAAAGATCATATCATATGGACTCAACAGCATTGTCCATGTAGCTAAACGGGAATTGAGAGAAACCGGTTTAGTCATGGGTATTCTGAGAGGGTTGACTTTAGATATGATATGGATAGTCTGCCTAGACACGTAGTGGCGTGTCTTTTGGATGGCAAATCCTAGTACAAGGCATTCCTTCTCCACAGGTGTGTATCTGTGCTCGGCACCCACCATTGTGCGGCTAAGGTAGTAGATTGCATATTCATGGCCGCCTTCATTCTTCTGAGCTTGGAGGGCGCCAAGAGAATGGTCCACAGCACGGACGTATAGTAAGAAGGGCTTACCCATTATTGGAGCTACCAATACTGGAGGGCTTGTAAGATACGTTGTCACGCCCCAGTTCCAAATAATCGGATCGGGAACACGTGGCATGCCAGCTATACAATCAAGCATAGCTAAACCCAATTTAATGGACTATGATCTGATTGTAGTACGCTGAAGTATAACTAATAAAGTAACATCACAGGCAGATAAACTAGTCTCATCCATGAAATAAAGTAATAGATAACTGAATAGAAAATCATCAGTGCCACAGAATCCAAATGTCAACTATGGCTAGAGGAGAACAATCCACTAAATAAATAAATGAGTACATCTGGAACGAAATGATGTAGTAAATAGAAATAAACAGAATACTGGAAATGAAACCCACGATGGAAGATGTAGCTATCCTCCAAAGGATCAAGGCTGCGGCTCCACCTCAAAGTAGTCGTCAACAAGTCCGTCTACTTCGTAATCAGCCGGGAATAAGAGTTCGTCAAGCTCTGGAAAAGATACCAGGTCCTCAGAGGGACATAACAAATACACAGGAAAATGACATGCATGAATATACTAAACAGTAATGTAAAAGTAACTAATAGGAATGCCACCCAGTATTTCCCTAACCAAACAAGGACAGGAAATACAAGGAAACAGTACAGGTGTTCTAACCATCTATGTGTAAATGCACTTGAGACATCTCTAGTGGCACATGAGAGGGGGAGAAGAAGAAGAAACTGCCACCAAGCGTTCTACGGTTTGAGAAACGAGGGGCTACGAGCATCCAGCGTACATTGGAAACAGAAATTCTCATACACCACTAGTAGACTCTCCCCACCCAATGTACTCGTACCGTATACGCGGTACGAACAATATGTAAGACGTCATAGTAAATATAGTATAACTAAACCAAACTGCTACAGACTCAAGATCATATGTTAAGGGCCAGTCAACACAAAATCTCTGCACTCAGCTCACTCATATGTGATACGTGTCTGAGACAGTGTCAAGTTTATACTAACTCTATACAAGGTAGTCATCAATGGAGACGAGTGCACACAATAGTATTAACTGGTCAAAATATAAATACTGCATAGTAATAGTCAAGCAAGGTGTACTTGCCTGTGTCCAGCAACTGAGTATCCGGGTCCAAAGTAGAGTCCGAGTCCCGAGAAGCAAATAATCCTAAACAAAATTTACCTCTAATTAATTACTAATTAAACAATTTAAACAATTCATTTAATTGCTAAGTAATCTATAATTTAAATTAGTCTATTACTACTAGCTAACTAGTATCAAATTATTATGAATAATAATTATACAATAATAAGTAGGTAACCATACTTATTATCATACCATATATATTCTGAAATTTATATACAACCAAATATTTAATAATTAATTAACTAATTAATTAACATTAATTAACCAATCAATTTAATACACACATGAATTCACAATTCCTAATAATACTAACAAAAATAGTAAAAATCCTTAAAAAAACATTTTTAGTCTATTTTAATAATAAACTAAATAATATTAGAATAATAAATATATATTATATATTTATTTTACAGAAAATGAATTATTACCATTAAACTATTTATTAAATAACTAGTTAAATAATAACAATAAGTACTTATAAATTCTAAATAAATCCTAAAATCACCACAAACCTTAAATTTAATCATTAAAACTAAATTCACAGTAGTAACACAAAATTAATAATTATTTAAATCAATAAATAATTATTACACAATTTATTACATAAACCTAAACATGATTTTCCAAATTACTTTTAAATCTTAAAAATTCGTAAATATATTTAAAATACATAAAATAAATTCCTAAATACCAAATTTACACATTTCTAACAGAATCTTATCACTTCACAAAATTACAATATTTATATAATTAATAACAATTAATTATATAATATATTCCACTTATGTAATAAATCTAGAAATTACTCAACTAAATCTAAATAATTATAAATAATAATAAATGAATATTGGAATTATTTTTCTACAGAATAATATGATATTACAAACATTTTCTATTCAATAAGTATTATTTAATTACTAACAAAATAAATAAGATAAATTGAAAACAATATTTAATATACAATTTGATTAATACAAAACTTTCAAGATAAATCTAAATATAATATTTTAAACACCCATAAAATTCTGGAAAATTTTCCTTAACTAACTTTATAATTAAATCTATATTTTCCATATAAATTATATTTTTTAATTATTTATTAATTAAATAATAAGCATCAAACGGAATTAATTAAACAGTGTAAATTCACTGTTTTTCACATAAAATAATTATAATTTAAATTCTAAAAATTCTGAAACAATTATTTTAAAATACTATATTAATTATACAAACTTTTTCATGTACAAAGTTTTATCTAATTCGTAATCAAAATATTATTTAAAAATCAAAACAATAAACACATTTAATTAATTACTAACATTGAAACTTCATAATTAAATATAAATAAATACTAATAATTAATATTAAATCACACAAAAATTAGGGTAGAACCCCTACATAATTACCAATGATTTCCTACATTTAGATCTAATTAATCATCAATCTATTCATCACAACAATCAATACAAAACTGAATAATCAGAATTTAAATACTAAAACTTGGTTTAAATCATGCAAAGAGGATTTAATCCACGTGACAGCGCCACGGGGGGGGGGGGGGGGGTCGGGGTTACCTGGCCACGCTGCAGGGGGTGGCTCGCCGACGAGGGGGTCGCCGAATCGGGGCCGGTCGGGCTGCAGCGCACGACGCGGGGGGGGGGGGGGGGGGGGGGGGGGGGGGGGGGGGAGGGGCGCCGGCTGCTACGCGTGGGCGCGGGTGCGTGGCTCGTCGCCCGATGGCGCGGCTCCGGGTGAGGGGGGGAGATAGGCGCGAGAGAGGGGGAGGGGCTGGCGGTTTAATGGGGAGAGGTGGAGTTTGTGTGGAGGCAAGTTTAGGGTTAGGGTTGAGAGTGATTAAGTTCTCCTATATGTATATATATATGATAATGAGATCCAAAGAATTGGAACCCAAATGGGTTGGGCCTAAGTTAGGGTTAAATGTATGGATTGGGTTTGGTTGCTATGAATTTTAACACCAAAACTATACAAGCTTATATACATAGTCTAATAGTAAAACCAATAAATAGTAACACTATATATATATGTCATATACTTCTAAACTTTATCAATAATTTAATAATTAGTGTAAAAGAATTTAATTTACAATTAACAAAAATAGAAACAATAAAATAATAAAAAAAATTTGAAGGGTTTTACATTCTCCCCAACTTATTAAAATTTCGTCCTCGAAATTAAAACAAGCTGGGATTAAAAGAAAACACACAATTATTGGCACAAAAATCATATTTTCCTAACTCTAGAAAATTCCTAGTTATTAACACAGAATTAAAACATACGAAATCTAAAAGAATAACAATCGCAAAATTAAATCATACCAGACGCCTCACGAAGGTATGGAAAATGCTCCAGAATAGAATCTTCCCGCTCCCATGTCGATTCGCCCGGAGAATGGTGTTTCCACGCAACTCGGACTAGTCGAATGGTCTTCCCCTTCAACACTTTCTCTCTGCGGTCTAGGATCTCCACAGGCTGCTCCTCGTAGGACAAAGTCGGTCCCACGGTGATCTCTGAATGATCAAGTACGTGGTTAGGGTCTGCCACATACTTCCTCAACTGGGAGACATAAAATACGTCATGGACGCCTTCCAATGACTGCGGAAGTGCCAATCTGTACGCAACCTCGCCAACTCTCTCCAACACATCGAATGGTCCGATGTATCTTGGGCTGAGCTTTCCTCTGACTCTAAATCTGATAGTACCTCTAGTCGGGGAGATTCTCAAGAACCCATGATCTCCTTCCTTGAACTCAAGAGGTCGCCTATGAGTATCTGCCCACTGTTTCTGCCGGTCCTGTGCTGCTCGTAAATGCCCCTGAATCTTCTTGACTGTATCTACTGTACGAGTCACTAACTCTGGTCCCAATATCTGTCTCTCACCTACATCACCCCAACATGCTGGCGATCGACACTTTCTTCCGTACAATGCTTCAAAAGGGGCCATCTGGATACTTGCCTGGTAACTATTGTTGTAAGAAAACTCTACCAAATGCAAGTGATCCTCCCAGGATCCTCCAAAATCCAACATGCAAGCACTCAACATGTCCTCCAACGTCTGAATGGTACGCTCTGACTGCCCGTCCGTCTGAGGGTCATAAGCGGTGCTGAACTTCAGTCTTGTGCCCAGACTTTCCTGCATTCTCTTCCAGAAGTGTGATGTGAATCTCGTATCTCGATCAGAGACTATACTGACTGGTACTCCATGTAATCGCACTATCTCCTTCATATATAGGTCTGCCAATACCTCTGTAGATTGCCCCACTCGGAATGGTATGAAATGAGCAGACTTCGATAATCTGTCCACAATCACCCAAACTGCATCTCGTCCAGCTGGGCTCCTCAGAAATCCCGTAACGAAATCCATAGTGATGTGCTCCCACTTCCACTCAGGTATCGGAAGCGGTTGCAACAATCCTGCGGACCTTTGATGTTCAGCCTTGACTTGCTGACACACCAAGCACTTTGCTACGAACCGTGCTATTTCACGCTTCATTCCATGCCACCAGTAGTGCTGTCTCAGGTCCCTGTACATCTTTGTACCGCCTGGATGAATAGGATAAGTCGAGCTATGAGCCTCTGCCATCAGCTCCTGCCTGATCTCTCCATTAGGAACATAGAGGCGATCTCCGCACCTCAAGGTCCTATCTTCGTGAATCCTCAATCCAGTCTGCAGTCCTTGCTCTGTCCTCTGTCGAAGCCTCTGGTATCCGACATCTGTCGGTAAGGTCGCCTTGATCCGCTCTACCAATGAAGATTGAACCTGAAGATTCATCATTTGTACAACTCCTCCAGGCCTAACAACTTCGATGCCCATCTTTTCCAAGTCATACAGCAACTCCTTTTGTGATGTCAAGAAGTGTGCCATAGGCCTCCGGCTCAATGCATCTACTACTGAATTAGCCTTCCCTGGATGGTACTGTAACTCAATATCAAAATCTGCCATCAACTCAAGCCAACGCCTCTGTCTCAAATTTAAATCCTTCTGAGTATAGACATACTTGAGGCTCTTATGATCTGTATATACCTCCACTGTTTCTCCATACAAATAATGCCTCCAAAGCTTCAAGGCAAATATCACCGCCGCAAGCTCTAAGTCATGCGTGGGATAATTCTTCTCGTGGGTCCTCAACTGCCGAGAACCATATGCAACTACCTTCCCATGCTGCATCAAGACGCATCCTAATCCCTTCCCGGAAGCATCACTATAGATGACAAAACCTCCTGATCCCGATGGGATGGTCAAGACTGGTACAGTAGTAAGGCGCTTCTTCAAATCATCCAAAGCAGCTTGGCACTCTTCCGTCCACTCGAACTTCTGATCCTTGGAGTCAACTTCGTCATGGGCTCCACAATTCTTGCGAAATTCTCTACGAACCTCCGGTAATATCCGGCAAGCCCTAGAAAACTTCGTACCTCTGAAACATCGGTTGGAGTTGGCCACGACTCCACTGCTGATATCTTCGTCGGATCCACTTCTATGCCTTTCTCTGAGATAACATGCCCAAGAAATGAAACATGATCTAGCAGAAATTCACACTTACTCAGCTTTGCATACAACTTCTGATGCCTCAAGATCTCCAGCACCTTCCTCAAGTGATCCTCATGCTCCTCATGGTTCTTTGAATACACCAAAATGTCGTCGATGAATACTACGACAAATTTATCAAGATATTCATGGAATACTCTGTTTATTAAATTCATGAACACAGTCGGTGCATTTATCAAACCAAAGGGCATTACCAAGAACTCGTAATGACCATACCGAGTCCTGAATGCCGTCTTCTGGATGTCTTCTTTCCGAACTTTCACCTGATGGTATCCCGACCTCAGATCAATCTTCGAGAATACCTGGGCTCCTGTCAGCTGGTTAAATAGATCATCAATTCTGGGCAGGGGATACTTGTTCTTGATCGTCACAGCATTAAGAGCCCTATAATCAATGCACATGCGAACTGTTCCATCTTTCTTTGGCACAAACAAGACCGGGGCTCCCCATGGTGATGCACTTGGTCTGATAAATCCCTTGTCTTGCAACTCCTGCAGCTGCACCTTCATCTCATCCAGCTCCGTCTTCGCCAGTCGATAGACATTTGAAGAGATTGGTGCCGCTCCTGGTATGAGCTCAATGGTGAACTCAACCTCTCTGTCGGGTGGTAGACCCAGCAGATCATCGGGAAGGACATCAGAAAACTCATCAATGATCGGTGGCGGGGCAACCTCCATCACCATGCAAGCTCCATGGTACTGAGATACTCCCTTCTCAATGCTTCCTCTCTGAAATTCAAACTTCGGCTGGCCTGGCGGTCTAAATACAACACAACCCCTGTAGCAGTCCAATATAGCATGATATTGACTAAGCCAATCCATACCCAATACTACGTCAAAATTTGGCATAGGAAATACCAAAAGTCGAGCTCTCATCTCTCGGCCACAAATAACTACCGAACAGGCTCTACATGAACTAGTCATAGGTACTATACCCCCACCAGTAATAATTTTCCACTCTTAGGCATAGTAGAAGTAGCTATCCTATGCACAGCTACAAATCTAGATGATATAAATGATAAGGTGGCACCAGAATCAAATAACACTGTAGCAGGCAATGAACCTACTAAAATAGTACCTGTGATAGCTTCACCTTCGGTTCCATCTTCCCCCTGAGTGAGAGCAAAAATCTATCCTTGCTTCTCGTTTCCTGCCTGCTGCTTGGCCTTCTCAAACTGTGCTGACTATGAAGGGAGTATAGGTCCTCTCTGCTGACCTCCTGGTGCTGGTGGCTTCTGTCCTCCTGCTGGCACAATAGCTCCCCAAACTGGGCAATCTCGAGCCTGATGCTGGCCCGATCCACAAGCTAAGCAAGTACCCAGCATCCTTCTGCACTCTCTCTGTAAGTGTCCCTTCCTGCCACAGTAATGGTAAGTCGGAAGCTCCTTAGACTGGTAGGGTCCAGTCTTCTGCTGATGCTGATGATGTCCCATAGGTCTCTTGATAGGACCTCCTTGCTGCGTCTTCATCTGCACTGGCTGGTTCTTCTGCTGGTTCAGCTTCCCCTTGCTAATTGTCTCCTGAATCCTGGCCTCCATCAGCAACTCAGCATAAGAGATTCGGGACTGGGAGCTAGTATAATGCTGTAGCTCCTGCCTCAGCCCGTTGTGAAATCTCTTGGCCTTCTCCAGATCATTGGGTATCAGTACCTCTCCATATTTGCTGAGTCGACTGAACTCCGAGTCATACTCGTCAACAGTCTTATTCCCTTGCTCCAGATGCAGGAACTGGTTGTATAAGGCATTCTTCACAGTAGTAGGGAATTACTTCTTATCAAAGAACTCCAGAAACTGTTCCTACGACTAACGAGTACCCAACTGACGCTCCATAGAATCCCACCAATGATGGGCATTCCCCTCCAGCTGAGTTCTTACGCCAGTCATCCATAAATCTTCAGGCAACTGAGATGCCTCCAATAGCTTCTTGGTGCTGGTGATCCAAGAAGTGGTCTCCTCCGGACTCTCATTTCCCTTATAAGGTTTGGGGTCCATCTGCACGTAGTCCTTCACTGAACCTACCCGTGCTGGTCTCACGGGAGCTTGTGTCGGAGCTGGTGCAGGTGCTGTCATCCTCTCCATAGCTGTCAGGAATCTTTGCCTCATCTCAGTAGCTTCCCGTCTTTGTTCAGCAGCTACCTGCCTCTGCTCAGCTGCTTCTTGCCTCTGCTCCGCTGCTTGCTGTCTCTGTTCTTGCATCATCATGTGCATGAACTGGAACATCTGTGCCTGACTATCTTGAGGCACAGCCGAGGACACTCCATATGGTGTCAGAGGGAACTGCGGGGGAGGAGGTGGTACCCCAGTCGGTTGTGCACCAACTGGCTGAGACGTCTGCCCTGAAAGCATAGGGTGGGTTGGAACTACCCTTGCGGACTGATCATCCGTACCAGATGACTGGTTGTCTCTACCGGCAGCGGTACGTCCACTCCTTAAATTCATGATTCTGCAGAGATACGATAGAAGGAATTAAGAATAGGACAGAAACAAACGAGATGCAAAAGAATTTGTTCAAGGATAATCAAGAATGATATAGTCAAGTATGGATGAGACCCTATATTCTAAACCTAATTTGCAGGCTTGTTCGGTATAGTAACGTAACCAAATAAATTTCAGGACCTGCATGGGCCACCACTAAAAACATATCACGCCCCAGTTCCAAATAATCGGATCGGGAACACGTGGCATGCCAGCTGTACAATCAAGCATAGCTAAACCCAATTTAATGGACTATGATCTGATTGTAGTACGCTGAAGTATAACTAATAAAGTAACATCACAGGCAGGTAAACTAGTCTCATCCATGAAATAAAGTAAAAGATAACTGAATGGAAAATCATCAGTGCCACAGAATCCAAATGTCAACTATGGCTAGAGGAGAACAATCCACTAAATAAGTAAATGAGTACATCTGGAACGAAATGATGTAGTAAATAGAAATAAACAGAATACTGGAAATGAAACCCACGATGGAAGATGTAGCTAGCCTCCAAAGGATCAAGGTCGTGGCTCCACCTCAAAGTAGTCGTCAACAAGTCCGTCTACTCCGTAATCAGTCGGGAATAAGTGCTCGTCAAGCTCTGGAAAAGATACCAGGTCCTCAGAGGGACATAACAAATACACAGGAAAATGACATGCATGAATATACTAAACCGTAATGTAAAAGTAACTAATAGGAATGCCACCCAGTATTTCCCTAACCAAACAAGGACAGGAAATACAAGGAAACAGTACAGGTGTTCTAACCATCTATGTGTAAATGCACTCGAGACATCTCTAGTGGCACATGAGAGGGGGAGAAGAAGAAGAAACTGCCACCAAGCATTCTACGGTTTGAGAAACGAGGGGCTACGAGCATCCAGCGTACATTGGAAACAGAAATTCTCATACACCACTAGTAGACTCTCCCCACCCAATGTACTCGTACCGTATACGCGGTACGAACAATATGCAAGACGTCATAGTAAATATAGTATAACTAAACCAAACTGCTGCAGACTCAAGATCATATGTTAAGGGCCAGTCAACACAAAACCTCTGCACTCAGCTCACTCATATGTGATACGTGTCTGAGACAGTGTCAAGTTTATACTAACTCTATACAAGGTAGTCATCAATGGAGACGAGTGCACACAATAGTATTAACTGGTCAAAATATAAATACTGCAAAGTAATAGTCAAGCAAGGTGTACTTGCTTGTGTCCAGCAACTGAGTATCCGGGTCCAAACTAGAGTCCAAGTTCCGAGAAGCAAATAATCCTAAACAAAATTTACCTCTAATTAATTACTAATTAAACAATTTAAACAATTCATTTAATTGCTAAGTAATCTATAATTTAAATTAGTCTATTACTACTAGCTAACTAGTATCAAATTATTATGAATAATAATTATACAATAATAAGTAGGTAACCATACTTATTATCATACCATATATATTCTGAAATTTATATACAACCAAATATTTAATAATTAATTAACTAATTAATTAACATTAATTAACCAATCAATTTAATACACACATGAATTTCACAATTCCTAATAATACTAACAAAAATAGTAAAAATCCTTAAAAAACATTTTTAGTCTATTTTAATAATAAACTAAATAATATTAGAATAATAAATATATATTATATATTTATTTTACAGAAAATGAATTATTACCATTAAACTATTTATTAAATAACTAGTTAAATAATAACAATAAGTACTTATAAATTCTAAATAAATCCTAAAATCACCACAAGCCTTAAATTTAATCATTAAAACTAAATTCACAGTAGTAACACAAAATTAATAATTATTTAAATCAATAAATAATTATTACACAATTTATTACATAAACCTAAACATGATTTTCCAAATTACTTTTAAATCTTAAAAATTCGTAAATATATTTAAAATACATAAAATAAATTCCTAAATACCAAATTTACACATTTCTAATAGAATCCTATCACTTCACAAAATTACAATATTTATATAATTAATAACAATTAATTATATAATATATTCCACTTATGTAATAAATCTAGAAATTACCCAACTAAATCTAAATAATTATAAATAATAATAAATGAATATTGGAATTATTTTTCTACAGAATAATATGCTATTACAAACATTTTCTATTCAATAAGTATTATTTAATTACTAACCAAATAAATAAGATAAATTGAAAACAATATTTAATATACAATTTGATTAATACAAAACTTCCAAGATAAATCTAAATATAATATTTTAAACACCCATAAAATTCTGGAAAAATTTCCTTAACTAACTTTATAATTAAATCTATATTTTCCATACAAATTATATTTTTTATTTATTTATTAATTAAATAATAAGCATCAAACAGAATTAATTAAACAGTGTAAATTCACTGTTTTTCACATAAAATAATTATAATTTAAATTCTAAAAATTCTGAAACAATTATTTTAAAATACTATATTAATTATACAAACTTTTTAATGTACAAAGTTTTATCTAATTCGTAATCAAAATATTACTTAAAAATCAAAAGAGTAAACACATTTAATTAATTACTAACATTGAAACTTCATAATTAAATATAAATAAATACTAATAATTAATATTAAATCACACAAAAATTAGGGTAGAACCCCTACATAATTACCAATGATTTCCTACATTTAGATCTAATTAATCATCAATCTATTCATCACAACAATCAATACAAAACTGAATAATCAGAATTTAAATACTAAAACTTGGTTTAAATCATGCAAAGAGGATTTAATCCACGTGACAGCGCCACGGGGGGGGGGGGGGGGTTCGGGGTTACCTGGCCACGCCGCAGGGGGTGGCTCGCCGACGAGGGGGTCGCCGGATCGAGGCCGGTCGGGCTGCAGTGCACGACGCGGGGGGGGGGGGGGGGGCGCCGGCTGCTACGCGTGGGCGCGGGCGCGTGGCTCGTCGCCCGATGGCGCGGCTCCGGGTGAGGGGGGGAGATAGGCGCGGGAGAGGGGGAGGGGCTGGCGGTTTGATGGGAAGAGGTGGAGTTTGTGTGGAGGCAAGTTTAGGGTTAGGGTTGAGAGTGATTAAGTTCTCCTATATGTATATATATATGATAATGAGATCCAAAGAATTGGAACCCTAATGGGTTGGGCCTAAGTTAGGGTTAAATGTATGGATTGGGTTTGGTTGCTATGAATTTTAACACCAAAACTATACAAGCTTATATATATAGTCTAATAGTAAAACCAATAAATAGTAACACTATATATATATATATGTCATATACTTCTAAACTTTATCAATAATTTAATAATTAGTGTAAAAGCATTTATTTTACAATTAACCAAAATAGAAACAATAAAATAATAATAAAAATTTGAGGGGTTTTACATACGTCTTGATGTCGTCAAATATGCGTTGACATTGTTCAATCCAGACGAAAGATACGCCTTTCTTCATAAGCTGGGTGAATAGTTGACACCTTACAGAGAGGTTTGAAATAAATCGTCTGATGTAGGCTAGCCTTCCTTGTAGTCTGCGTACCTCTTTGAGGTTTCTTGGAGGATGCATATCGAGGATAGCCTTCACTTTCTTCGGGTCCAGATGTATACCCTTTGAAGTGATGACGAAACCAAGGAACTTGCCGCTGGAGACTCCTAGAAAAGACTTGGTTGGATTCATCTTGAGTTAGTGTACACGTATTAGTTCGAACATCGTTCTCAAGTCTTGGAGGTGGTTGCCCTTGAGATGACTTTTAACTGTGTTATCGTCTACATAGCATTGCACTATTTTGCACAAATTATCGTAAAAAATTGTGTTCATGGCTCGCTGGTATGTCGCCCCTGCATTCTTCAATTCGAAGGGCATCACCGTATAACAGTATACCCCCAACGGTATTCGAAAAGATGTGTGCTTCTCATCGTCGGAGAACATCTTGATCTGGTTGTAGCCTGAGAACCCATTCATGAAGGACATCCGCTCGAAGCCACAAGTATTGTCGATCATTACGTTTGTGATCGGTAGAGGAAACTCGTCCTTCGGGCATGCAGAGTTCAAATTACTATAATCGATACAAACTCGAACTTTACCATTCTTTTTCATGACTGGGACGATGTTGGCAGTCCAGTCTGGGTGTTGTTCTTCATGAATGAATCCACTGGCAATGAGCTTCTTGACTTCATTCTCGATAACTTCTATGACGTCCGGTCGGAATCGTCGTTGTTGCTGCTTCACCGGCTTGGCTTTAGACGAAATATTCAGGCGATGCATGGCGACTTTTAGGTCCAAGCCTGGCATGTCTTCATAGCTCCATGCAAAGACGTCGATGTATTCTCTTATAAGCTGTATAAGAGATTAGTGTTCTTCGTTAGATAGGCTTTTACTGATAAAGATTGGTTTTAAAGATGCTTCATCTCCTAGCTTGACTTGGATGACTTCGTCTTCAGAAGGTGGTTCACATTGTTCGAAGCGCAGCTCCCACCTAGTATCCATCTTTTGAGCCTATTGTTTAAGCTCGATTGATTGGTCATCGTCTGCAATTTTGTCCACGGAAACCATGTTGACGGACAGAGTTATCTTGAATATGTCGCCAGTGCTGGAGTCTGAGTCCCAGAGGGAGGAGTCAAAGAATGAAAATAATGATCTGCCTCATCATTGATCTTTCGGGAGTTGTTGGAGGAGTGACATAGCCCAAACCAATACCATTTCATTGATAGTAGTTCTCAGGTTTGCCGGGAGGAGCGAAGTATCATATCGGCAATCGTCGTCCCCGACCGTAATTTAGCCCATGGTCGCTTTTGATGTCATATCCCATGTTCTGGATGATATTCTTGGCCTGCCAACTATATCAAAAAAGTTACATTTTTCCAGAGTCATAATTAGCCTCTGTGTTGTGCTTGGAAGAAGTAGAGTCTGGAACGAACTTTCTCTCGCCAATTATACGATTGAAGATGATTAGTTCTTCATCCTTCTTTTTGGCTGGAACGATGAAGTAGTGGATATCTTCTGGCTAAACTTTTTTTCGTAAGTGAGGCGTCGTGACCGGCATGCAGAGGTGTGGTCCTATGCCGTTCTCTAGAGCGTATATCGTATCTATGTAGTGGTTTACAGATTGATATACATCAGAGTAATTCAAAAATAAACTTTTACTAAAGAAATACGCAAGTTCTTCTTCAGGGATAACATCATCCGCTGAAGGTACATTATTATGAGTATTGATATACTCATGGAGAGGATCATCATCTAGAAGACGAGCCATAGTCTTGGCTGAATTCACCACGTAGGGTAATTCTTCAGGTTTGGGAGGACGAGCATCAGTAAGTTTCTCCCGGGGTATTTTGCTGAGAGTGATGGTCAATGGTTTGACCTTGTCAAGGTTCTTCTTTTTCACCCAGATTATAAGAGGCTTCGGAGTACTTTTTGGAGTAGTACGTCCTTTGACTCGGATAATCAGGGAACCATAATTGGAGGATGGACTTGCTTCAGCTTCATTGTCAGCTTCGTTACCGTCATCCTTGGAAGGCTAAGATTGGTAAAGTACTGAATTCCCATAGTAAGCTTCGATGCCCTTGAAAGGATCTACATCAACAAACTCCGTCTTCACGACACCGTCGCTATTGACGTACTTGAAGCACTAATAAAGTGTGGAAGGAACGATGTTCTCGTGTATCCATGGACATCCCAACAAGATATTGTAGGATATGTTGGCATCGATCACATAGTAGAAAACCTTCGTTCGGAGATTATCGATCTGGCATTTGAGAGGGATCTTGTCCAGCGGATGGCTTCGACCAGCATTGAAAGCCATGATAGTTGTGTTGGTTGCAGATAGCTTGTGCAGAAGGATTCCCAGAATTTGAAGCAAACTTCTAGGAATGATGCTGAGGAAGGATCCTGGATCGGTGTGCATGCGATCCACCTTGATCGCCCAGATATACCCTGTATAGTACAGGGGTCTATCATGACGATTATTTTGAGTAGCATGTCCTCCTGTGAGAAGGTGATGTTGGGCACCACTTCCATAGTACTGTGGCAGTGAGGACAGGAGACAGGGTCTTCAGTGGGGGCTTTAACTTCAGGGAGGTAACAGTCGGCATGTAGTAAATCTTCACTTAAGGCCTTTCGCGTTTCTTTGGAGAGTCGCAGCAGATCGAATGGAGACAACCTGGCAGGCATATTGGCTAATTGTGCCAGTATGTCAAAGTTGTAGGGTCAATCCATGCCTTCGGGAGTTGGCGCCTTCAGAGACTTGTCAAACCGTGTCTCTTTCTGCTTGGCTTTGTCCGAAGTTGAAGGCTTAGACGGGCCGACTTCTGAACTTGTAGGGGCAGCAGAAGGTTGAGAGGGTACTGCTTCTTCTTTTGCTGGATCGTAAGTACGAAGATAAGTCTTCCCCGGTCGTGTCTCGCCAGATAGAACCTCATAAATGGGAGAGGATACCATATAGCATGACTTATATTTCTTGCCCTTTTTTGCTTTAGGAGGTACCACCCCCTGTGTCACTTCTTGCACAAGGTTCGGATGGAACCACAGGATCTCACTACGTTCAGTAGTGAATGGCACCAAGGTTGAGTTACGAGCTGGCAGTAGGTTGACGACTTCCATTATTTCTTTGGGAATCGGGACCACGCCGTGTGGGACTTCTGTAGGAGAAAAGTCACAAAACTGAAGAGAGATCATGTTAGAAGATACGACCTTGTCTTCAGCTTTGAGATTGATTACTTGGCTATCGATAAGCTGTTGTATCTTCTTCTTCAGAATGATGCAGTCCTTGGTGGAGTGATGCATGTACTGATGGTAGAGACAGTACTTGGGATCGTTGAGCTGGCTCGCCTCTGCAGGACGTCATGGTGGAGGCAATGTCAGCTTATTACCCTTCGTCAGTGTGTGGAAGATAGTAATGACATCGTCTTCATCAAAGGAGAAGGTCTTCTTAGGCTTGTCGGTGGCACCTTGGGAATTGGAAGCTCCTTTGGATGTGTCGACCTTCAGGACTTCTTTCCCTTTACTCCCGCGGACATGAATAGTTTGAGGATGCTTGCCCTTGTCTTCGGATTTGGGTATTTTCAACCCCGGTAGCTCCAAGTTAGGAACGTCATTTTCAGCAGCATCAACGGCCCCAATGAAAGCGAGCTATGTATCATACTTATGTATGCCCAGACAAAACTTTACCATGGAAAGGAAGTTATGTCGACAGGTATCCATAAGTTCTGAGTCTGGTATGCCGAAGGACATCTTTAGTGCTAGCCGTCTGAAGCGTTCGATGAAGGCGATAGACTCAGTCCTCCTTTGCTTGGTCTCGATGAGAGTGGACATACTAACATGCATGCCACTCTCGTAAAATCTGTTGAGGAACACCCTCTCTAAGTCTTTGAATGAATTGATACATCCATCAGGCAGACTGCAGAACCATTCGAAGGCTACCCCCTGCAAGGTGATAATAAATAACTTCGATAAGGACGGATCATCTTTGGGCAAGTGTAGAGTCTGCGTGTTGAAGTACGTCGTATGTTGACAAGGAGAAGTCAACCTGTCAAATGAATTCAGCGTCAACGGCTTGTAGTTAGGAGGGCAAGTAGCATTCTCTCACTCAGGAGGATAAGGTTGAGATATTCCCATCTTCTGCAGCTCGTCTTTGTGTGAGATGGTATCGAGGCGAGCGACCAGGGAATCAATTGCATCCTATTGATTGAGCAGGTGTTGGAAAACAGCTGCTGATCGGTTGTCAGGCATTGTTGGCAAAGGACCACCCCTAGCATTTGTGAGATTTGGAGGAGGCGCAACAGAATGATACTCCTTTTGTTGAAAAGGAGGGTTGTTGCTATGTGATAGACTAGCGTGAGCCGAGACATTTTTTTGAGGTAGAGGAACAGCCCCAGCAGCTTGAACCGCCATGATACTGGTAAGCATATCAGTGATTTTGGAGAATGCTATTTCAAGTCCCTCTAGCCGTCTGCTGGTCTGGTCGCTAGCTTCTTCGGATCTTTCTCCGTCCATCATGTATATAGATAACATGCGGGGATGAACAGAGGAAACAGTACAACTGGTGCTGATACTGTCTGTCTCTGGGTGGGCAAGTCCTTCTTTTCATGTAGAGGAGGTAGATAGTCGTCATTGGACTCGGAGAGATCGTCATCCTCTGGAAGGCTATCCCCAGTGTGGGGGTCATCTGCTTCAGATTCTGAGGGAATACTACCCCCAGCTTGGGATTCTTCGTCTTCTGTACAGAATCTCGCCTTTGACCGGGTGCCCATATAGACTCCTTCAGATGTGACAGCCTGTTAGCCCTCTGTTGGTAGACTTCGGCTTCTCCTTCTCGTGGAACAGAAAGAGAAAGTTGGGTTTGTGGTCCATCGTCTTTGATTGGGGCTCCCGTAAGGAGGACCCCATGAAGCCATGTGGATGAAACACATAGTGGCTTCTCCTCGTCAGAGAAATGGAGCCAGTGAAATACGGACTTTCTCTGAGGTACTCTTGTTACTTTGGAGCAACAACAGTTGATAACAATATTGGTACACGGGTGTGCACTACGGATTGTTATGTCCTCCCTCGCTTTACGCTTATGATTTATCATCTCGCGTAAGTCAGCAGAAGGGAGTTGTACCTTACAACCTATGTTGATGCATCACCAAGCTTTGCATACGGGTTCGTAAGGAGAGTAGACACATCCAAACTTAGTTCATGTGCAGGGGCAACCCTCACACCTAAGTTTTGTGATGTCCTTGAAGACAGCCCCGTGCTATACGCGTTGGGGCCTGTCTTTTTGCTGTGGGCACATAGGCCTTGGAGACTGGGCTTGGGCGCATGCTTCTTGACAGCATGTTTGAGCCGCCTTGATGTGGGCACATAGTATGGATCCAAAGAGCCTGGGCGCATAGCCTTGGGCGCATGACTCTGAATGCCCAGCCTGCTGAAGACAAAAGTATTCTGGTTGGGGCTATGCGCCCAAACACTCCCTTTGGCGCATGGCTTTGGGCGCATGCTTGGTGGGGCAGCGTTGTTTTCTTCCAGTTTCGCCTTCTTCATTTGTGAGCCTCACCGGGTTTGGCCAGAGTGCCGCACACTCCGATTCTTGGCATCGTAGTGTTTTTCTCTGCCAAGTCTCGAGTGTTGAACACTTTGTTGTTGGTTGTGGAGGGAAGAAGTCACTGGGCTAGTAGAGCCCAGAACGGTGTGAGCGTTCTCCATTTGGGGGACTTCTGTGGCAGAGTCATGCGCCCATGTGACAGAGTCCTCCAGCTGCATATCCGCTATGACACTAGCAGGATATGCGCAGCAAGCCTTCGGAAGCCAAATCTTACGAGACTTGTTTGGCTTCGCTGATTTTGAGGGAGTAGAGCATGTAGGAACGAAATCGTAAAGCGTAATACTCTAGAGGGAGGGTGAATAGAGTTGGCAGCAGAATAATGCTAATTAAAAATGTTAGCAGCAAGATCACAGAATAATAATCACAACTAAATAATGTAAAGGTAGAGATAAGAAAGCAAACGCAAAGACATCGATGTATATTGGTTTTCCTCTGTTGAGGACTAGTCCAGTCGGTAGAACTCTTGCTACCAGTTGAATCCACTATTGGCAAAACCGCAAGTTTTCTTACGAAGTCCTTGCAACTTCTACAACGCGAGCTTTGATACGAAGAACTCGTCCAACTTCAATTGTGAAGAGGTATTCTTCTATCAAGCCTTCTGATTACAATCACTGAGAAACTTCTAGACCGTACCGCACTGGCAAATCGACTAGAGGATTGTAAATGGCTTAGGATCTGAAAATTAAAGCTCGAAAAAAACTCTTTGGAAGACAGTAGGCTTTAAATAGAGAGAAGATTGAAAGTGAATGAGTGAGTTAAAATGATCGAAATCCTTCTCTATTTATAGGAGTTCCAAAGACAGACTTCTGGCAGAATTCGGGTAGAACTCTATGAGCAAATCTCGGTCAAATCGCAACTGCAGGAGGACCAAGTTTAAAAGATTTCAAAAACAAAACGGCCACTAACAGAACCCTGGCCGAACTCTGGCCGAACTCTGGCCGAGTTCTGTCAGGGTTAGGTTAGGGTTTTAAAATTAGTTTTTGGAGAATTTTGAAAACGTTTTTGAAAACCTTTTTGAAGCTTTTGTTAATACAAATGTTTTTCAAAACTAAGGACATTTTAAAATATTTTGAAATCATTTTGGAATAGCCTATTTGCCAGTACGACTCGGTGTACAACGTATTCCTAGACTCAAATAAAATAAAAAATACATTGCTCAAAGAAATACAGACTCGAACAGGCAAACAACACTTCGGTCTTGAACTGAGTAGATAGCCGTTCTTGATCATGTCCAAGAGTCCGAGATATCCTGACTAGCTTCATATATCGAGACAGAGTTTGATCAATTATTAAAATCAGTTTGACCATATGACCAATGGGCCAACAATCTCCCCATTTTGATAATTGACAAACTATGAATGATATAACATCTAAGCTTGGAATAAAATCAAAAATAGTAAAATTGTTCATATCCTGCATTTTCTCAAAAGAATATTAGATCCTTATTTTTGTCTCCCGTTGTCACTTAGCAAAATAATTGCAAAAGAGAAAGCTCCCCGCAATCAATGCATAAGTAACAAACAGTGAAGAAACACAAAAAAATATTTATGACATAAAAAAATCAATACATAAGAATAATAGACATCACAGCATGTATTTGTCTCAGCTAGTTTATAAGATAGAAGTAGATAAAGATGCTATAAAAAATAAACTGATGTGAAAGATAAACTACGCATCCCATAAAGATAAAAAGATGTTCAAGAGACATCAAGAAATATCCAGTACAAGTCTGATAATAAAAAGCTAAAAGGACATAAACTTGGAATGTCGGAGCATTTCCAAGTTTACAGTAGATAATAACTAAGTCTAAAAAAAACAGCTAATATTCATCATCACATCTCCTCCTCCTCATCATCATCATCATCAGCATGACCGGCATGTCCAGAAGGACCAGCTGCAGAAGTACCAGCGCCAGAAGGGTAAGGAGGGGCGCCAGTGTAAAACTCATCGACATAGTCTCGAGGAGGAGCACGGTCAGAACGGTACCAATCATATACGTTATCGGCTAAAAGTAGGCATGAACAGCCTCATCCTCACAGCGGTAACCAGAGAAGGCTGGATCTCTAGGAATAGAACCGACAGAATGTCCAGTCTGAGCGAATCGGAGATCAGCTAGAGAATTTGCTATCGCCTGATAATGAGTGACATCGCGGAACTCACGTTCGCAGGCCATATCCGTCATCGAGACATGCAAATCAGAAATATGCTGGTGTATGCCCTCAAAGGTCATGGATACTGCTGAGGAGGTGGAGGAGGTGCAGTAGGAGGAGCAGTAGGAGGAGCAGCAGCAGTCATACTACGACGAAATAGCTTAAGAAACTTGGGTTCAGGGTCTTGAGTACAAGTTGACAGATCAATATCAAAACGCTGGAAGGTGCGTGGGAGAATCATCGCATAAGAGAGATTTCTATCTCTTGTACGACAACGTCCCATCATCTAGATAATAGTCTTAGGGACAGAAAAAGGTTCCCTTAAGAATGTGATACATAGCAGATAGTTCAAGTGATGTGACATCATCCTTTGAAGTAGACTTCGGAAGGAGAGTGGAGTAGATGATGCGGTGCAATTCATAATTAAACAAGTTCAAGTTGTTGGCCTTGAACTTTCCAGAGCGAACTCGATCAGGTGCACAGAGTTCAGCTTTGAAACTAGCAAGTGTCGTGCCGTCGGGGAAATCAAATTCAGTGATATCAACAAGCGGTTCACCTTCGTTAGGAATACCAAGGATTTCCGCTAATAGGACATCATTGAAATTGATATCTAATCCACCAACACGAGTACTTACGTCAAACGTGTTTAATATGATATTGCAATAGAAAAGTCTAATGGCATTAGTTGCTACTGGGAAACAAAGATTAACAAAATATTGTAACCCTAATGCCTCAAAATAACGACGTTGTTCTGGAAACACAGTCCATTTGAAAGGAGCGCCTGTGCATATGGATCTCATAGAGAAGTCTCCATATCACAGAAGGGCTTGATCTAGGGTTTGAAAATAAAACCCATCGAACGCGCCATCGCTCGATTGAACTGGTGAAAAGAGGGAATCCGTGGGTGGATTTGAAGATGATCCTTCCTCACTAGGATTGGTCGTCTTCTTCCTCTTGGAGGGATTGAATCCCTTAGGCATTGTGCAAATAATGTATATGCACGAAATTAAAAGGAGGAGAAATATGGAGTTATACCTCCCGAGATTCAATTATGTTGTAGAGGACAACGATCTCCGCACGAATCCAAAATTTGGATGGATTTACCACGTAGATTGGGAGAGACGGAGTGGTGAAGAACTAGGGTTTGAAGGGTTTTCACACGGCTGCTGTGCTGTGATGGTGGTGTTTAGAAGCAATGAAGAAGAAAGGCTCTCAGGTTCTGGTTATATAACCAGATACCACTAACCGAACTCGGGCCGAATTCGCCTAGGGTTCTATTAGTTGGTTTCTGCCACTTTCTTTTTCATTGACTCATTTAAAAATTTAATTCAAAGATTATTAATTTTAACCTTCAATTAATATAATTAATATTATTTTATAGATTAAATATCGTTACACAGCGACTGTCTCAGATTAGCTGTAGGAGTACTATCCCAGCTGGCGGAGGTTCACCGGGGAACTCTTAAGTACCGCTTTGCTTCAACCGTAGTTGTGGTGACAGACAGACTCTTTATTGGCTTGTCGCTAACACAGTTTTTGCGTATTGAAATATAATCGTAAAACAAAAATTAATTAACATTATTGACGTCCAAAATTCCTAATTCTCGACGTAAATAATTGAAACGATCTTCTGCTAGAAGTTTTGTGAAGATGTCAGCTAATTGATTCTCAGTATCTATGTACACAAGGTCAATATCTCCATTCTGATGATGATCTCTAAGAAAATGTGTCGATCGATATGCTTAGTATGAGAGTGACATACTGGATTCTTAGTCAAATTAATTGTGCTCGTGTTGTCACAGAAAATGGGAATATGTGTGTAAAATAAATCATAGTCTTCTAAGGTTTGTTTCATCCACAAAATCTGAGCACAACAACGTCCTGCGGCGATATACTCAGCCTCTGTTGTTGATAGGGCTACAGAATTTTGCTTTTACTAAACCATGAGACTAAAGCCTTGCCTAAGAAATGACATGTGCCGCTGGTACTTTTTCTATCAACTTTACATCCAGCAAAATCTGCATCCGAATAACCAATAAGGTCAAAGACTTAGTTTTGGATACCATAAGCCAACAGAAGAAGTGCCCTTAAGGTATCGAAAGATACGCTTAACTGCGCACAGATACGATTCTTTTGGATTAGCTTAAAAACGTGCACACAGGCAAACACTAAATATAACATCTGGACGACTAGCAGTTAAATAAAGTAAACTACCGATCATACCTCGATACTTACGTGTGTCGACCAGCTTGCCTTGTTCATCAATATCAAGCTTTGTTGAAGTTGCCATCGGAGTGCCAATAGGTTTGACATTATCCAGATCAAACTTCTTTAGCAAATCTTTTGTGTACTTGGCTTGATTTATGAATGTCCCATTGTCAGTTTGTTTGATTTGCAGTCCAAAAAGAATTTCAGCTCTCCCATCATGCTCATCTCAAACTTATTCTGCATACACTTAGAGAATTATTGACAAGAGATTCATCAGTAGATCCAAATATAATATCATCAACATAGACTTGTATTAAAAGAAGCTTGCCATTAAAAGACTTAATAAAAAGTGTAGTATCAACCTTGCCTATTGAAAAACCGTTGTTAAGTAGGAAAGAGCTTAGACGATCATACCAAGCACGAGGTGCTTGTTTTAAACCGTATAAAGCTTTCTTCAACTTGAAAACATGATCAGGGTTTTTAAAATCTGTGAAACCTGGAGGTTGTGCTACAAAAACTTCTTCTTTTATAAAGCCATTTAAAAATGCACTCTTGACATCTATTTGAAATAATTTAAAATTATGAAAACATACAAATGCACATAACATGCGAATGGATTCTAATCTCGCAACTGGGGCATAAGTATCATCGTAGTCGATATCTTCGTCCTGATTGTATCCTTGAGCTACGAGCCGAGCCTTATTACGAGTCACTAAACCATTCTCATTAAGTTTATTTTGGAATACCCAACGGGTGCCAATGACAGGATGATCAATAGGCTTGGAAACAAGTTCCCAAACTTGATTCCGTTCAAATTGGTTTAATTTCTCTTGCATAGCATCTATCCAAAAATTATTACTACATGCTTCATCAATGGATTTGGGTTCTAGCTGTGAAATAAATACAACACTAGAAACAATATCTCTACTGGATGTACGAGTACTTACCTTTGGTAATATCACCAATTACAAATCCTTTGGATGAGCAGCCATAAATTTTAATCTTTTCGGCAGACTCTGAAGGTAGCTAGTTCCTGGATCTTCTCTAGGAGGATCAGCTAGTGCTGAGCTTGGTTGAGAATCAGCTAGTGTTGAGCTTGATGCAGTTTGATCTTCATCATTATCATCGATAGTCATTTGATTTAATTAATCAAAAGTGACATTGATTGATTCTTCGATGATCATAGTTCATTTGTTGAAGACTCTGTATCCTTTGCTCTTGACTGCATAACCTAAAATATACCTCCATCAGCCTTTTCGTCAAACTTTCCCAAATTGTCTTTTGTATTAAGAATAAAGCATTTACAACCAAATATTCTAAAATATGAAACTGATAGAATTCTATCAAACCATAACTCAAATGGAGTCTTCTTCGATTTGGGTCGAATTAGAACTCTATTGATAACAAAACAAGCTGTATTGACAGCTTCAGCCCAGAAATATTTGGGTAGACTAAACTGGTTTAACATTACTCTGGCCATTTCGGATAGAGTTCTGTTCTTACGTTCCACAACTCTATTTTGTTGTGGAGTCCTAGGGCAGGAGAACTCATGTACAAAATTATGTGTGTCACAAAATTGCTCAAACTCTGCATTTCGAATTCACCTCCATGATCTCTTCTAATACGAGTGATCATGTACCTTTTTCATTCTGTACTTTCTTGCAAAAGGCGACAAATTCGGATAATGCATCATTCTTGCATGTCAAAACGTATACCCACGTGTATCTAGAGTAATTATCTACAATTACAAAAGCATATAGCTTACCTCCGAGGCTAGCAACTCTGCTAGGACCAAATAAGTCCATATGTAGCAATTGTAGAGGTCTAGTAGTACATACTGCGTTTACTGACTTGAATGTGGATCTGGTAGCTTTGTTCTTTTCACATTGGCTGCATACCGAATCCTTCTTGAATATTATGTCCGGTAAACCGCGTACTAGCTTCTTCGTAGATAATCTTAAGATTGTGTCATATTTGCGTGACCGAGTCTCATATGCCACAGATGACTCTCATCACTTTTAGCCATTAAGCATCTACCTGAAATGTTAGTTTCTTCCAACAAATAGAAAACATATATGTTGTCTTCCTGATACCTTCAAAGATAGTACTACCAGTTGAGCTATCAATTATAGTACATTTGTCTTTGCCAAAGTTGATGTCATAACCATGATCAGCTAGATGACTTATGCTGAGTAGATTATGTTTCAACTCGGTAACCAGACAGACATCCTTAATCACATGATAGGGAGACCTACCAACATCACCGATACCAATGATATATCCTTTCAAGTTATTACCGAAGGAAACATAACCTTCATTTTTCTTCTTGACAGTGTTGCAAATAATGTAGCGTCACCGGTCATATGCCGTGAACAACCGCTGTCGAGGATCCATTTATTTTTAGCATGTGAAAGGTGTTCCACCTACAAAACAATTTGCAGATGAAACTTTTGGTACCCATTTCTTGTAGGGTCCTGAAATGTTAGCTTTTGGTATCCAAGCATAAATATTTAAATCAACAAGCTTTCTGATTCTACATGCAGGAGAAATATGACCAGTGTGGCCACAATAATGACATTGTGCATGTTGAGTATTAAAACTGAGTGATGTGCATGGTTGGTAGGTTTAGGTTTTCTAGAATAGAAGAAAGCATGCTTATAATCCTGTTTGGGCTTAACCTTTTGGGGTAAAGGTTTGATATGGTTAGGTCTGACAGTGTTTGGTTTGGGAATGTTCTGATTTTTTGGTAAGTACACGCGTTAGGGTAGGAAGCAGCAGTCTCAGGCTGTTTTCCTAACCTAATTTCCAATCTTTTGGAAGTGTCATACAACTTAGTATAGTCAGAAGTGAGTGCTTCCATTCTGACTTGTGCACATTGAAGACTTTTCTTCTCTTTAGAAAGTTCTTCTTCAGTTGGTCAATAAGCTTGTCTTTTTCTTCAGATGACTTGGTAGTCTCGTGTAATAAGAGCTTGACAGATGAAAGCTCACCAGACTCACTAACATTATCTCTAACCTCAGCTAGTAGGCCGGTAAGTCTTCCTATTTACCTTTGTACTCTTTGAGTACCTTCTTAGAGGTCTGATATTTACTACACAATTTTCTGTAATCAGTTATCAGTTCACTGAAGGCATCTCCTAATTGCTCAAAGGTAAAGTCATCGTATGTATCAACTATAGGTTCAGTAGGTACCTGATCGGATGCCAAAAAGCATACGTTTGCAGCATCTTCTGATTGTTCGTCTTCTGAGTCGCCGGCTTCACTTTCATGCCATATGCTGGTTGGCATAGTTCCGAGATGTTGATCTCTTCAGGTTCCCTTCTCATACCTGTTGCTCTTCTTGCTTGATGACGAGTTTGTATGACAATCCTTCTTCATATGTTCCTTCTTCTTGCAGCCATAGCAGACAGCATCATCTTGATACCAGTTGTTGCTGCTGTTGTTTTCTTTGGCTTTCTTCTCATATCTCATGAATCTTTTGAATTTCCTTACTAGGAGTGCTTGATCTTCAGCATCAGATTCATTGCTGTCTGAATCACCTTCAGCAACTTTTCTGTGCTGAGCCTTGAAAGCGATCGTCTTCTTCTTTGGTGCAGGCTCTTCAAAATCTTCTAGCTCCAGTTCATGAGTGAGTAGCTTACCCATGAGTACTTCGAGGGACATAGTTGTGAGGTCGTTCCCTTCAATGATTGCAGTAGCCTTTGGAATCCAGTTCTTGGTTAGTGCTCGCAGGAGTTTGCGAATCTTTTCATAGTTACTGTAATCTTTGCCTAGGGAGGACAAAGGATTTACAATATCTAAGAATCTTTCGAACATCTGAGTAACTGTTTCGTTGGGCTTCATCTTGAACACCTCATACTCTTGAGTAAGTCTGCTGACCTTTAATTCTTTGACTTGAGTCATGCCTTCATGTGTGACTTCAAGAAGCTTCCACACTCATTAGCAGTTGTGCAGATAGACACCCTGTTAAATTCAGTTCTGTCTAAAGCACAAAATAAAGCGTTAATAGCACGTGCGTCAAGACTGGCCTTTTTTCTTTCTGTATATCTGTTATAGGGTTTTTTAATTAAAACTCCATCAACAGTTATACGATGTGGCTTTTGATAGCCATCAATAACAATAGACCCAAATCAAAGTCAAGTGATTTTAAGAAGAAACTCATCCGTGTTTTCCAATAGGTATAATTTGTAACATCAAACAGTGGAGGTCTATTTGTGGCCTGGCCTTCACTTGTAAATTTCACGGTTGCCATGTGTTGTGCTGTGATCTATAACAATTAGTTAAATAAATAAATAATTACAATGTTACCTTGCTTTACCTGTAACACCCGTTCTGATACCAATTGTAGGAACGAAATCGTAAAGCATACTCTAGAGGGGGGTGAATAGAGTTGGCAGCGGAATAATACTAATTAAAAATGTTAGCAGCAAGATCACAGAATAATAATCACAACTAAATAATGTAAAGACAGAGATAAGAAAGTAAACGCAAAGACAGCGATGTATACTGGTTTCTCTCTGTTGAGGACTAGTCCAGTCGGTAGAACTCTTGCTACCAGTTGAATCCACTATTGGCAAAATCGTAAGTTTTCTTATGAAGTCCTTACAACTTCTACAATGTGAGCTTTGATACGAAGAACTCGTCCAACTTCAATTATGAAAAGGTATTCTTCTATCAAGCCTTCTGATTACAATCACTCAGAAACTTCTAGACCGTACCGCACTGGCAAATCGACTAGAGGATTGTAACTGGCTTGGGATCTGAAAATTAAAGCTCGAGAAAAACTCTTTGGAAGACAGTAGGCTTTAAATAGAGAGAAGATTGAAAGTGAATGAGTGAGTTAAAATGATCGAAATCCTTCTCTATTTATAGGAGTTCCAAAGACGGACTTCTGGCAAAATTCGGGCAGAATTCGGGCAGAACTCTATGAGCAAATCTCGGTCAAATCCGCAACTGCAGGAGGACCAAGTTTAAAAGATTTCAAAACAAAACGGCCACTAACAGAACTCTGGCCGAACTCTGGCCGAGTTCTGTCAGGGTTAGGTTAGGGTTTTAAAATTAGTTTTGGGGAATTTTGAAAACCTTTTGGAAAACCTTTTTGAAGCTTTTGTTAATACAAATGTTTTTCAAAACTAAGGACATTTTAAAAACATTTTGAAATCATTTTGGAATAGCCTATTTGCCAGTACGACTCGTGTACAACGTATTCCTAGACTCAAATAAAATAAAAAATACATTGCTCAAAGAAATACAGACTCGAATAGGCAAACAGCACTTCGGTCTTGAACTGAGTAGATAGCCGTTCTTGATCATATCCAAGAGTCCGAGATATCCTGACTAGCTTCATATTGAGACAGAGTTTGATCAATTATTATAATCAGTTTAACCATATGATAATGGGCCAACAGAGCCGTCCCTCGAGGCATCTCTTCGAATGCCTGCTGATCGAATTTTACGATCAGCATCTTCTGAGTGCTCCCCACTTTGTCGGTATCGGATTGCGTCACCACCTTCTCGTTAGAGGAAAGGGTAGTCCCCAGCAGAGTCGCTATTTTTGTAGACACACACAAAAAGAAGAAATGCTATCTTTTTTATTGGCGCAAGGTACCATAAATCGAGTACGCCTGAGAGATCCTATGCTGAGGATCTCCGAGTACAAAAAATTCTGGGGAGTAGGACGATGGAGATCGAACGGCAGTTGCTCCTTTACTCCGTTGACACTTCGATTACAAAAGTGGGAGAAAACCAAAGAAAATTGCTAACTCTCGGCTCACTGGCAAGAAGTGCAGCAATCTGGCTCTTGAAAATGCTCTCCGTTATGTGTTTTGAAGAGGGATGAGACCCCCCTTTTATATCGTTCTTGACCTGGGATGATGTTATGCGCCCATGAAGGAAACACACTGGTTTTCATGTGGGCGCATAACCCTGCCTTGGGTACAGAGGGTATAGGCGCATACAAGCTGTGAGATCGTAGATTGGTCGTGGTGTTGACGTGGCCACATACTTCGGTGCACGATTGCTCGTGGAGACTGACGTGGCCGTACGCTTCGGTGTACATTTTGATCATGGCTTTGACTGAGTCAGGCTTGGGCGCATAGCCCTATTTAGGCTCCATCATAGAATGATGGGCGCATATAGCTTCACAGGATGTTGGGCGCATATAGCTTCACAGGGTGATAGGTGCATATAGCTTCACAGGGTGACGGGCGCATATTGCTTCACAGGGTGATGGGCGCATATATCCTCCTCGGACTTTGGGCACATTAGGCTTGATTTGCTTAAAATTTTATGCTTCTACACTCCCATATCTTCTCTCCTTGGGCGCATAGCTTTCCTTATGCGCCCACCTTGCCTTGGAAGTTAGTCTATTGATTTCTTCCAATTATACCCTGACTCCACCCAGTGGGCGCATGTAGGCGCATGCATGTGGGCGCATAGTCGTAGGCACATAGCTTTTGACGTATGCCTACCCAAAACCCTTGACTCTCCATGATGCGACATTCCCTAGGCGCATAGCCTCAGGCGCATAGCCATGGGTGCATGACTTTTGGCGGATGGCCCTAGCCACCTAGTCTTGGGCGCATGCCACTCCCAGTATGTGCCACCCTTTGGCACATATTGTTCTTAGACCATGTTGGCCGTAGGCACATGCTATCCCTGACATCCTATTTGCCCCTTTGAGCTTGATGGACATACCCCGATGATAGCCTTGTACAATGTTATTATCTGTGCCACGTGCGTGCTTTGAGCTTGAACACGATCTCAGCATGGCATGTACACTCTCTGATAACTCCTTCAGTGGCCCGTCGTGGTGCACTCTTGGTCAAATAATTCTCAGCATACAAGTACCCTTTACATGAACACGGCATGGCAAATGACCTAGCATGTATATAATCTTAGATAGTGACCCGTTGTGGTGCACTCTTACAAGCAACTTGACATGATAATTCTTGATAGTGGTCCGTCGTGATACACTCTTGAGAAGATAAATAATCTTGATAAGTAACCTAATATGATAATCTTGATACGCTGTTGCGACGACTATCTTGACTTGCTAAGTAACCTTTGTCTTGACACCGTGGGTGATCATTCTTGAATGTGCTCATATAAGCTACCAGTCTCGTCTCGCATCATGTCTAGGATTGCATCCCTGGTTACCACGGTCAGGGATTCATATTGAATCTGACTAGGTTAATAACTAGATTGATCAAAGTGGTTCTTATAGAGATGTTTTCAGTTACAGGCGATCCTATTATCCTGGCCACACCTGATGGACTTGTAGCTTGCCGACGAGTTGGGCACATTTTCAGCCCACTGTCATGTGGGGCACTTCTTGAAACGAGTACTATGCACACAGTCATGTGTTGTATTCCAAGTCACCTAATAATTCTTGATAACTCTTATATGAACCTCGCCTGGATAATCTGGATAGCTGCAGGACTTGTGATCGCTGGGACATCTCATTGTATCTTGCTAGTAATTAGGCTTGTGATAATCTTAGTTAGTTAAAGTATCAAGCCGTACTCTTTGCTTGACCCTAATATTGGATGGAGTCCAATCTTGTCTAGTCTGTCTAGATCCAGTACATGGCTATCTCAGGACATGTTTGCGTACTCTTGGTAAGAAATGGTTAGAGACCAGGTTCTGTTCAGGCGAAGGGTTACAACCCCGGTCCTTGTTTGGTTTACGGATTGAAACCTGGCTTCCAGAATAGTTCCTTGTCCTCTCGTCATTCAATGCCCCATTTATATTTCTTGTCATCTTGTTATTATTCTTGTTTATGTTCTGATATGCTGTTTTTAGTTCTTAAGTGAAGCCTCCCTTGTGGCACTTGCTCTTTCTAGGGTCTGGCCCAGCTAGTTTTGTATGGCCAGATTTTGGAGTAGCTTCCGAGGATCTCCTAGCCTTCCTGCCATATGGTGAACACTAGAAAAAATCCTGGCTACGAGTGGGTTTACTTTGCTCTCCCCTCTAGTTGTAAAATTTTTCTTTTGAGGCATTTAGCCGTCGAGCAAGTGTTAGATCATGTTGAATACTTTACTTACTGTCTGTCTACGGGCTGTAACATGATTAACAAATCCTAGGGTTGATCATATATGACTGAAACTCTTGCTAGTTCTCACATTTTGTATGACTAGCGTCATGATCATCTGAATATGTAATATTTGGAATGCCTTACCTTGTATGTCTGATAATCTAACATCTTGTAACATATATTACTTGCTTAAGATTAATACACTAGGCTTGTTCTGACCATAAGAGACTGTTGGCTTATAGATAAACCCTCATGCATCTAGACAACCGTGACCGTATGTCAAGTGGATTACACTTCTATATATAGCTGGCTGTGTCTGTCTCCCACTCTCCAGTATTCTGGTTCTAGGGCATGATACGGTTTAAGTGGTAGTCCATGTAGGTCTTGTAAATCAAGAATGTGTGGGGTTTTACCGAATAGATGTCTCAATCAGCACTCGTCTTTGATCTCTACTCGTGTCTTCTAATCTTCCTGAAATCTTGACCTGATTACATGTTTTAAATCCTTGATCTATCTTGCTCCTTCCTTATTGTTTCCTACGTCATTGCTTCAGTTGCATTGTTTCCGATCAACCGGGAGGAGCTCAACCTGTAACGCCCCAGTCCCAAAATACATAGGACTAGGAACGTAGACATGTCAGTCGTATAATAAATATACGTAAGCTGTAAAATACAGTAGAACCATGACTAATCTCATCCACACAAAATATAAGAATAAATATCATATAATCTATGAATTGTCATTGGTACATGTAGTTGGGCGAAGACAAATCTACTATCAACAATGAAAAGAAATACATGATATACAAAAGAATGATTTTGGCGAGCGGAGCGAAGACGATCCAAGTGTAATCATCCTCGAAGAAATGGAGATGGTCACGGTTAGAGCTAGAACACCTGCGAAAGACAAGAGCACACACCTGGCAAGATAACCAGGTCCTCGAGGGACGTAACAAGACATATAATTTGTCATATAAACTGAATAAATATTGCTCAAATAAATAAGTCAATTGAATTATAACATGGTCCAACGCACCTATTGAACTAGCTTACCATCCCCCCTAACCAAACAAGGACAGGAGATGGTAAACTAATTCACGATGACGTATCTTTCCATCCAAAATCCAGTATGGTATCAGGACCCCAATAAGGTTCAATACCTTCTCATCGAAGTAGTAAGTCACACCTACAACCAAACAAGGACAAGATGTGATGAACTAATCTCGACAAGTTATTGTTCTAAGCCACGGTCAGATACAAGTACCCAAACCAAAAGTACTCATACCTAACGGATAAGGTATCCTAACCAGTCTAAGTAAATGTAGTTAAGAACAATCCTTCCTACGCATGGGCCCTGGCTGAAATGGGATCGACGCAGTCCCCCCTTGGGGCACCAGAGGCCAAATCAGTAAGAGCATAACTTCCGCAGAACGTCAGTGGCCGTCAGTAATCATGGGTCATCAACCCCGTATCTCCGGAGCTTCCGGGTCACAAGGGAAAGTGCATCGAAGCCCATCCCCTAAGGAATTGGCATCCCCACCCAATGCCTACTATGTTGTATCCACAACAATAAAACTCTATAACCGCTAAGTCAAGCTAAGCATGCAACCTCTATTAGCGGTTAATCCTATCGCACGGCTTATACGTAGTGGTGGCCAGCCAATCACGCACTTTCACATTCTACATGTGACACACAACTTCGTGGTACGACGTGTCAAGGCCAAATGAATGCAACACACGAGGGTCCCTTAAATCTAGGGTTTATGTGTAAGAAAACTAATACATAGTAGGAAATATAAATGAACAGTAAGTTCTAACAGGTTATGCCATGTATCACAGTTTATTTTGCATAAAGAAAATAATGAATAATGCATGAAATATGAGCTAAATAAATAAACAAAAAGATAAGGTGTCTTGCCTGGTAGGACCCATGGTGTGCTGCGATGATCAAGGTGGCACGAACTGTGACTTTGGTGTAAAAACTATGCAATGACCTCTGATGGTGGCACAACCAGTAATATTCCAGAAGGGTCAATTTAGCTAGGGTGGACATAAGGTACTATAGAATTGGCGAGAGAATAGAAAAAAAAATGGGATTAGTCATGGACCGAAAGATAATCGAAGGAAAATTGGATTTTTTTTTTTAATACTTGAAAATATTTCTTATTAGCTTAAAAAATAGTTTTTAGATAATTGCTTCAAAAAAATAATAAACCGTTTTTCGGCAAAACTCCAGTTTGTCCAAATAGGATTTCTAGGTAAAAAAAATACTATATCTTATTAGTAAAAATAAATATTTGAAAAGACTAGTAAATTATTTCATAAATTTGGAAACTACTCTTTATGGGTACAAAAATACTTTTAACTAAATACTGATTAATCTAGAAAATTATTATTTTACAATATAGGTAGGCCAAGCCTCATGATATAACCTTTTTAGAAAATATATTTGCCTATAAATATTTTAATAACCATTATTATAGTAGATAATAACCAATAAAAATAATAACAAATATTTATATATACCATATATATGTATATACTGCTTTATACTGATAAATAATAAGCAATAGAGTAATAAAATAAAAAACTTTATTAATAACTGAAATATTAATAATATATTTAGCTATACAGTACATATAAATACTTAATAATAGTAATAATTAAACATAATAATGATACTGATATAAT
>JANAVB010031619.1:18272166-18469666 GCA_029216955.1 Iris pallida
AAGAAGGATGGTGTAGAAGCAACCACCCGAACAGATAGGAATACGACAATTCTAACTGAGAAACTGTTCTGTCTCTCCCTTATTTTTCAACATCAATTCGACGTAAAGGCGAAGGCTGGCATTCACCCTACAATCATCGCCGATAAAAGGTCCATCCTATAGCCGAAGACTAATCGGACGCAGCAAAAAGAACACCGCGGTGGAAGCGGTCCACAGCACTTGCTCCGGAAACAACGAATCGTCGAAGCCAATATGTAAGGAAACCTGCCAACTGGGCTTCCTTTGACATGAATCTGTATCCCATTTTCATATAGCTCTCGAGAGTCTCCTTTCTTCAGAGGGGGATATTGATGATCGTCCTTGATCTTAATATCCATGTCCCCGGTTTCCTCCATCAATTTTAACACATCAGTGCTATTCAGTGGCGTAAAGAAGTCGGGTTTGCAGTCATCATTTTCCCTGGTCTTCTTTTCTATAATATGGTTGAGGAACAGATAAGGCAACTATTTTGATGAATAGCAGGTACCAGATGTACCGCTTTTGCAATACAGAGAGCAGATTTTATAATGACATAGCAGTTCTTCGAAGACTGCTACCATAGCTGCGTTCTTCTTGCGAAGTTTATCCAACTCATCATTAGTTGGGACAAATTCCTCATATGGGATATTCCCCATCGGCAAATGAGAGATATACTGCATCTCATGAAGAGCAAGCCGATCTCTCCGCAGGGTGTCATAAATATCCATGTCCTATAATTATATCTTTCTGCTAGAGCCAGGAATAGATGCAGGTTGGGGAAGAAACCATAAATAGTGGCGTACACTGCTTGATACAGATTGATCTGCTGAAGTTTGTCTTCAAACTTAACCAATATCCAATTGGCTATATAATTCCATCTTTTATAGTCAGGGTTCACCAATCCAGTCAATCTGAGGTCTTGGTCTGGATATCTCCCCTCGACCTTCGCAAACTCGTTCGCGAATATTTGAATTCTGACTGGCAGTAGCAAAGAAGAATTCTCTGGCAAAATACAACCAGGCTTCAACCCTCTGAGCAAGACACTGTATCGTTCTGAAGAACTGTAGAACATGTCTTTCTTGTTATGCCCCTTCTTCACATAAATCTTTCCTGGTCGGGCATCTTGAAAAGGTGTGAGACTCCATTCCATCTTTCGCGGATAGCTTGCATGAGAATATCGAGATAAAGGGAGGCAGCGGGAGATCTCTGGTATCCGGATTATCTTATCTTCTGTTGGAAAATCAGTTCTTCCATTCCTGGCCTCGGCTGAAAGCTTTTCTCAATTGCCTCGCCAAACAGAAATAAAGGCTTCTTGTGAATGATGGCATCTGCAGTCTCTAGAGGTTGTCCATTCATCAGACATAACAGAGTCTCGTTATCCTGGGCTACCAAGATGGCTTGGCGGAAAGCTGGCAGGGCATATTGTGGAAAGTGCACATGGGACAAGTCCTCTTTGAATTCTGATTCTGAAAGAGTCCCTATCAAGGTTTCATATTCAGGATCTTCTCTGGTTTCAACTGCATCAAACAAGAAAAACAAAATTCAGTACAAGTCAAGTCAGAGATTCTGTCATCAGATTGCGCAAAACATCTGATTGCACAAGCATCAGATTGTGCTGACAAAGTTTGTGCAAAGCAACAGATTGTGCTGACAATCTTGCGCAAATCAGTCGATTGCGCTGACTTTTGCCAGCGTAATTCAACCGATTGCGTTGACTTTTTGCCAGCGCAATTCAATCGATTGCGCAAGAAAACAGTCTTCATAAAAATGAAGACTGATGGGTTTTTGTGCAACCGAAACCCTAAGCAAGGTGGCGCAACATGACCAAATCTCTAAAAGAGATTGGTTCGAAGGATCAACAGTATCAAAGACGAAAAAAACCTAAAAAGGGTTTTCGATCGAGTTATCTACCTCGCACAGCAGGGTGCACGGTCTCATGACAAGAAGCACGCGGCGCAATACGAGTCGAAGACTCGGCGGGGGCGTTGCCCTTGTCGGCGGCAGAGGAATGCTTGGGAGCCATGAGGATCGTCGGAGAAGAAGAAGGATCAGGAAATGCAAGAAGTTTTTCTCTTTTGAAAGCTTGAAGGCAAGTAAAGAGTGACAGAGATTGAATCGAGAACTATTTATAGTTTTCGAAAACGAACAGACGCCTTAGATTGTGCCTGAAAAATAGGAACCGATTCCTCAGATTGCGCAGACAGGTCATCATGTTGCGCAACTTGATTGAAAATTCAAAATTCAAAGTATTTCGAAACTTCGAATAAATTCAACTTTTGTAAACTTTGAAGGGGGTCTTGTAGGACCTAAAAATCAAGTTGCACCCATCAACAAAGTCATAAAAATCAAGATATCATCATTCAATTGAACTACGCACAAGACAGATTACGCACATAGTCGATTGCGCAGACTAGACTGCGCACACTCTCAAGCGCGCAAAGCTGACGTGGCAAATGTCATTATTACCTGACAAAGGATCAGATCTCCTGACAACTGACAGCACGAAAGACGAAGAAACTGTTCGTATATTGTGCAGCACAGCGCTCAAGGACAGCTGTCCAGTTCATGCGTAATCTACCTCAGCGCAATCCATCTCGGCGCAGTCTATCTATGCGCAATCTATCTCGGCGCAATCCATCTCGGCGCAGTCTATCTCAAGCGCAGTCTGAAGCCTGCACACTTCATCAAAAACTGACAAATATACGCATGGCCTTCATGCCATCAATTGCTCACTACGTGGTAACTGCCTATGCACGATCATGCGCATTTCAATCAAAATGCCATGTGTCCAAGACAGTTGACCCATGATCAAACAACTGCCTGCGCGGTCTGATGCTGCGCAATCCATCCTATGCGCAATCCAGCCTGCGCACTTCAGAATTACTAAAAGTTAGTTATTTCCAGAACTCTATAAATAGAGTTTCAAGTCTTCATTCAAGGGACGATCATAGATATCAGATTACACACACAGAGAGATCATTCTCTTCAGAGAGTTCATGAGTTCTTGCCGAAGTGCTGCTGCATTCTTCAGAGGCTTCTGCCTTCAATTCATCAGGGGCTACTGCCTTCAACTTCAAGAGCTATCGTCTTCAAAGTTCACATCGTCCAAGGGATAAAGTGATCGTCATTTAGATTGGATTCCTACAGTTGTACTTTCCCAGAATTCTATTGTAATCTCTTTACAAAAGTTTGTATCAACTTTTTATTTTTGCAAACAGTTACCTCATCCTTAAACATGCTGAAAAGCAACGAAGCATAGGTATATTAGTTATATTCAGAAGCAACGAAGCACGCAAAATAATTTTACTTACCCCTCTAGCTTGTCCACTTCTTCCTCGTCGCAGTTGAGCAATACATATAACATTGCAGCGCTAACCTCGTCGTTATTTAGATATCTTTTTTTTATTTTACCAGATGGTTTTTCGTAGGCAGGAAATACTTTCAGCTTTGCCTCAATACCAACTTCATAGCCGTCGTCATTTCTGGGAGTCCTTGTTCTGTTTGTAGCAATATGAGGCAAAAAATACATGGAACAGAAGTTTGAAATCTTCTCAAGGACAAATGCTTCACAAATAAAACCCTCCACCCGTGCCTTATTTTTTACCTTCCCCTTGAGGTGGTTCGACTGTCGCTCGAACGGGTACATCCAACGATAACCGACAGGTCCAGCAACAAGAGCCTCATGGATAAGATGAATCGACAAATGCTCCATTGAGTCGAAGAATGCAGGAGGAAAAATACTCTCAAGTTTGCAAATTGTTACCACAATGTCCTTCTCTTGCTTCTCTAAACGATCGACGAGTAACTTGCAAGAACAAAGATCTCTGAAGAATATGCTAAGCTCTGTTAATGGATCCCAGACTACCGGTGGTAATAATTCCCAAAATGCAACAGGAATTAACCTCTCTATGAATACGTGGCAATCGTGGCTCTTCATTTCGGCCAGTTTACACTCCTTTATGTCGACACATCTTCTTAGATTGGAGACGTATCCGTCTGGAAATTTCAAGTCCTGGATCCATCTACAAAGTCTCACTTTGTCCTCCTTGTCCAGCGAGTAGATTGCCTTAGGCCGCAAAAGCTTTCCCTTCCCATTGCCTATCATTTGCAATGTAGGGCGTCTGCATATTTCGGCTAAGTCCAATCTAGCCTTCTAATTGTCTTTTGTCTTTTCCTTGACTTCCATTTTTGTATTAATTATGTTATCAAACACGTTCTTTTCGATATGCATGACGTCAAGGTTATGTCTAATCAAATTTGTGCTCCAATATGGCAGATCCTAGAATATACTCCTTTTGGTCCAGTTATGATCTTCACCAAATCCCTCGCAACAGCTGCTCATTGTAGGATCTTCAATAGCACTTGGGATTTCTTTTACTTGCTCCTATCTGTCCTCTTCGGACCATATTGGTGGTAGATTGCCCTTCTCTATAGCTCCAGCACGGAATGCAGTTCTGTTCCTACAGTACGGATGGTCTTTCGACAAGAACTGCCGGTGATAATCAAAGAAGCATGGCTTTCCTCCTTGTCTCAAACGAAAAGCCTTTGTGCAGTCCATGCAATACTGACATGAAAGCCGACCATGAGTGCTCCATCCAGATAATATTTCATAAGCCGAAAAGTCGTTGAATGTCCATATTAGTGCTGCCCGCATCTGAAAATTCTGTTTTTTGAAGCATCATACGTGTACGCCCCTGTTACCCATAGCTGCTTCAGCTCATCTATCAACGGCTGTAAGTACATGTCGATGTTCCTCTTCGGGTTGTTCGGACCAGGGATGATAATAGTTAAGAATATGTAAGGTGTCTTCATGTACATCTAAGGCGGTAGGTTGTACGGAATGAGGATTACCGGCCAGCATAAATATTGGAAGCCTGAAAGACCAAATGGGGTGAAACCATCAGAGCAGAGCCCCAACCTTACATTACGTACATCAGAAGCAAAATTAGGATATGCTCGATCGAAGTGCTTCTACGCTTCTCCATCAGATGGGTGATCCAATACTCCTTCGGTCTGTTGTCGCTTGTGCCAACTCATATTTTCGACAGTCTCTTTCACCATGAACAACCTCTGCAACCGCGGCGTCAATGGCAAGTAGTGCATTGAAGCAGTCGGTCTTCTAGACTTGCTGCAGCAGTTGGCTTGTAGCGATCAGCACCACAGAATCCTAGAATATACTCCTTTTGGTCCAGTTATGATCTTCACCAAATCCTTCGCAACAGCTGCTCGTTGTAGGATCTTCAATAGCACTTGGGATTTCTTTTACTTGCTCCTATCTGTCCTCTTCGGACCACATTGGTGGTAGATTGCCCTTCTCTATAGCTCCAGCACGGAATGCAGTTCTGTTCCTACAGTACGGATGGTCTTTCGACAAGAACTGCCGGTGACAATCAAAGAAGCATGGCTTTCCTCCTTGTCTCAAACGAAAAGCCTTAGTGCAGTCCATGCAATACTGACATGAAAGCCGACCATGAGTGCTCCATCCAGATAACATTTCATAAGCTGAAAAGTCGTTGAATGTCCATATTAGTGCTGCCCGCATCTGAAAATTCTGTTTTTTGAAGCATCATACGTGTACGCCCCTGTTACCCATAGCTGCTTCAGCTCATCTATCAACGGCTGTAAGTACATGTCGATGTTCCTCTTCGGGTTGTTCGGACCGGGGATGATAATAGTTAAGAATATGTAAGGTGTCTTCATGTACATCTAAGGCGGTAGGTTGTACGGAATGAGGATTACCGGCCAGCATAAATATTGGAAGCCTGAAAGACCAAATGGGGTGAAACCATCAGAGCAGAGCCCCAACCTTACATTACGTACATCAGAAGCAAAATTAGGATATGCTCGATCGAAGTGCTTCTACGCTTCTCCATCAGATGGGTGATCCAATACTCCTTCGGTCTGTTGTCGCTTGTGCCAACTCATATTTTCGACAGTCTCTTTCACCATGAACAACCTCTGCAACCGCGGCGTCAACGGCAAGTGCATTGAAGCAGTCGGTCTTCTAGACTTGCTGCAGTAGTTGGCTTGTAGCGATCAGCACCACAGAATCCTAGAATATACTCCTTTTGGTCCAGTTATGATCTTCACCAAATCCTTCGCAACAGCTGCTCGTTGTAGGATCTTCAATAGCACTTGGGATTTCTTTTACTTGCTCCTATCTGTCCTCTTCGGACCACATTGGTGGTAGATTGCCCTTCTCTATAGCTCCAGCACGGAATGCAGTTCTGTTCCTACAGTACGGATGGTCTTTCGACAAGAACTGCCGGTGACAATCAAAGAAGCATGGCTTTCCTCCTTGTCTCAAACGAAAAGCCTTAGTGCAGTCCATGCAATACTGACATGAAAGCCGACCATGAGTGCTCCATCCAGATAACATTTCATAAGCCGAAAAGTCGTTGAATGTCCATATTAGTGCTGCCCGCATCTGAAAATTCTGTTTTTTTGAAGCATCATACGTGTACGCCCCTGTTACCCATAGCTGCTTCAGCTCATCTATCAACGGCTGTAAGTACATGTCGATGTTCCTCTTCGGGTTGTTCGGACCGGGGATGATAATAGTTAAGAATATGTAAGGTGTCTTCATGTACATCTAAGGCGGTAGGTTGTACGGAATGAGGATTACCGGCCAGCATAAATATTGGAAGCCTGAAAGACCAAATGGGGTGAAACCATCAGAGCAGAGCCCCAACCTTACATTACGTACATCAGAAGCAAAATTAGGATATGCTCGATCGAAGTGCTTCTACGCTTCTCCATCAGATGGGTGATCCAATACTCCTTCGGTCTGTTGTCGCTTGTGCCAACTCATATTTTCGACAGTCTCTTTCACCATGAACAACCTCTGCAACCGCGGCGTCAACGGCAAGTAGTGCATTGAAGCAGTCGGTCTTCTAGACTTGCTGCAGCAGTTGGCTTGTAGCGATCAGCACCACAGAATCCGTACACTTCTGCATCCTTGTGATCTTGATAGTAAAGCATGCATCTGTTCTGACAGCAATCGATCTTGTCATATCCCATCCAGAGGGATCTCACCATCCTCTTAGAGCGGTAGAAGTCTTTTGGTAACTTGGCACCCTCCGGCAAGATATCGGTAATCAACTCGAGCACTCTATTGTAGCATTCTTGCGACATATTAAAGTCAGACTTTATCCTCAAGAGCCGAGTGATCACCTCTAACGGTGAATGGTCCTCACAGCTGCGGTACAAAGGAGTCCTTGCATTCTCCAGCAACTCCATAAACTTTATGGCATCGGTATTCGGTGCCTCCTCAGTTGCATCACGATTATATGGATCGAAACTAGGCCCCACAGCGTCGAAGACCATGTTCACGTACTCGTTGTCGACACCAGTTCGGTTGTGGACATTCATATAAGGCTCCGCTTGGAATGCTATAGGTACAAGCTCTCCGTGTGCGGTCCATTGGTAGTAATTCGAAGGAAACCCTTTGTGTATAAGTGATACATCACATCCAATTCTGGTTGAAACTTCATGTTCCGACGTTTTGCACACGGGCACTTAATGTCCATGCCGTCCATGGATTGAGGAAACACCTTCGCGAATTGGAGGAATTATTCTACTCGGCGATGTATTTATCTCGCATACCGCACCTGTTATCTCGAATGCGGTTGTATATCCACGAACGGTCTAGCAGATACATGGATATAGCCATTTCGAGATATATGCAAATATGAATAAACTTCAAAACTAAAATGAATATACGACATACTACATACTACGGCCGTGACTCGGGACCATTCCTATGAGTCGGGACCATTCCAACTACATACTACATACTAAAATGAATAAACTTCAAAACTAAAATTTTAAAACTAAAACGAATATACTACAAACTAAAATGAATATACTATATACTACGGTCGTGACTCGGGACCATTCCTATGAGTATCAGGATCAAGGAAAATAGACGATAACATTAACCAACCAACAAAACTACGTATTACAAATATCGGTACTATCGGTACGTGGTTTCGAATCGGCGTATCAGTTTTTTTGGTATCAAAAAACAAATAATTATTACTAAATTATCAAAAATTTGACACTATCGGTGCCCCTGACCCACCCCCCCCCCCCCCCCCGCACCCCTGCCCCCTACACCACCCCTAACCCTAACTCGAACCCTATCCCTAACCCCTCCCCCACCAGCCCCTCTCCCCTCCCAAGCCCCCCCACCCCCCTGTTCCCCTCCCCCCCAACCACCCCTAACCCTAACCCGAACCCTTACCATAACCCTCCCCTCCCCCCAATCCCTCCCCGCCCTCACCCCCAGCCATCCCCCCCCACACACCCACCCCTAACCCGAACCCTAAACCCTCCCATCCCCCCCTCACCCCCCCTGCCCCACCCCTCCCCAGCCACCCCCAACCTTCCTTACCCCAACCACCCGTACCCCCTGTCCTTCCCCCCGAGCCATCAGCACCCCCCAACCACCAATACCAAAATAGAGAGAGAGAGTCACGTACCGGAGGAGAGTCGCCGGAGAGAGTGAGAGTCGTCGGAGAGAGTGAGAGTGAGAGCGCCGGAGGGAGAGAGTGAGATAGTAAAATGGATGGAAGAAATGAATCGGAGGGGATTTAAGTTAATTAGAATTTAACAACGTTCTTACGAACGTCGCTAAATTAGTCGCTATTAGGACGTCATAGCGACTTTTCATGACAGCTAGCTCATGTAACTAATATACGTCGTTGTCACGTCGCTATTTATCGTCTAGTAGCGACGGTTAGCAACATTTCAGTTATACATCGCTAATGTCAGCAATTTAGCGACGTTATGTGAACGTCGCTAAATTTACGTCGCCAATTAAGCAGATTTTAGTAGTAGCCCCAGCACCAGCCCCAGTGCAGCAACAGTACCAGTTTTCGAGGCCATTGCTGCCTCAGGCTCAAGTTTTCCAGCAGCAAAGGCCACAGCAGTATGCTCAGGCCCAAGCCCATATGAAGAACAGCAGAGAGGTTTCCAGCAGAGGGGACCAATACCCAGAGGACAAGGTCAAGCGATGGCTCTGACCATGGAGAAAGAATTGTCATCAGGTGAGCTGGTGGTAGATACCATTCTCGTCAACTCTTTTCCAGCATCAGTATATTTGATTCGGGTTAATCGCATTCATTTATGTCTGCACAATTCACAACATGAGTAGGACTGGAGCCCGAGTCATTATCAGTAAGACTCAATATACTTACTGGTAACGGTCCTGTGGAGTAGATAGAGTCTTTTTCTCGTATAAAATCGTAGTTAGCGGTAGAGATTTTTTTGCTAGATTGATAGAATTTTAGATGGCCGACTATGATGTAGTCCTAGGAATGGATTGGTTGAAGGAGCAATACGCGAGAATAAATTGCCATATTGGCAGGATTAGTTTTAATATTCCAGGCAAGCTAGAGTTTTCATTTTCCAGAGGCAAAGTAGAATCTTCTCCACCGATATTGCGAATGGCAGTAGCAGAGGCAGTTCAGTTTTCCAGAGTCGTTGAAGAATTTCCTGATGTATTTTCGAAGAGTTTCCAGGCATGCGCCCAGAGAAAGAGATGGAGTTCACCATTGATTTGCTTCCAGGGACGGCAACGGTATTAGAGAGAGTCTACAGGATAGCACCTTCGGAGTTATAGTTTCTGTACAAGATGATTAAAGAACTCAGAACCAAGGGATTCATTAGTGTTAGCGGATCGCCTTAGGGAGCCCCGATGCTTCTTGTGAAAAAAAAGATGGTACGTCAAGATTATGTGTTGATTATCGTACCTTAAACTCTATAATAATCAAGAACATATATCCTCTACCAAGGATAGATGACTTACTCGATCAGCTCAGGGGAGCGGCAGTATTCTCGAAGATTGACTTGCGATCAGGGTTCCATCGGATCAGAGTTAGATAGTAAGACATCCAGAATAGCATTCAGATCAAGATATAGGCATTGGGAGTTCCTTGTTATGCCATTTGGAGAAACCAATACACCAGCCGTATTCGTGGACCTCATGAATCGTATCTTCATGCCTTATCTAGATTAATTTATGATAGTGTTTGTAGATGATATCTTGGTCTATAGCAAGAGTGAAGCAGAGCATGAGCAGCATCTCCAAGTGGTCCACCAGATTCTTAAAAAGCACCAGTTGTACATCAAAAAGTTTAGTAAGTACGAGTTTTGGCTTGACCGTATATCGTACTTGGGTCACATCATCACCAGAGGTGGAGTGTAAGTGGACCCCCAGAAGATAGTGGCTATAGAGTCATGACCAATACCCAGTACAGTCGTCGAGGTTCGTAGTTTTTTTGGATTGGCCGACTATTATCGGTGATTTGTTTCAGACTTTGCTCGAATTTCAGCACCCATGACTCAATTGACCCGCAAGGATGTGCAGTTTGCTTCGATAACAGAGTGTCAGAGTTCATTTAAGAAGTTGAAGCGAGGCTTGATGACGGTACCCATTCTCATGCTTCCAGATGGGACTGGAAAATTTTCAGTCCATTATGACGCTTTCGACAAGGGATTAGTATGTGTCCTGATGCAGCATGGTAAGGTAGTAGCTTATGCATCACGTCAGCTTCGTAATCATGAGAGGAATTATCCAACCCACGACTTGGAGTTAGCAATGGTAGTTTTTGCACTTAAGCTATGGAGACATTACTTGTCTGGAGATCGGGTGGAGATTTTCACCGACCACAAGAGTCTTAAGTATGTGTTTACTCAGGAGGATCTTAACATGCATCAGAGGAGATGGCTAGAGCTACTTGTGGATTATGACATCAACCTGTAATATCATCCTAGGAAGGCCAACGTAGTAGCAGATGCATTGAGCAGAAGAGCTGGTATTTATTTCCTAACAGCACAACCAGAGTTATTACCAGACCTTCAGAAGATAGGGATAGAGATAGCTCTCCCTACCAATGTGACATTGATGGCCAGCATACAAGTTCAGTCCGGCATAGTTGAGAGGATCAAGATGGCACAATCAGCAGATTCCGAGCTACAGTGGCTCAGGACAGAATGTAAAGTAGGACGAAGATTCGAGTTATGCATTCACGAAGATGGTACACTCTGTCATGGAAGGCGTCTTTGTGTACCCAGTGGTAATATCAGATAGAAGATCATGACAGAGGCTCACAGTTCTCCGTATTCATTTCATCCCGGTGGTACGAAGATGTACCGAGATATTCGTCAGTACTTCTGGTAGAATGGCATGAAGAGGGATATAGCCCGGTTTGTCTCCCGATGTTTAGTTTGCTAACAAGTTAAAGCTGAACATCAGAGACCAGCTGAACTTCTTCAACCATTATCGATCTCGGAGTGGAAGTGGGAGCATATAACCATAAACTTTATAACTGGGTTACCTAAATCCCCGGCTGGCAGGGATGCTATATAGGTTATCATTGATCGTCTCACGAAGGTAGCTCATTTTCTCTCCTTCAGAATTGGTCAGTCGACGAATCAGGTAGCAGAGATGTACCCCAGGCAAATTATCAAATTGCATGGAGTGCCAGTTAGTATCATATCAGACAGAGACTCCAGATTCATATTACACTTTTGGTGGAGTCTTCAAGAGGGTTTGGGGACTCGTCTTAAGTTCAGTTTAGCATATCATCCACAGATAGATGGTCAGCCGGAACGCACGATTCAGACTCTTGAAGATATGTTGCGATCTTGTATGCTGGACTTCGATGGTTCGTGGAAAGATCACCTGTACCTAGTGGAGTTCTCCTATAACAACAACTTCTAGGCCAGTATTCAGATAGCACCTTTTGAGGCCCTGTATGGCAGAAAGTGCCGATCACCTTTAGCTTGGAACAATGTCGACAAGAGACAGATGCTTGGCCCAGAGATGATTACGCAGACTATTGCGATGGTCAGACAAGTCAGAGATCATCTTCAAGTTGCGTAAGATCGCCAGTGCCATTGGGCCGATTCTCATCGGCGTCCCCTTGAATTTTCTATCGGCGTCCAAGTATTCCTTAGGATCTCACCTACCCGTGGCGTCATTCGATTCGGTGTACGGAGAAAGCTTAGTCCTAGGTATATAGGGCCGTTTGACATCCTTGAGCGAGTAGGTGATGTATCCTATCGTCTCGCTTTTCTGCCATCGTTACGTGAGGTACATGACGTATTCCATGTATCCCAATTGCGATGGTATATCCCGGATCTGAGCCATATTCTTGATCATTCGGAATTGGTTATTAGAACCAACCTTTCGTATGAGGAAAGGCCCGTATCCATATTGGACCAAAGAGAGAAGGTACTCAAGAACAAGACTATTAGTTTAGTCCATGTTGCTTGGGGTAACCACTCTTTAGGTGAGTCAATGTAGGAGCGTAAGGATGATATCCGCTCACGATATCCACACATGTTTGACTCGTAAGGTATAATGTTTTTTTTATGCCTTATGCTTTTAAATTCCCCGCTTGCATGAATGATTGCTTGATTGGTTGCTAGTCGTAGATTACTTATGCTTTAGTATAGCTTGCCCCGACCTCTCTAGCCTCTTGATTAAATTCCGAGGATGGAATTCTTTTAAGGTGGGTAGAGTTGTCACTCTCGTTTCCCGTTATATGTATTCCCGTAAGCGTATACAAGATCTTTGACGTTTGTCAGGTGACACGTAGTTGGACTTGACTTGCTAGCCTAGTCTTGGTTGGTCATGACTTGGCTTGGTTTATTTTGGTTTGGCTTGGTTTGATTGGGCTTGGTTCATTATGAGAAACCCTCCCCCTTTAAAGCCCAACTACCCTTTTTTTTTCTCTTCATTCATTACTTCTTCTTCTTCCTCCATTACTCTTCCACCAACCTAGAAGAACTTAGGCAAGTGCAATTTGCTTCAGAGAGGAATTCCATTTTTGTTGTTCCATTGTCTTTCATACAAACTTCTAAGACTATTTAGTACTTAGCATTTTTGGTTTTGGACAATGATTTCTTAAAGATCTAAGTTTATACAAATCTTGGTTTTTTTGGGTTTTGATCTCTCAAACTTTATTATTTTCAAGTTTTGATTGTTCCATGTTGTAGAGAATTTGAGTTTACTCAAATTAGACCTTTGAAAACCTGTATTTTGATTTATTTTGAGTAATTTATGGACTTGGAAAGTTTATGGGTTCATGAACACTTGTTCTTGGATTTGGGGAAGAAGAACAGTGCTGGGCGCATAGCTTGTTATGCACCTATAACAGTTCTTCCTTGGGCACATAGCCATCTATATGCGCCCAATTCTTCCATGTCTCCTCTGCTTGGGCACATAGCTTTCCTTATGCACCCACCTTGCTTGGGAAGTTAGTCTCTTGATTTCTTCCAAGTATACCCTGACTCTACCCTGTTGGCGCATAGTCATAGGTGCATAGCTTTTGACGCATGCCTTCCCAAAACCCTTGACTCTCCATGATGCGACATGCCCTAGGTGCATAGCCGTGGGCACATGACTTTTGGTGCATGGCCCTAGACACCTAGTCTTGGGTGCATGCCTTGCTTGGGCGCATGCTACTCCCAGTGTGTGCCACCCTTTGGCACATGCTCTTCATAGACCATGTTGGCCTTAGGCGCATGCTATCCCTGACACCCCATTTGCCCCTTTGAGCTTGATAGGCATACCCCGATGATAGCCTTGTACAATATTATTATCTATGCCACGTGCGTGCTTGGAGCTTGAACACGATCTCAACATGGCATGTACACTCTCTGATAACTCCTTCAGTGGCCCATCATGGTGCACTCTTGGTCAAGTAATTCTCAACATACAAGTACCCTTTACATGAACACGGCATGGCAAATAACCTAGCATGATATGATATCTTAGAGAGTGACCCGTTGTGGTGCACTCTTGATAAGCAACTTGACATGATAATTCTTGATAGTGGTCTATCATGACGCACTCTTGACAAGATAAATAATCTTGATAAGTAACCTAACATGATAATCTTGATATGCTGTTACGACGGCTATCTTGACTTGCTAAGTAACCCTTGTCGTGACACCGTGGGTGATCGTTCTTGAATGTGCTAGTATAGGCTATCAGTCTTGTCTCGTATCATGTCTAGGACTTGCATCCCTGGTTACCATGGTCAGGGATTCATATTGAATCTGACTAGGTTAATAACTAGATTGATCAAGTAGTTCATATAGAGAGATGTTTTTAGTTACAGACGATCCCGTTATCTCGGCTACACCGGATGGACTTGTAGCCTACCGACGAGTAGGGCACATTTCCAGCCCACTGTCATGTGGGGCACTTCTTGAAACGAGTACTACGCACACTGTCATGTGTTGCACTCCAAGTCATCTAATCATTCTTGATAACTCTTACATGAACCTTGCCTGGATTACATGGATAGCTGCAGGGCCTGTGATTGTTGGGACATCTCATTGCATCTTGCTAGTAACTAGGCTTGTGATAACCCTAGTTAGTTAAAGTATCAAGCCGTACTCTTTGCTTGGCCGTGAATGTTGGATGGAGTCCAATCCTATCTAGTCTTGTCTAGATCCAGTATATGGTTATCTCTGGACATATTTGCTTACTCTTGGTGATAAGTGGTTAGAGACCAGGTTCTGTTCAGGCGAAGGGTTACAACCCCAGTCCTTGTTTGGTTTATGGATTGTAACCTAGCTTCCGGAATAGTTCCTTGTCCTCTCGTCATTTATTGCCCATTTATATTTCTTGTCTTCTTGCTATTATTCTTATTTATGTTCTGACATGCTGGTTTTAGTTCTTAAGTGAAGCCTCCCTTGTGGCACTTGCTCTTTCTGGGGTCTAACCCAGCTGGTTTTGTATGACCAGATTTTAGAGTACTTTCCGAGGTTCTTCCAGCCTTCCTGGAAGATGTGAACACTAGAAGAATCCTGGCAACGAGTGGGTTTATTTTTCTCTCCTGCACTAATTGTAAAATTATTTCTTTTGAGACGTTTAGCCGGCGAGCAAGTGTTAGATCGTGTTGAGTACTTTACTTACTGCCTGCCTACGGGCTGTAACATGATTAACAAATCCTAGGGTTGATCATGTATGACTGAAACTCTTGCTAGTCATCATATTTTGTATGATTAGCTTCATAATTATCTAATATGTAATGTTTGGGACGCCTTACCTTGTATGTCTGATGATCTAACATCTTGTAACATATATTACTTACTTAAGATTGAGACACTAGGCTTGTTCTTCACCATAAGAGACTGTTGGCTTGTTGATAAACCCTCATGCATCTAGACAGCCGTGATCGTATGTCGAAGTGGATTACACTTCTATATACGTAGCTGGCAGTGTCTGTCCTCCGCTCTCCAGTATTCTGGTTCTGGGGCGTGACAGTAAAGATGAAAGCCGTTACAGCTTCTCGAGGAGGCTTGCCACGTGTCGCCATGCACCTTGGCTTTGGCTCAACCTGAGACTGGCACAACCTAATGATCTGGCGCCACTTGATGATGGTGTACTTTAATGAGTGGCACCCTTTGATTTTTAGCTTCTACAATCAGCTGCAATATAAGTATAGCTGATGACTGCACTAGGCAACAGCTGTACGGGCTGTTAGTTATAGGGTTAGCAGCATCATTATTTCCTATAAGGTCTGTAGCAGCAACACAAGAAGTTACAGGTAGCAACATGACTATATTGTACGAGGAATGGTGGTGATGGGTATGACCTAAGGAAGTATATGCTGCAACATAAGCCTAAAAAATGTTTGACAATTAAGATATAATGTATTGGCCTCAGTGTAAACTGTAAAGGTGGAAGGAGACTTGTATTGGATGTATCAAAATATGAGTCTAGGAACTGAATTGTCCCATAAATTAGAATTGACTGCTCATGACAGAAAATGACGAATCAATATCTAAGCAGCTGGATTAACATGGAACAATGTATATCAAATTGAAAAAAAGGATCGTTGCTCAGAAATTTGATTGGTGATTTCATAAATGGAAAAAAATTAAAATAAGACATGGCGGGATTGATGTCATGTTTGATGGAATGTAACATGGAATTGTGCTCTCGACACAAATAATTGATAATGAGTGACCTTCGGACGGTAGAAAATATTGGTGGTGGTAGTTATTTAACAATTAAAATTTTGTTGGACTGGTCGTAATACTCATGGTGAATCAAAATCAAGTAACAGCTAGTTGCATTCATAATTTGACTGAATGACAGATGAACGATTTGAAACATTGCAATAATATGTGGGGTACTTAAAAGAGGTGGAAAGATTGGTATTGAGACTCAAAGAATAGAAATAGTAATTTTGAAATATAGAGAACTTCCAACATGACCGATAATAAGTTAGATCCTTGGTTCGAATATTCGAAATATTGTGCTTGGATGAGTAACTTATCTAAGTAGTCCATGATGTTAAATGTTTGTGGCTTAGAAGATAGCGATTATGGAAAATGAATGAAGCGAGAAATTTTATGTTAACGAAAGAAATGTTGATAGATTTGTGAATGCATAGATCGAGATTTGATATTTAAAAGATGCAAGTTGGATTGCAAAAGAAAGTTGCACCTATAGTCTATCGAATCACACTAACACAAACTTTGGCAAAAATGCATATATTTTGGGGACACCAGAAACATGTGTATGATCCGAATGAAGTGATGGGTTGCGCCCAAGATAGGACTGTAGGAAGAAATTGGGTGAATCAAGTGCAATTATTCTAGAAAAATAAAAGACGAGTTTAATCATTAATACATAAATATGGACGTTTGTATCAGAATCTTAAAACTTGGCAAGAGAGCCGATTAGAATATTAAAATAAAATTGAATGAGGAATTTATCGTGACTAAGTGAATTAGTTGAATGATTTTAATGAGTTGATCTCTTAAGTTTTTATGATAAAAAAATTTCTGAGTGGTATATTAGGTAATGTCCCGCTCCACATGAAGGCATTTGGTTGGCTTGTTTGATCCGATCAAAATATTGGATCATGACTTGTGTCGGAAATCAAAAGAATTGAGAGCGATGTAGTCTCTTTAAACTAGCCGGATGAGACGAATTATGGAACGTGGCTCACTAGCATGCTTATATCAAGTATGGGGAAGATCATGCTTTGCGTCAAATCATCTCTGGAGGGCCCATTGAGCATTTATATGAATGGAGCATAAAGACCATTTGTGTTCTGACTTGAACTTTTTGTTCTCTTCGACTCCTTCATGCTTAATAAAATAATTATTATGTTGCTCTGCTTCGTCCCTAAAATGTTCCATACTTTAGTTGCTACAATGATAGTGATACTTATGTTGAACATTGTTGAAATTAATTACTCATGAACTGCCACTGTGAATCACGCGCTAGAAATGAATTGATAATGTTGCTCATGTTAATGTTGCTAAAATGAATAAGACCCATAAATAATGAACTGGCTATGATATTGGGCCGATTAAATGAATGATGAAGGTTCCTATAAGAAATGAAATGATGTTTGTTCCTTATTGAAAGAAATGATATGGGACTTGTTACGATGTGATGAAATGAGAATGTGAAATGATGATGCTTGGGATCGATGAGATCACCAAGTGTGGAAATGACGTGAATGATGGAAACGATAAATCATTGAATATGGCTTGGATGAGATGAGATGATAAACTGTTGGCTTTCTTATTTTAATTACTTTACCATGCACTTTGTGCTTATCGAGTCGTATATGCATTCACATGGTCATGGACGTACTTGTGCACAAGTTTGAGTGAGTTTGTCCAGATGGTACCTGGGGCACAGGGACCGATCCGACTTAGGGAAAAACATTGACGTGTTGTGGTGGCACATGGTAATTGTGGGACATTCCATGAGGCATGCTACTTGCGATGGATGGCGTGTGGCATGACCTTTGAAGTCCTATATCGCATGTAGGTATTGTGGGACATTCATTGTGGTTAGAAACTTGCTTTGAATGGTGCATCACAATACTTCGGGGATGTCCTTTATTGTGCAGTTTCACCAATAACCATTTAGTTGAATGTATGCTAATGAATGTCTTATGTCGGTGGTAATATACGATATATATATATATATATATATATATATATATATATATATATATATATATATATATACCCTTTATTTTTATGCAGGTACGGGAAAGTTAGCCATCGGTAAGTAATCACTGAAAAGTGATACGTCATCTTTCATGTTAATTCAACTTTACTAATTAACATGTTAAAAAGATGCTACAATGTTGCCTTTCTATGAATACTGCTATAACAAGTTTATATGCCTCACTATGATACTGTACATGAACTGTAAACTGGCCCTAGGCCCCAAATAGAAAGATCATATTAATAAATGCTTGCTCACATGACTAGAAGTGTTAGTTTAGGCGAATGGGCTAGTTCTGCTCGCCAGTACACGAAATGTATTGACCCATGTTGTGGGTATCTTTTCAGGTGCCTATGCCAGAGAACTTCAGTACACAAAGATTGGCTTGATCAGTCCCGAGACATCGAAGATTTGTTGGGCATGCAGAAGCTCTCATTGTAAAAGATAATGTATTCTGTTTTTAAAGTGCATAATGTATGGAACATTGTATATTTGTTGTACCAGTGAGTTGTAAGCCAAAATGGGATGTTCAAATATAATCCTAGATGTCAGGTGTTTCAGTTGGCTATCAAGAGTAATTTGACTTGTGTTGTAAGCTTTGTATTTCGCTACAAGCCTTCTACTTTATTTCAATTATCAATAAAGAGCACATATTTCTATATAACTTATTTTGACTTCAAGCTATCTGCTCAGTTTTTCTACTATGAGTCGATAAAGTGTTTCGTTCAATAAAGAGATGTGTCCCTAGTATCTTTAATTTATCTGCTTATGCCGCTATGATTTGTTTCTATTGTGAATATTACCTTTTATGCACCATCTTTGCCTTGTACAAGTGCAATTTAGACTTGTACAACATCAGGCCCAAGCCAAGACGATCGGTTCTACTGAAAAAAATATGAGGATGAATGACTCCGTGGAATCGGGGTGTTATAGTTCATCCTCGGATCGAAACCAATAGTCAATCCATACGTTTCTCTTGACCGTCAAATTTTATTTCCTTATCGTTGTTCCAACTTTCGTGCAAATTTTCATTAACATATCAAATCCTTTCTGCAGTTTCATTTGAATTCGGTATGCCATTGAGCTTGGTTCATGCACATATTTAAGGTGACCTAAAATATATACATTTTAGCCAAGCACAGTGGTAGAGAATTCGAGAAAAGCATGTGTAACTATTAATCCTCGAATACTATCCATCTCACACTCTCGATTGATCTGATCTTAGCTTATATTCCCCAAAATTCTTCGCTTATGCGTTATTCCATAACACGTGCTCATCCCACACACACTTTTACATACAAAATGATTCAAAAGTGCAATTCTACCTCCATAAGTTTCTTATCGACCATCTAATGTACGCGTTGCATCAAGTCGTTGTGCATCTATCGTAACAAATCTCCGCAGCACCTACTCGTCCAATCATTTTCTATATCTCGCATAACTTAAGTCTTTGTCCAACTATTTGAAGTCTCGTTTCGACACTAACGAAATCCAACATACCCCAAGATCTTTTTTGCTTGTAATTACCCTACCTCTCATACACAACTATTCTATTACGATTTACGTTGTCTGAACTATCTACACATCGCATCTGGGGCTAGCCCCACTATGAAACTTATCCAGATACCACACTTAATTTCATCCGACATAAGTGGTCAACTTGAGTCGATGATGCTCAAAGGCAACAATCTCTTCGACACAAGGTCTCTTACGATACATCCATTTTCAATCCTCGACTAAGTAAATTTCATTAACCAACTGTCTAATCCGGTACTAACTTGTCTGTCTCACTAATTTTTGATCACGTGCTCAACACACATAACATAATCCTTGCCCGAATCAAACCTACGACAAAAATCCTAGGGTCGTTCCCTATTCTCGCTTTTGCACATAATACGATTCTCGTAATTGTCTATATGCATCGATAGGTTAAGTACGTTCATCAATATATATCTGATTATCAACTAACAAAATCATTCAAATACTTATTTATCATGACCCATACCCAGTATTTGGACATGAATCATGTGCACGCCATGCCTACATCAACGTGTCGGCAGTAGAATGTTGTAAACAATATATGATGAACAACCACGCAATATAAATATACTCCACTTGGGAGGCAACAACACAAAACCACAAAACTCAGCTCTAAATGGATAGAATAGAGAAAAGATATATAAATTCACAAAACCATGAAATAGATAAAATCCAAAAGGCAACAGTCCCAAAACTACATGTCTCAAAATGTCAAATATCAAAATATCCACTAAACTCGGAGACAAATCCGGCCTCAAACTAAATCTAAATCTATCTAAGCATTCGCAGCTAGGTCAGATGCTGCGAACTCCTCTTGAAAGGCAAAGTCAGCCTCAGCTATATCTCACATGTACGAACCATACTGGTCGGGGCACCCATCCTCATCACAATCACCTAAAACGTTTACTCAGTCAGGATGGAACGAGTATAATTCATTGAGTGCAGTTCCAAGTATATGATAACGACTATAAAATAGAGGTTAGACATAAAATAGATGATAAGAGATTCTATTATAACATGGTAATACAGTGAACAAGAGACAAGAAAATATATGGAAACATATAAAGGGTGAAACGAGGAAACATAGCTATCTAAGTGTATTAAAGTACTCCTTTCGATGTGTGATCGGCTGGGATACTACACCGCATGGTCTATATAGGATTTGCATTCCCACTTAGCAATAAAATAAATACGGTCTACTGGTTTGATCGCATATCTACTTGGTACTTCCCTCCCCAACACGACATGTATGAAGTATCACAAGGTATGAAAGAAAGTACATGATGTGGTATCCGTGTAACGAGCGTGTCGAGAATCAAATATCATATTACTAATAATGAACTATAAAAATTAACCATATTAGAAACAAATAATAAATGTACTTGCCTGGTGTCCTGAGTTGTTGGTACGGGTCAAGTGCTGAGTCAAAGTCTCTAAGACCTATATTATGAATTAATTTGAATCAATACATGGATTACTCAAAAATAAATCTATCTTTAATCATTGTTAATTACCCTTATATTACTAGTTGCTCTTAAATGGCTTGGGTCTCTACTTCTAATCTTCCTTAAATTTTAATATATATTTAGGTAGATATTTATTTCTACTTGTTTATTAGGTAGATATCTATTTTTACTTGTTTGTATTCACAAGTTACATAGGCTCCCTTTGACTGTCTATTGCATATGGTTATTGTTTTCCTTAGAGGCATGTGACACACATACTCTTAATTATAACCAGACTACTGTTATCTAATGAAGCTGCAGCTACTTATAGAAAATATATGTTCAAGCTAGCCATTGACACCAAATTTCCTATTGTAGTACTTAAGGACACCACTCGGGTACCCCATTGTTGCCCAACTTGTTGCAGTGAACGACAATTGTTACTGCTGCCTTTGCATATCCTGTACTTGTCATGTAGTTGACATATAATATGTTTGTAGATTGCTAAAACTATAATCAAGCATGTACCCTATGTGGAATAGACACTCTCCTTATAGGACTTATAGGCTGGGTTGAGGGCAGGGGTACAGGGAAAGCCTATTTCTCCTTGCTGCTATATAGTTGCTCAGGTCATACAGTCCCATACTCAACCAAAGGCACACACACCTCTATGCGCCTAGGAAATACTAACTACATGTAATATGTGCTTCTATTTCCTATTCATGTTGTTAACAACTACATTAGACTGTCACCGGCCAAGATATGCTCAGGTTTCCCCTGCCTTATTGTGTACATGGCATTTCTCTAGCTTACTTGAACTGGCTTGCTCAGGTAGTCCTAACATCTATATATCATGTTCTTTCCATATATCCTAATATTTGTGTTTAAAATGTTGTTACAGATATCATAATTCTTAACATATGTTATATGCATGAACTGATACATCAATGTAACCTTACCACTTTCCCCAAATAGCCACTAGCACGCATGGATACTTCCCCCTTGTCACTCCATGTTGTACATCATGTGCAACTGATGCGTGATACTCAACTAAGGTATTAGTGAGTAAGCTGACACGCCATATGCAACCTAAAATATGATATGCAACTGATGTATCAGAGAGTATCTCAATCAGTCTACTTAAAGTCCAACTCCCTACCTATTTCCATGGCCTGGTACTTCCTATTATCAATTTATACCCATGTGTCTGTGTGTGGCTACAATGTTCCTACTATCTATACACATTACTTACCTTTAATATCATGATGGTAATCCCTTCACATGTGACACCTAAAGCTCACATTGTGTGATATTCTACACAATTTAGTGCACCCTAATAATCTATCCTAAACCATTTCATAACATTTATAAAGGAAGGTTATCATTGGTACAATTATCTAGGTATCACTCTTATTATCCGACTATACGATGGATACTGTTACCTTCTTTTCTCTCCTAGCCGCCATGCCCATCTATTCTCAATTCTCTATCTGATACGTGAGTAGTGCCACAACCGTACTCCTATCCAAGTATCTGTTTGTAGGTAAGTGCCTCAAGTTCACTACCAATTACACCTAGACTCCCATATTTAAATTCCCATGTATCTATGATTTTAATGTTCTCATTGCCATCTACAGGCCCTATGCCTGTAATGTGGTTTAACACACGTTCATATATCCATAGACTCTATAACCAAGTCAAACCAACACACACTTCTTCCCTCGACCTGGATACAACAACCCAGATCTTGTGCACTTAGTAATATGCAATAGGATTGCACTACTTGTTAGGTCCTGGATACCCCTGTATCCATCTCTGAAACATGTTGGTAACCCTTACATGGACACGTGTCCTACCGAAACACGAGTTTAGGACCCTTCCCTATGATGTATATGATACTCGAAATAGTATCCTTGGCACTCTTGTGCTTGATACATGAGTTCCAATCCATTAGTTTTCCTTTTAGACATTAAATCGAACACCAATATGTTCTCTTATTACTAGCAGCAATTTAACAGGTTAGGAGATAGGAAATTACCTCTTGAGTCGAGGATGGTGATCGACGGCTTCCTGGCTCCTTGCTCGACTACTCTTGCGGTGGAAAGGAGATGAGAATTTAGGGTTCGTAGAGGAGTCGAGTCGGCTGCCACTACATCTATATATACGCCTAGGGTTTGGATTTGATCGTAGGAAGATTAGATAAAGGAATTTGATTTAGATTTAGATTCAGATTCAGATTTGGATTGATCTTTGATCAGGTTAGGAGATAGGAAATTACCTCTTGAGTCAAAGATGGTGATCGACGACTTCTGGGCTCCTTACTCGACTACTCTTGTAGTAGGAAGGAGATAAGAATTTTGTGTTCGTAGAGGAGTCGAGTCGGCTGCCACTACATCTATATATATGCCTAGGGTTTGGATTTGATCGTAGGACGATTAGATAGAGGAATTTGATTTAGACTCAGATTTGGATTGATCTTTGATCAGGTTATGGATTTGAAGAAGGTCTCCTATTTGAATATGTTCATTCAAACAGGGCTTATTAAGGGGGTCGGCTGCTAGTAAAAATTTGGATTCGAATATCTCCTACCAAGCCCCTCTAACAAACTAATTTTACAAAACCCACCTTCTAATGGTAAGTAATCTACTATTCACTTAATAGTATACATAGGCTCTCAAAAGTTTTTCCTAAAGAAATAAAATTAGGTCCAAGGGTTTACATTATTCGATCAATCATCGAAATCCGACTACATCAATCCAGCCGAAGGCCGTTCCATCAACTCTATAAACAAATATTCAATCGCCTAAACTAATCTTCAATATGCACCACATTACTTCGACACAATCCCTTATGCGACGTCAATTGGGTCATCCTATGCACTACCATAATAAGTCACTTTAGCAATGTCATAAAGCATCGCTAAAGGGAAGAAAAGTGTCGCTAATTTGTGTCTCAGTGTCGTGTCTCACACACGACATTGCACTATCACTCATGGACACTACGTGTCTCAGTGTCTGTGTCGTGTTGTGTTATGTCATGTCTCAGTATCGTATCAGGAAGTGGGAGTTAGGGTTAGGGTTACTGAGCCGGAGTCGAGCGGTCACTGCAGCAGGGGTTTGCCGGGGGAGGGGGTCATCGGAGTCCAGAGGGGCATCGGGGAAGGAGACGAGAGGGTCAATGGAAGCCGGGGAAGGAGTCGAGAGGGGAACGGGTGGCAGGGGTTCGTTGGAGAAATTTGGGGAGAGCATACGGGGGGGAGAATATTTAAGAAAAATAAAAAGTTGATCAGCCAGCAGGGAACCCTACATGAAATATTTTAGCGATGTCCTCTTTTGACAACGCTAAATGTCGCTGCCTACTAATAGACTAGCGATATACAAGCAGATGTGTTGCTAAACGTCGCTAATTTTAAAAAACAACGACGTTCTCCGACGAAACCGTGACGTCAATTTCCTTATAATAAACTGTGTCGCTAAACGATGCTGACTGTCATTGATAGTGACGTTTAGCGACGTTTTTCTAATATGTCACTATATATAAAAAAATAGCAATACCTTTTCCAACGTCGCTAAGCTCGTCACCAATATGACTTATTTTAGTAGTAGTGGGTCTCCGACATTCAATTTGATTTGGCGATCAAGTCTTGTCATGCCCCAGAACTAGAATACTTGCAAGTAGGGACGGACAAGGCCAACTACGTATTCAAAAGTACTTCAGACCTCAAGACACGATCAAAGATGTATAGATGTAGGGGTTATTACTACAAGTCAAGAGTCAATTCTAGGTCAAACAATTCTAGATATCTCAATCACAAGCAAGTAAGTAAAGTACAATAGTGTGATCATCAGACATATAAGACAATAAAGCATCCCAAACTATAAAATATAGACTATCATGAAGCTAGTAATACAAAAATGAAGAACTAGCAAGAGTGTAAGTCATACATGATCAGCTCTAACTGTAGTCTAGAAAATATACAAATCATGTCTAAGTCCGTAGGTCAAAAGTCAAGTTCAAAACACGAACTAAACACAAGCTCCGTGGCTAAATGTCGCAAAAAACTATATAGATAAGAGTGGGTAAGAGAAAGAACACCCACTCAAGTGGAAGGTCCGGTGGATCCTCGGGCTCCTCAACAAAATCTGGCAAAACAAAACAGTAGGGTCAGACCCCCAAATGGCAAGTACCACAATGGAAGCTAAACTATAATCTAAAACCGGTATGCAATCATAATCATACTAAAGTAAAACAGTAAAAGTAGGCAGGAATAAAGTAAAGGTACCACATGATATATGAAAGAAAACTAAAAATGTGTAAAGGAATAAGCAAGAATAACATATGAGTGGAACCGAACATGTAAGACAAGTAGTGAAGCCACGCATGTAAACATAGTAAAGCCAAGCATGAAACAAAAAATATAGCATGCAAAGGAATATCAGGAATCTGCATACTGAAATAAAATAAGCTGGAGCAAGACTATACTAGAAAAGACAGGAAAGGACTCCATCCATCAAACACGGCCAAGCAATGAGTACAGCTTGATACATTAGCTAATTAGGGCTATCACAATCCTAATTACTAATATATGCAATTTGAGAAATCCAATCTGATTGCTTGTCCTACAAACTACCCAACTTATCCAGACCGATGACAGAGATGTAGATTTATAGCTAGGGAGACAAATGTATCCTAAGTACGGGATGCCCTACTCAACAGTGTGCTAGAAATGTGTTTATCATGACAGATAGCTACAAAACTATGGTAAAGACCGAAAAAAGGCTTGCAAGCAATCAAAAAAATCTTCCTTCCCAAGCATCTAGATAATCAAGCTAGTTGTGTAGTCCTTAACATTTTTATTCAGGATTCGGGTGTGGCATTCCGCAGAATCTATAGCTCAACTATTTGAAGTTTTGTTTCGACACTAATAAAATCCATCATACCCCAAGATCTTTTTGCTTGTAATCACCCTACCTCTCATGTACAACTATTCCATTATGATTTACGTTGTCCGAACTATCTACACACCGTATCTGGGGCTAGCCCTGCTATACAACTTATCCAGATACCATGCTTAATTTCTTTCGACACAAGAGGTCAACTTGAGTCGACGACGTTCAAAGGCAACAATCTCTTCGACACAAGGTCTCTTACGATACATCCATTTTCAATCCTGAACTGAGTACGATTTCTTCATCCAACTTTCTAATCTGGTACTAACTTGTTCGTCTCGCTATTTTTGATCACATGCTCAATATACATAATGTCATCGTTACCCGAATCAAACCTACGACACAAATCCTACCCTATTCTCGCTTTTGCACACAATATAATTCTCATAATTGTCTATCTGTATCAATATGTTAAGTACGTTCATCAATATCTATCTGATTATCAACTAACAAAATCATTCGAATACTTATTTATCACAATCCACACCCAGTATTTGGGCATGAATCATGCACACGCCTAGCCTACATCATTGTGTCAGCACTAGAATGCTGTAAACAATATATGATGAACAACCACATAGTATAAATATACTCCACTTGTGAGGCAATAACACAAACCACAAAACTCAGCTCTAAATGGATAGAATAGAGAAAAGATATATCAAGTCACAAAACCATGAAATAGATAAAATCCAAAAGGCAACAATCCCAAAACTACATGTCTCAAAATGTCAAATATCAAAATATCCACTAAATTCGGAGACAAATTTGGCCTCAAACTAAATTTAAATCTATCTACGCATTCGCAGCTGGGTCAGATGCTACGAACTCCTCCTGAAAGGCAAAATCAGCCTCAGCTATATCTCCCATGTACGGACCATACTGGTCGGAGGACCCATCCACATCACAATCACCTAAAATGTTTATCCAGTTAAGATAGAATGCGTACAATTCATTATGTGCAGTTCCAAGTATATGATAACAACTATAAAACAGAGGTTAGCCATAAAATACATGATAAGAGATTCTACTATAATATGGTAATATAGTGAACAAGAGACATTGAAAATATATGGAAACATATAAAGGGTGAAATGAGGAAACATAGCTATCTAAGTGTGTTAAAGTACTCATTTCCATATGTGATCGGCTGGGACACTACACCGCACGGTCTACATATTTGTATCCTTACGGTCTAAATAGCAATAAAATAAACACGGTCTACTGGTCTGATCACACATCTACTTGGTACTTTCCCTCCCCAATACGACATGTAAGAAGTATGACAAACTATGAAAGAAAGTACATAATGTGGTATCCGTGTAACGTGCGTGTTGAGAATCAAATATCATATAACTAACAATGAACTATACTAATTAACAATATTAGAAACAAACAATAAATGTACTCGTCTGGTGTCCTACGATGTTGGTATGGGTCAAGTGCTGAGTCAAAGTCTCCAAGACCTATATTGTGAATTATTTTGAATCAACACATGGATTACTAAAAAATAAATCTATATTTAATTATTGTTGATTACCCTTATAGTACTAGTGGCCCTTAAATGGCTTGGGTGGTCTCTACTTTTAATCTCCTTTAGATTTTAATATATATTTAGAGTTACTTAAATTAATAAATAATTTGCAAGTTAAAATCACCCCATAACTCTCTCAATTAAGTTCATGACATTCAATTACTTACTTGTTATTAGGTTGATATCTATTTCTGCTTATTTGTATTCACAAGTTATATAGGCTCCCCTTAACTGTCTATTGCATATGGTCATTGTTTTCTCTTCTCTTCTAGCCACCATGCCCATCTATTCTCAATTCTCCAGCTGATACGCAACTACTGCCACAATCGTACTCCTATCTAAGTATCTGTTTGTAGGTAAGCGCCTCAAGTTCACTACCAATTGAACCTAGACTCCCATACTTAAATTCTCATGTATCTATGTTTTTAGTGTTCTCATTGCCATCTACATGCCCTATGCCTGTAATGTGGTTTAACACACGTTTATATGTCCAAAGACTCTATATTCAAGTCGAACCAACACACACTTCTTCCCTCGACCTAGATACAACAACCCAGATATAGTAGCCCATGCAGGTCAGTTTTCGCATAAGGTTGCAAACTTATGGTTAGTACATCAACTTAGTAGTACTAGTTGTGAGCCTGGGAATAGGATTGAAGATAGGATTTAGAATAACTAAGAGAGTTATATCATCCACAAATTGGATTCCCAATCAGTGAGTCTTCCATCATCATATCTGTTATGCATCATGCTTGATTCCGTCCATGATTTCTTCGATATGTTAATTTGCATTTATCATTCTAACCATGTCATTTTCGTTCTTTATAGTTATAAATGGTTGATACAAGGCATAGTGTGATCCGTAGGAGTAAAAGGGTAAGCTTGGCTGGTTAGATGTTATTGATTTAGTTTCCTTTGGATTTTTACAACCATTATCTCTATGATTTAGCCTAAGAGTTATCATTAGATTATTTACAGGAGTTGTATATTATATTATATTATTAGTGACATTTTATTTTTGAGAACAAAAAATTTTTTAAGGGGGTAGGTTGTAGCATCTGCTACCAAAATTTCTATTTTGATTAAATAACACTAGGAATTTTTTTTGTGAAAATTTTATATCGAGATCGCAATGGTATGAACCTAAGTCTATAGGTGAGATATGCTAATATTAGGTTATATATGGTCTCTATGGTCCCTAAATAGCCCCAGATAGGCATTTTATTATTTTTGAATTTTCTAGAATATTTAGTAATTTTTAGATAATTTTAATATATTGAATTATTATTTTTATAAGCTTTCAGGAATTTTTGAAGGTCACACGGGTTTTCATTAAATATTTTTATTTAAGTTCTAGACTGTTAAAAATATTTTCTATAATTTTTTATGATTTTTCTAGATTTTTTTTGGAAATTTTTGGATAATTAAAACCTATATAATTTATTTTTCCATAGGATTTTGGGATTTACTGTAGGGTCACACGAAGAGATTTTGAGACAAAACTTTTATTTTGGATTTAGATACCTAGAAATAGTTTTTAGAATTTTCTAGGATTTTTTTGTGATTTATTTCAATTTATTTGGAGTTGAAATAAATTTTTAACGAATTTCTGTAATTAAAATAAGTATTTACACAGTCAACAACCCAGTCAGCCACCCTGGCCGACCTATCGGCACTAAACCGCCTCTCTCTCTGTCACGACCCGCACCCTATTTATGGGCACGAGCACGTGGGTACGTCCAGCCTACGCCGCAGAGTCGGCGGTAGGACACTGTCTAGGTCATCTAGAACATATAATATCTAAGACACAATAATATAACCTGTCATCTCCGCACGGAGGAATATAATCACAACTCAATCACATAATTCTAAGGAAGATAAGCACGGAATGATAATGATAAAGATGGAAATAGATAGTCTGAAATAAATGTAGGGTCATAAACACCAGTTTAGAATTTAAAGACTTAAAACCAACCCAAATAAGTTCTACAAATCCAAAGTATCAAGCTGGAATACAAATCCAGACAAAAGCTAGTAATCTAAGTCACTATAGGCGGTGCGTCCTCTACGTACACCGGATCCACAGGCAGGTCATGGTCGTAGACTCCATTTATGCCAAACCAGTAGAAGATCGAGCAATTTGTATCTAAATCCTCTGAAAAACAACAGGGGTTATCCTGTCAGGATTGAGCAAGTACAAATGCCAAAAGCAGTTCCATGTGAATTGACAAATACTATAAGGGATAATTATAATAAAATACAAGATGAAATATCAAAACTAGAAGTAAAACAGTACAAGTAAATCTGGATATCATGTCGGGGTGTGAAATACTGAAATATAAAATAGTACAGGAATATCTGATGTATAATATAAATATAAACAGTGCCTTTAGATATTAGAGCGTTATGTGATCGGCTTGGGTTAAGATCGGGCTGTTCTATTTGGCCTGTCTATCACAAAAAGGATGTATATAGGGTCTATCCGGCCAACATGAAAAGTGAGCACAAGAAGTAACGGATCTCGCTACACCCTACGTGCGGTGAGGGTGGAGCAAGCACAAGAAAGTTACAGAATGGATATGATCATATAACCTCTAATAACTCCCCATCCCTGAATAGTATATAGATCCGGATATGTCACGTAATGACACAGGATTCTCTAAGAGGGTAGCAAATCCCCTTAGAAATTGGTGCCTATACAGGTACATAAAACAATATCGAATAATGTACCCATATACCAAGTAACCCAGGAATGAAATCTCATGACAGGATCCGATGTATACTAGTCCATGTACCATCGTGTCGAGAATCAAGTAAAACACTACAACTGAATCGTATATAGTAGATATCAAGACAATGAAAACAATCAGAGAATGTACTCACCTGCTGTCCTGTGCTGATGAAATCGATACTACCAACCACTCAAATAAGCCACGAACAGTCAACTCGCACAACGGTCTCCTAATGCTGAAATAGACATTAACAACATTCTCAGAATAGTCAAATTAGCTGGAATAGCCTATCCATAAGTCCAATTTTGGGTACATGGGCAAAACGGTAATTTTGGGCAAAAACGATGTCCACCGTTGGACCCACTTTGCACCGAAAAATGTGCCAGTATCTACGATCTCTAAAGTCATCAAATTATATGTCTACAGGTCAATTTGACGAGACGAACCCAACCATATGTCTAAAGTTAGATTACGTTGGGCCGTGCACAAATTCGTCCGTTGGATCGGGTCGCGGGCTTGCCAAAATAGCGTTCCGTTCGACCTTCTCAGAATCGAAAAAAACTTGGCATATATGACCAAAAAAATGATACGATCCTGTTGGCACGAGTTTCGTCTCGAGATGACAAACGTGCACAAAGTAATTGGCAATTTTGCAAAAAGGCCAATTCGGTGAATTTTGACGGATAGGCATCAAAATTGTCGTGCACACGCAAACAATATGAATTCAGTCAAAGCCTATAAGTCCACGAAGTTGATACGCACCTTTCAATACTTTCAATTCGCAACCATGTCGTCTGATTTGTCGGAGCGTACGTCGTATCAGGACAATTTTTCTAAAAATTCAGTTTTTGAAAACAGTTTTTTCTCGTTTTTGGAAATCAATTTTTGTGACGCACGGTTGATGAAATCAGAAACTAAAAATGGGTTTTAAACTCGTATATGTTTTCTACAAGGCCGTTCAAATGGTTTTCCAAGACTTGCAATGTTTTGGTTGTAAATCGACCGTCAAGTTGGGGTTTGGGGACAGATTTAATGTTCAGTTTTTCGTGGTTTTTTGGCAACTTCGTGTCAATTTTTCGGACAACAGGGTTAGCTATACATGAATCTATCTGACAAGGTTCCAAGAGGGTTATATAGGCTACATGTAGGAATTTACGGATATCGATTTGATGGAGTGTACACGTAGAAACAAGACGAAGAAAAGAGGTACCTGGAAGTGGGTTGCTATTTCTGTTCCGTGCGCGTGCGGCCTACTCCGACGGTTGTTGGCCGGCCTTTGAAGTGTACGAGGCGTCGCGCAGGTAGTCGAGAAGGTCGGGGGTGTGTCGGCACTGGGTTAGGGTTTTTACAAAAACTCTCTCTCTCTCTCTCTCTCTCTCTCTCTCTATCGATTATATATGCCAAGTTCGACTGGGTTTGGGTTTGAGAGCCGCTGGCTCGGGTTTAATAGGAAAGGGGTTGTGCTCTCGGTTTAAACTTGTTGTGTGTGTGTGTAATATTTGTTTGCTTGCTTTAGCTTTTACTCTCTTTTTTGTCTTATTCAAATGCTTTTGTTTTGATTTGTCTTATTAGCTAATATATATATATATATATATATATATATATATATATATATATATATATCAGAAAAGTGGGTGCGGGTCGTGACACTAGATCTTGTGCACTTAGTAATGTGCAATGGCATTGCACTACTTGTTAGGTCCTGGGTACCCCTGTATCCATCTCTAAAACATATTGGTAACCCTTACATGGACCCGTGTCCTACCGAAACACGAGTACAAGACCTTTCCCTATAATGTATATGATACTCAAAATAGTATCCTTAGCACTCTTGTACTCGATACATGAGTTATAATCCATTAGTTTTCCTTTTAGACATTAAATCGAACACCAATTTGTTCTCTAATTAGTGGCAGCGATTTGATAGGCTAGGAGATAGAAAATTACCTCTTGAGTCAGTGATGGTGATCGACGACTTTCTGGCTCCTTACTCGACTACTCTTGCGGTGGAAGGAGATGAGAATTTAGGGTTAGTAGAGAAGAAGAGTCGGCTGCCACTACATCTATGTATATGCCTAGGGTTTGGATTTGATCGTAGGAAGATTAGATCGAAGAATTTGATTTAGACTCGGTTTTGGATTGATCTTTGATTAGGTTACGAATTTGGAAAAGGTCACATATTTGAATATGTTCATTCGAACAGGGCTTATAAGGGGGTTGACTGCTAATGTAAATTTGAATTTGAATATCTCCTACCAAGCCCCTCTAACAAACTGATTTTACAAAACCTGCTGAAATCTAGCACACATGTCCGCAGCATATCCTTGAGCGTCTGAATGGTCCTCTTCGACTGTCCATCCGTCTGAGGGTGGTAGGTAGCACTAAACTTGAGTTGTGTATCCAAGCTAGCTTGCAGACTCCTCCAAAAGTGGGACGTGAATCTGCTATCACGGTCGAAGACGATAGTCATGGGAACACTATGCAACTTGACGATCTGTTTCACATATAACTCTGCTAACTTCTCCGTTGACAGTCCTATTTTGAATGTAAGAAGTGGGTCAATTTGGTCAACCTATCAATGATAACCAAAATTGTATCCTTCCCTCCTGGCAAACGTGGAAACCGAAAACAAAATCTATGGTGATATGTTCCCACTTCCACTCAAGAATTGGTAATGGCTAAAGCAATCCTCCTGGTCTCTGCCTCTCAGCTTTGACCTGCTAACACACAAGGCACCTAGAATCGAAGCATGCTACCTCTCACTTCGTACCATACCACCATACGTGGGCTCTCAGATCCTTTCATATCTTGTTAGCTCCTGGATCTAAGGAATACTGATAACGGTGCACCTCCTGCATGACCTCCTCTCATAGCTTTCCGCTAGGTACACATAATGTCGTCCCGTGCCTAACAAACTATCCTCTGCAATAGTGAAGTTATTTAATAAATCGGCCCGTGCCTGCGTTATAATACTCCTCAGATCCTCGTCCTGGTGTTGTGCCTCTCAAATCATATCCATCAGTCCATACTGAATCTACATACCCATCATCTGCATATCAACTCCTAGAATAATGACCTCAATGCCCAAGCCCTCCAAGTATGCTAACAGATGTCGGTACCTCGTCAAAAATATAACTATTGGATACCGACTCAAGGTATCCGCAACTACGTTAGCTTTTTCGGATGATACTGCAGTACAATATCGAAGTCACTCATCAGCTCTATCCATCTGCATTGTCTCATGTTCAACTCCTTTTATATGAAGACGTACTTCAAGATTTTGTGGTCAGTGAAAATTTTCACCCGTTTTCCATACAAGTAATATCTCCACAACTTTAAGGCAAAGATCATGGCTGCCAACACTAGATCATGGATGGGATAGTTCTTCTCATTCGGGTGCAACTGTCGGGACACATATGCTATCACTTGCTTGTTTTGCTCTAGAACCCATCCCAGTCCCTTACCCTAGGTATCACTATAAATGGCGAAACCACCTGATCCTGAAGGCAATGTCAATATAGGAGCTGTCGTCAACCTATTCTTCAACTCGTTGAACGCTGCCTGGCAACCCTCTGTCTATACGAACTTTACGTCTTTCCGAGTGAGCCTAGTTATCGACTTCGTGTCACGACCCACACCCTAAGTAGGTGTACGAGCACGTGGGTACGTCCAGCCTATGCCGTAAAATCGGCGGTAGAATATTGTATAGGTCGTCCATAACATTTAACATCTAGACACAATATAAAGGTACCTGTCATCTCTGCACGGAGGTATATAATGTCACAACTCAATCATAAGACATCTAAGAAAGATAGCACAAAATATGAAAGACATGATAAAAGGAAAATAACAGGAATAGATGCAAGATCCCACACAAGTTTAGTGTTAAAATATAATAAAAATCCCAAGTAATATATATACTACAAGTCTGAAGTACTAGCTGGATCACAGTCCACGCAAGCCTATCTAACTAGTCTAAGCAGACGATGTGTCCTCTAAGAGCATTGGCTCTACGAGAATATCCAAGTCGTACTCATCATCTATGACGTAGCCGTAGAAAGTCGAGCAATCGGCCTCTAGATCATCTGTAAACATCAACGAGGTTATCCTGTCAGGATATGAGCAAGTACAAACACTAACAACAGTTCCATGTGAATTGACAAATACTATAAGAGATAATTATAATGAAAAACAAGATAAAATATCAAGACAGGAAATGTAAACCGGATATGTAAACTGGATATCATGTCATGGGATGAAATACAGGAATGTAGAATAGAACAGGGGTATATGATGTATAAATGTAAACATGAAATGGTGCCATGAGATATTAGAGCATTATGTGATCGGCTTGGGATACATGATCAGGCTATTCCATTTGGTCCAGCTATCACAGAAAAATCTCAAGAAGGGTCAAGCCGGCTAATATGAAAAGCGAGCACAAGAAATATAAGATCTCACTACACCCTACGTGCGGTGAGGGTGACACAAGAACAAGAATAGTGACATGAGGGTATTGATCACATAACCTCTAATAACTCCCCATCCCCGAGTAGTATAATGGATCCAGACAAGTCACGTCATGACACGGGATTGAAAAGTAGGGGCCAGCCCACTCCCAAATCAGTGTCTATACAAGTACAAGAAAAATAGGATCGAATAATGTACCATTATACCAGGAAAGTCCAGAAATAACATCTCATGACAGGATCCGACGTATACTAGTCCGTGAACCATCGTGTCGGGAATCAAGTAAGACACTACAACTGAATCGGATATAGCATATATCAAGACAATGAAAACTATCAGTGAATGTACTCGCCTGCGGTCCTGAGCTGTCAGTGAGACTAGATGCTCAGAGTGATATCACGGACCTAAAGATGAGATATCATAAGTTAATTAGGGTTCGACAGTGAATGGCATGATATTCTAGTTATGCTGTGCAATCTAGGTCAATCTTAGTCAAGCTAAGTCAAACAAAGTCAAAAAAGGTCAATCAAAGTCAAACAAAGTCAAACAAGGTCAAACTGGGTCACACTAGGTCAAACTAAGCTAATATTGACTAACAGTTAATTTTTGGTCTACTGGTCAACTCTGGTCAAGTTCGGTCAAGTTCTAGTCATTTTTAGGCCAAATGTTGACTGATAGTTGACTTTTGGTCAAAATGGCCAAACTTGGTCAACTAAGGTCAAGACTAGCCTAAGCATACCATTTCTAACATTTACCAACCAAGACATCCTATATCTTGGTCAAAATGGTATCCCGATATCAATATCTTAGTTTGGGATAATTACCTTAACATTGGTAATTTACCTTAACTTCTATCTTATCTTACCCTTTACCTTGCCCTTACCCTAATGCAACTCCAATACCTTGCTAAGGTATTGCAACACCTTACCCTCGTATCTCGATACCATATCTCGATATCTCAACTCGGTATCTTGATACCTTACCCTATACTAAGGTAATCCTTATTACCTTACCTTATGACAAGGTAATCCTCATTACCTTGAGATACTAGCTTAGTATCCTAAGATATCCAATTATCTAACATATAACTTTCTACACTATATCCCTCTAACATCTATACTCTACTAACATATCAAGCTAACTCACAATTCCTAACTAACACTAATACCTTACCTTCAACATATCACTTACCCTCTAACATCTACCTTGTCTTAACACACACACACACACACACACACAACTCAACACATAACACCATAGGACTGAAATGAAATAGATGGAATAAAATGATGGATGAATGAACTGTGATGTATGGATGTATGGATGTATGGAGTAGGACTGATTTTGAATGAAGTTGGAAATGAAATGAATGTATGGATGAATTGGGACTGTAATATGAATGAATGGGGACTGAATGAGGACTGGTTGTAGACTGTTATGGACTAAAATTTGAATGTTGTGCATGGACTGATTTTTGGTATGAATGGATGATTGTGAAGTGGTGAATGTATGGATGAATGAATGATTGTGAAGTGGTGAATATATGGATAAATGAGTGAATGAATGGAGGCTGAATTAAAGTAAAATGGGCGGGTTAAAGAGCTGTATTTACAGCACATTGCTGCTGCCACCAGCAGCCAATGGTGGCTGCTACCACCTGCTGCTGCTGCCCAATTGGCAGTAGCTACTGCTGTTGTTGCAGCTGCTGTTCATATAGTACAGCAGCCTACAGGGCTGCTGCTGCTGTAGTTGGTTGTTCCCCTCTCACTCTACTCCCCTCTACTATTCTCTACTCACTACATAATCCATCCATCCATCTATAATCTATCTAAAATCTATCTATAAATATAAACACACCCACAACCAACACTCACACATCTAAAACTCATAAAGACACACACACACACATCTCCACAATTATATAGATAATACTCCTTCTTCTAACACATGAACACAACACACACATTCACTAACCACATCAACCACAACTCCCCATCTACCTCTCACACAAGCACAACACCAACACACACATCTATTATATATTTATATATACTCCTCATGCCCAAAAATAGTCCAACATATAAAGGATATCAAAATTGGCATGTAGAGGCTCAAATAAGACATTGTAGGCTAAACCACAATGATACTCACATAGGCATATACATGAAACTTATTCTAACCATCCTAACTAACAACAATCTACTCTCTAACATCTCTAAAACTGAAACTAAAACACATTAAAGCCTATTAGATATTAAATCAAATACATGGAGGGCCTCCTCTTGGAAACTCTCCAAGGGGACACCAAAACTACCCCAACTTCCTAGAGAGGACTCATGAGAGCCTCTAAATCCATACTAATGGTGGTTTATGCATGTTGGTGGTCCTAATAAATGTAAAACTAATTAAAATGGAAGGAAAAATCAAAATAGAGAGATGGTTATATCTATTGGGAGTTGGATCCCAATGATACTCTCAAATGGACACATCTCCAACATGGAAACTCCTTGAGATTGGATACCTGTAACGCCCATGTCCCAAAATACTTGGGACCAAGTACGTAGACAGGCTAGCTGTATGCATACAAAGCACAGGGGTCTTGTATGTATACATAAGCTGTAAAATATAGTAAACCACAACTAACTAATCTTATCCACAAAATAAGGGAATAAAAGATATCATATAATGAATTGTTCTGATACAATATGTTAGGTGGATACACATCCACTACCAACCAAAATAAAAAGGAAGAAGTACATGATATATAAAAGGACTAAGTGGAAGTAGCAAGGAGGAACCAAGTCACGTCATCTTCGAATAAATAGAGAAGACCACGACCTCGGCTAGAATACCTGCGGAAGACATAAACACACACCTGGGGAATAACCAGGTCCTCAGAGGGACATAGCACGATATAGGAAGAACAAGCTAATATGAACTGTCAAAATAATAATAATATTCAAGACTCTCCTAGACACCAATATGTAAAAGGGAATGATAACCATCTAATGTGCAATTTAGAGGACAACTTTCATGCGCATGGGTGAGATTTTAGGCTTATAAGTACGATACTGGCACCCAGTCATATGTATCCGTCTGTAATGTCCAAAACGTCAGAGGGCATTTATAAATATATCGCCATTATTTCTTTCGAAAACTATGGGTTACCTGTTTGGCTTTCCATACGCACTAGCGACTGTCCTCCCCCAATATTTCCCACACAATCCAAGTCATCTCCATAACTCGTCCAGTTTTGTAACTGCTTAAGTCTTTAAACCCTAGTCATAGCAGTTACGAATATCTACCGTCGCACGACTTTAGAGATAGGTAGTCAATATCTAAGCCGTGCCCCTAATAAAATGTCTGAAACCGTATAGTGTAAGTGTCATAACCAGCGGAGATATAAAAATATCCTACAATAGGAGGGTAGTCCACCACAACTAAGTTGACATGCAACAAATAAAAATAACAAATACGAAACAAGTAAATAAATACTGAAAAATAAATAATACGACAGTAAATTAGCAAGGTATACTTGCCTGGGTCCTGAGAACTATGGTGGCAAAAATCAGAGAGGAAAGTAGGTGGAACAACAGCAGTCGAGGAACTAAGGTCCAAACAAACATCTCTGTATGCTGAAAATAGTCTATTATCTAATTATAATTTATATTGTACCTATTAGATTTATTTAATAAATTCTGAAGTTAGCATATGGCACAGGTTTTTGTATCAACTTTCCGAAAAACTAAACGGATCGCATTTTCGTTTCCGGAATCTCCCGAAATCACGAAAATATTGAAATACGTTTATTTTTCGGACATCTAATACTCAAACAATTTTACAGAAAACTACAAAATGAATTTTGTCTATTAAAATATGTTTTTGGAAACCTTACCTCGATACGCTTCTTTTAAAAAAAATTGGAGGCGAAACAGAGTTCGGAGCTATGAGATATCGTCGTTCCAAGTTGCTCTTACTACTAAAAAGCGGGGCTGAATTCTAATGACGAATTTTAGAGTTTTTATTGGACTAAAAATAATTTCGAATTATGGCTGATAGAAGGGTGATGTATTGGGTTTATATAGGTATTTATTTCAGATTTATCTCCTAAATTAGATATGATTTGATTTAAATAAAATGGAGTTTGCTTTGTTAGGATAGGATATAGATAGAGATGTTTTCATAGTAGAAGTAGGATTAGTATTTATTTAAATATTGTTTATATTTATCTAAATTATCTATAACATTATTTAAAATTACTATAGATAATAGATAGAGTTAATATCTATTTAAACAACCTTTATCTAATCTCATTTATACAAGCTAAAATATTTAATACTAATTTGACATTTATTCTATATTATGTAAATAACGTACAGTATAAGTAACATGTAAAAAGTAATAAAAGTTATGAAATAAATACTAAAATTTTGAGAAAATTGTATAATATAGTTTAGATCCTTAATGTACTAGAAAAATAGCTTTATATATTTTTATACTAAATATATGTAAAATATTATATTGGAATGACACCCGGGGTCGGACCTGAGGCCGTCACGGCTGACACGAAGAAGCAGACACCGACACGATACACTCTCTTGTGGTGGAAAAATATTTGTGATGAATAATTGTGGAGGAAAACAATATGGAGGCTTCCCCTATATATAGGGGGTGAAAACTCCTAGCGGGATAAGGATTAGGAAAAATTGAAACCCCCCTTTAATTAATCTTCCTTTTAATTTAAATTATTTTAAAATCGATTCAATCCAAATCCAAATCCAACTTAATTAAATCTAGATAATTTCAAATCCAAATTAAATATAGATGATTCCCATCTTTAAATTAAACTTATTTAAATTAAATCAATAAAATCTAATCAAAGTTTAAATTACCACAATAAGTTTAAAATATCTTTTCTAAAAATAATAATAATAATTAATTTCAAAAATCCAAAAAATATATAAATAAAAAAATTTGTACATCCATGCAAATAAGATATTTACATAAAATATAGTTTTCTAAATTAATTTGAATAAGAAATAAAATAATCTTTTATAAAAGTAAAAGATAAAATTTTTGGCAAATATCGTGAAATATTCTTTTGATATGAAAATATTTGTTTATACTATGTATTGAAACAACATATTTATTCTGTATTCATAAGAAAAACAATAATAAAATATTTTGTATATGAATGAACAAATATATCGTATTTACGTCTTTACGCATTTGCACTCGAGGTACGATACCCAAATAAATTAATAAAAAATATATAGTGAAATTTAGAGATTTTACATCCTACCCAACTTACAAGAATTTCGTCCTCGAAATTAAGAATAAGTAGAGGGTTCGAGAAGGTACAAAGTTATATCGATCAAATCACGACGTTCAACACAAACATGCATTAGAAAATCGTGATCTCGATAATTATGGAAATAAATCACGAATTTAATTTAGGGAGTGAATGATTGTCACGATAATGAATCTAGGGTCAAGGAAAAGGACGAGTAACTCGAGATGGGGATATAGTTCCATTGGTTGGTCGGTGGCTAACTATCTTGGCAATAGATGGTGGGGTAACTAAGGGGATATCAAGTACGAGCGTTTTGTCATTCCAAAATAAGTGAAAGACAAAGACTATTAAGAGTTTGAAGAAGCTATTATCGAGTATGAATACGTGGTCCAAAGGCGACATGAATAGTTCAAAAGAGAATTGCCAAGGCAGTCATGAATGAGACTCTAGAGGCCAAGTTTAACTATGTCTCCATCCATGTTAGAACGATATGTAAAAAGCAAACCAAAGTGCACTCGGTTGATCAGACCATCATGCATCGGTTCTGATTAGACAATATGTTAGTGAGCGTGCGCTCAATAGCATAAGTCATGAACAAGCTCGATAGATGGATAAGCTTGCAAAACTAGTTTATAGTAGCAACATTAGTCAAGATGGTAAAAATATAGGCACGTGAGATTATTATTGAAAAAGAGTAGAATTAGTTTGAACTTCTTAAGGATCTAGGTACCTTTGTAGTCATCCTACGGTCTACTTGTCTAAGACTTGGTTAAGGTCATAAGGATGGTTAGGTTGTAACACATTCTACCCAACTTACAAGAGTTAAACTAATAGTGTGATGGGACAATGGGTCAAGCAATCAAGATAAAGCACAAAGTTAAGCATTTAAGGAATAAGTAGAACAAAATCACATATCGGATCGAAAGAATTGAGTCGAGGTTGAGTCCCTATCCTTGGTCGAAAAATATATCGGTATCATGGTAAAGGTTATAATCTAGTCTTTAGGACCCGAAAGTCATATCATAAAAATAGAGTATCAAGGGACGTGTTTGAGTGGGACATGATATACCTACATGAAGGTGAGCTCGTCTAGGTCTTACATATAAAATTTGTTGGAAGGTAACAGCTGGTCTCGTGCTCCGAATATCAATGTCATGATAGGGGACACCAAATGATCAAAAATAGAAAGTGGGTGTTCATGAGGTTCTAATTAATGCAAACAAAATAAAATGGATCAAGTTAAAGCACGAAATAAAGATAATTAAGGAATCTAGTAGATCAAAGTAAAATAAGTTAGGGACAAGGTTTCTAGAGAGAAGATAGTCTCCTAGATGGGGTATGATCAAGGTACAGTTCTAATTATTTTTAAATTTTCAAACGATTAGACGGTCACGGTAAAAGGTCTAGATTGAGGGAAGGACAAGTAAGTCAAGATTGAGATAAAGTCACATGGTTTGGTAGATGGTCAACACTTGAGATATACAACTATCATGGTCATCAGTGATATGACAATTAATGTGGACTACTCCATCTCATTAGGGCTATCTTGGTTGTCTACCATTATAAGTCTAACTTCTTGACCTCGAGCTTTCACAAGGTTTCTTAATAAGAATTTCTTGAAAAATAATCTACCAAATTTTTATTCATTCTACCTCGTCCAATCATAATCATAACTTAAAATGTAAATTCCTTTAATCAATAACTTTTCATCACATCATTAGTAACTTTTCCCAAAAGTTGTAATAAAACTCAATATTCAAATAATCCTATCGGTCATCAAATCCTTTTTTTACTAAACTTCCATAGCATATCATAACTTAAAAAAAAATTCAAATAATCCTCGAGATAACTCTTAGCATACAAGTCCAAATCTAAACTCAACAAAAAAAAAAATTTAATACACTTATCAACCATAATCCTACGTATAATTTTTATCAAATTGATTTCATAAATCATACATACTTCCAAAAATCAAAATTTATTCATTTTTCTCTTTTTTTACCAAATTTTTTTTGATATCCAATATCGAAACCTTAATCTCAAAATCTAAATAAATTTATAATCCTCAGTCATACGACACAAGTTAAAATCTAAAAATTTACAAAATTTTATCACTCGTCCTCAAAGTTTGGTCAATCATAAATTATACTACAACATAAACATATTTAAGACCCCTTTCAATTCAAATTTATATCCCTCCAAAGATGTGTAGCTATAACTCAATTTAAATCATAAATATTTTTAAAAGATCTTCAATTTCAGAACTCAAAAATTAATTCAATTTATTTTCTCAATTCTACTATCCTCTTGGGTATACCACTTAGTAGTAAAAAAAATTTAACAATCTTTTGAAGATGGTAATCCAAGAGGTGATGTTACCATCTTCAAAAGACGAGGAAGGCTGACACGAGGAAGCGGACACCGACACGATGCACTCTCTTGTGGTGGAAAAATATTTGTGATGAATAATTGTGGAGGAAAACAATATGGAGGCTTCCCCTATATATAGGGGGTGGAAACTCCTAGCGGGATAAGGATTAGGAAAAATTAAAGCCCCCTTTAATTAATCTTCCTTTTAATTTAAATTATTTTAAAACTGATTCAATCCAAATCCAAATCCAACTCAATTAAATCTAGATAATTTCAAATCCAAATTAAATATAGATGATACCCATCTTTAAACTAAACTTATTTAAATTAAATCAATAAAATCTAATCAAAGTTTAAATTACCACAATAAGTTCAAAATATCTTTTCTAAAAATAATAATAATAATAATAATTAATTTCGAAAATCCAAAAAATATATGAGTAAAAAAATTTGTACATCCATGCAAATAAGATATTTACATAAAATATAGTTTTCCAAATTAATTTGAATAAGAAATAAAATAATCTTTTATAAAAGTAAAAGATAAAGTTTTTGGCAAATATCGTAAAATATTCTTTTGATATGCAAATATTTGTTTATACGTATTAAAATAACATATTTATTCTATATTCATAAGAAAAACAATAATAAAATATTTTGTATATGAATGAACAAATATATCGTATTTACGTCTTTACGCATTCGCACTCGAGGTACGATACCAAATTGAAAATCAATACCAAAATAAATTAATAAAAAAAATATATAGTGAAATTTAGGGGTTTTACAATACCCTTCCTTGCTCCTTGCTCCCAAGCTTTGCTAGCACCTTCGCCTTTGTAGATTAGGTGGAATGGAGGGAGATTGGATGGGTTTGAGAGATCAAAACCTATAGGAAAGCTCTCAAGTTTTGGGGAAGAACTAAAATAGGAAAGAAGGAGGCAACTATCAAATGAAATGGAGAGATAGATTAACCTAGCTTGGCCGGCCATAATGCCCTCTCTTGGGCTATGTTGAAAATTCTAGAATGCCCCTCCTTGGTCTTCTTTGGGTCAACTTAAGTCATGTGAGAGTTTGGGATCAAAAGGGTCAAGTTCTAATCTCCTAATGAGTCATTTAAGTCATGTGGGATTAGTTTAATTATACTAGACTAATTAGTAGGATTTGTGGGCCATGTCTAACTAATATTGGGTTCCGACTAGAGTCTAAGCTACCCAGGTCACCGATACAAGTCAAAACGAGATGAAATTCGAACCCGACTTAAATAATCCTCAAATAACATTATTAATAAATAAATAATTCCAAAATATCAGAAAATGAAAAATGACCATTTTACCCTTATTTATGAAAACTGGAAGTTAAAAATCTACCCCTCTTAAAAAAAATTTATCCTCGAAATTAAAACAAATAAATCATAGAAAACACATACAGAAACAAAACAACATATACCTCAAGGCTCGAAGAGATAAGGGAAACGCTCCCGCATATCATCCTCCCTCTCTCAGATAGACTCACCTGGAGAGTGGTGTCTCCATGCAACACGATCCAAGGGTATAACCTGGTTCCGGAGCACCTTCTTTCGACGATCCAGAATCTCCACAGGCTGTTTTGGATAGTTGAGAGTAGGTCCCACCTCTATCGCTGAATGATCCAATACATGGCTAGGATCTACCATGTACCATCTCAGCTCTGACACATGGAACATGTTGTGCACTCCCTCAAGCGTAGGTGGCAAGTCTAGTCGATAAGCTACTGTACCGACCCTTTCAAGGATAGTGAAAGGCCCGATGTAGCTACAGCACCGAACCAAACCAAAATTACTCCTACCTAATGGATAAAGGTGCCTAACCGTTCTAAGTGAAATGTAGTTAAGAACAATCCTTCCTACGCATGGGCCCTGGCTAAATAGAATCGGCGTAGTCCCCACTTGGGGCACCAGAGGCCCAATCAATAAGAGCATAACGTTCCGCAGAACGCCAGTGGCCGTCAGTAATCATGGGTCATCAACCCCGTATCTCCAACGGAGCTTCTGGGTCATAAGAGAAAGTGAATCGAAGCCCATACGCTAAGGAATTGTCCTTCCCGCCCAATGCCTACTATGTTGTATCCACAACACAAGACCTCTATAACCGCTAAGTCAAACTAGCATTCAATTCTATTAGCGGTTAATCCTATCATACGGCTTATACGTACCGGTGGCCAGCTAATCACATACGTCCGTGTTCTACATGCAATACACAACTTCGTGGTACAATGCGTCAAGGCCAAATGAATGCAACACACAAGGTGGTCCCTTAAATCTAGGTTTAATGTGTAAGAAAAATAATACATAGCAGAAATTATAACTGAACAGTAAGTTCTAACAGGTTATGCCATGTATCACAGTTTATTTTGCATAAAAAAATAATGAATAATGCATAAAATATGAGCTAAATAAATAAACAGCAAATGGTAAGGTGTCTTGCCTGGTAGGACGTCGGGTGTGCTACGATGATCAAGGTTGCACGAACTGCAACTTCGGTACAATAACTATGCAAGGTGACCTCTGATGGTGGTACGAACAATTCTATTGGGTCCAGAAGGGTCAAATTAGTTAGGGTCGATAGGTGGAAGGACAGAATTGGCAGGAGGATAGGAATAATGGGCTTAGTCTTGGATATGAGGTTAATCAAAGGAAATAAAATGTACACAATTTTAGAAAACAACTTGTAATCCTTGAAAACTATATTTTTATTATTTCGAAATATTTAGAGGTAGTATAGTGTACTCCCTAAAATATTTTATGTACAAACTTGAAAATATTTATGATAATTTGGAACTACATTTTGTTAGTCAAATTTTTTTAAACAAAAACAAAAATTTAGGAAATATTTAGGTCTAGCCAAAAATATTTATTTCGGTCAAAACCATATTTAAAATAGTTAGAGTAATCCACTAATTTATTTTTGGTTTTTCTAATTCCAAAATCATTGAAGTTATAGCCAAGCAAAATGCCATATTTATAAGTAAAAAGATTTTTGGGAATAGTATTTATATATTTATTTAATATAACAAGGGTAGTAATAATAAATTTGTACTTATAAAAAAGAATACTTTGTAAACTAAACTAATATTAGGGCACATAAAAATTAATAATCAGTAATAATATTAAGGATATTATAACGATATATACAGATACTGCAAACTAAAAAAAACATTATTAAAATAATTTTAAGAATAATACTATTCCCTATATAAATATTAATAATAAGTGTTTTATAAGAAATTACTATTGAGCAAGTATACTATACAGAAACATAATAGAGTCAATCATAAAAAAATAAGAATAATAAAAATACAACATTCCAATCAGAGCAGCTGTTTCTCTTTTCTCGAAATCGAGAGAGGATAGATCAAAGAGAACATAAGTCACCAGTACAGAAGTCAACAGCATGGAAAAATTAAGAAAGGAAATAGGAGAGCAAGTGAGAAAGAGGAGCAGAAAGAGGGGTTGAGAGCAAAGATCGGATGGAAGGAAGAGGAGGTTGGCGATCGGGAAGTCGATGGAAGGGGTTACCGGGGATGATCAGGAGGGACGACCACGGTGGAGGGCTGCACGCGTGGCGAAGGAGGCGCTCTGGTACGTGAAGGAAGAGGCGGCCAGGGTGCCACTACCAGAAGGTTAGTGGTCGGAGGGCAGACATCGCGTTTTCCAGCGTGGCGGAGTCGACGTCGGCTCGTGAGGGTCGGCACTGTCGACGCGGCGGCGGAGGCACACCACAAATCGGAGGGGTTGACACGGCAGCGGTTGACCAGCGAGTTCGAGGCGGCAGGTGAGTCTATTGGTGGTGTGTTGCATTTTCTTTGGCTGTAGTGGTGGATGATTTTAGGGGTTCTAGGGATTTGGGTAGCGGTGGTGCCAACCTGGGGACGGGATTTGGAGGGGATAGGCAGTGGTGATAGAGTCTAGGGGGCTTGGAGGGTTTGGTGTTGGTGGTCTGGAGGTGGTTCTGGTGATGGTCGGGGGCGTGATGTGGTTCAGGTGGTGAAGTGTTTCTAGTGTTGGGGGTTCGGGTATGTGGCCGTTGGTCGGGGTGGTCGAGTGAGTTGGGTTGGGTCGTTGGCTTGGTCTCTAGTTGGTGAATAGGGGCGACGGAGGTCCTGCTATGGTGGCGATGGTGAATATGTATAATTCCCGTGGTTAGTATTACGTATTTTGTACACGTGTACGGAATCCCGACCTGTAGTTAGACTTGTTATGCTTGTCTTGATCCTAGTTTAGCTTATTTTGGGCTCATCCTGGTGTGGCTTGGCTTGGCTTGGTTTTGTTTGGTTGGGTTCGATTGGGTTTGGGTTAGCATGAACCCCACCTACCACCACCCTCATTTATATCCCATCAAACAATTCTCTCTCCTCATTAACTTTTCTTCTTTCCTTCCATTACTTCTCCACCAGACTGAGAGAGTGGAAGGTTTAGGCAAGTGCATCTTGCTTCATGAAGGAACTCAAGTTTTATTGTTCTATTTTCTTCCTCCCAACATTCTAAGACACTTTAGTACTTAGTATTTTCAATTTCCATGGCTAAATTCATGTAGATCTAAGTTTATTGTATTTTTGGATTTTTTTGGGTTTTGATCTATTTAACCTTGTTATTTTCATGTTTTAATGGTTCCATATTATAGAGAATTTTGTCCTACCCTATTTTCACCTATGGAAGTCCGAATTTGGGCTTGGAATGAAGGATTTATGGAGCTTAGAAGCAATGGCTTCATGGTTCTTCTTCTCGGAAATTGGAGAAGAAGAACGGTGCTTAATCGCATGGCAATTTCATGCGGCAAGTTTTTCATGAACTTCTGTAGCCGCATGAACTTCCGTGGCCGCATGAACTTCCGTGGCCGCATGAACTTCCGTAGCCGCATGAACTTCCGTACCCGCATCGATCCAGCTGCATGGACTCATATTTCTGAGCCGCATGGCTTCTCTCCCATGCCTTGCCTTTTGTTATTTAATTATTATTATTATTTTATTATTATTGTTAACTCATGTCTTGTAACCCTCAGTATAACTTGGGTCTCTTGATAGAATGCTTGCACTATGCTATCCTGTACATGTACTATGAATACGACAGTGGCCCGTCGTGGTGCACTCTTGACCAGTATACCTGACATGACATGATAGCGGCCCGTCGTGGCACACTTTTGACAAGTATACATGACATGATATATCTCGAAATGTTGTTGCGACGGCTAACATGACATGACATGACAAGAATGAATGACCTGGACACCGTGGATGATTGTGCTTGTACAAATAAACCAGTATTGTCTTGCATCATGTCGAGGACAGGGACCCCTGAGTACCACGGTCAGGGGTACCTACTGAAATCGACTAAGGCTAATTACTAGAATAATCCAGTAGTCATGAAGAGATTTCCCCAGCTACAGGCAATCCCGTTACCTGGGTGCGCTTGGGATCTGTAGCATACCGTCGAGTATGGCACATTTCCAGCATATTGTCATGTGTTGCACCCTCTAAGTCACCTAAGGGTACATGCATTTCCTGGACGATGTACCCACTTGAATTCAACCCCTAATATTTGACCTGGGTAGCATGGATGGTCTGCAGGGCTTGTGGCTGTTGGAATAATATCACTGCATCTTGTTAGTAACCAAGCTTGTGGTAACCCTAGTTAGTTAAAGTATCAAGCCATACTTATTGCTTGGCCGTGAATGTTGGATGGAGTCTACTCAGTCCAAGTCTTATCTTGATCCTGCACAAGATTGTTATCACGACCTGATTTCTTATGTTATCTTGCTGATAAATGGTGGAAAACCAAGTTCTGTTCAGATGAAGGGTTACAACCACGGTTCTTGTTTGGTTTACGGGTTGTAACCTGGTTATCTAAATAGTCCCATGGTTATCTCATCGTATATCCTCCTGCCATGATTTTCCATAATTCTTGTCTTTTACTATATAACTTTATTCTTGTGTTAATTGCTGGTTTTAGTTCTTAAGTGAAGCCTCCTTTGTGGCACTTGCTCTTTCTGGGATATGACCCAGCTGGTTTTGTATGGCCCGATTTCGGAGCAGCTCCAGATGATCCACTGACTTTCCAGCCAGATGGTGACCACTAGACAGAATTCTGGCAACGAGTGGGTTTATTTTGGCTCTCCCACTCTATTGTAAAATTATTCTTTTGAGACGTTTAGCCGCCGACAAGTGTTAGTCGTGTACATTTTACTTACTGTCTGCCTACGGGCTGTAACATGATTGACAGATCCTAGGGTTGATCATGTATGACTAAACTCTTGCTAGCCATCACATTTTGTAACGACTAGCTTCATGATCAGATGAATATGTAATGTTTGGGATGCCTTACTATTGTATATTTGGTGATCTTACATCTTGTAACATTTACTTACTTGCTTGTGATTGAGACACTAGGCTTGTTATGACCATAGGAGACTGATGGCTTGTAGTTAAACCCTCATATATCTAGACAACCGTGACCGTATAGTGAGATGGATTCCATTTCATTATACGTAGCTGGCTATGTTCGCCCCCACTCTCCAGTATTCTGGTTCTGGGGCGTGACAATATAGTGGTGGTCAGAGATGCGTCTGTGACGGCAGAGGTGTTTAGACGATGGGGAGGTCGGTCGAGGTAATGGTGGTGGCTGGGCTAGTGGTGCGGTCGCAGGGAACAGAGTCGGGCAGTAGGCTGGCGTGGGATCGGGAAGTGATGAGGACAGAGGTGGTGGCGCGAGTAGAGCTAGGAGGCAGGACAAACTAGGGATAGATTTAGGAATTGGTGATGTATCGTGTCGGAGTTGTGTCCTGTGCGACACGGATTTGGATGTCCGGGTGTGTCGGACGGAAAGAGACATATGTATATATAAAGGAAAATAAGTAGTGGATGGGACACGGACATGGACACGATGCACTCACGGTTGACTTTGTGGAGTTTAATTGGAGTTTATGGAAAGAAAGAAAAAAAGCAAAGAGGAGCTCTCCTTATATAGGAGGTGGACTCCTAGATAGATATGGATTAGGATGATTCAAATCCCCGTTAGATAATTCATCTATTAATTTAAATCAATTCAATAAATTTCAAATCTAAATCTAAATCAATTTAAATCTAATTAAATTCTATCATTTAGTTTAAAAACCAAATAAGATAAATCAAATTTCAAATATAGATATTAATTTTAACTATTTAAATAAATCCATAAAATCAAATCAAGATTTAAATTTCCAAAATAATTTTAAAATATATTTTCCAAAAATACTAATAATAATAATTTCAAAAATTACATTATTATTTAAAATAAACTAATAAATAATTATGAAATATATATGTATGCACAACTAATATTTACATAAATATACTTTTATAGTATACCATTTTATAAGAAAAATATTTATTATTATAACTATATAAATGAAAGGCTTTTCATAAATAAAATCATAAACTTGAAAATTTTGGTACGATAGCTAAATAATTATTATATATATTATTTTGAAACTATAAAAATAGAAAAATATTTTTAAAAAAATATGTACGCTCGCACATATTTGCACTCGTCAAGCAATCACGAAAAAACGAAATTTTGTGCGCGACGGACAATACAACTACGCGATATACAATACAAAATAAAAAATCAGTACCAAATTTATAAAAAAAAGTAGAAATTTAGGGGTTTTATATCCTACCCAACTTAAAAGAATTTCGTCCTCGAAATTAAGAAGTAGGGGGTGAGAAGGCACAAAGGGGTAGCGATGAGGAAAAATTAATTCACAACATTCAACACAAGATGCATTAGGAAATCGTGATTTAGATCAATACAAAAATAATTGTGGATATGGCTAATTAATGCAAGAGTGAAAATGATCAAGGGTTAAAGTTTAATCAAGATAACCTGCAATAAGGAATTGTATGGTATCATGAGAAAATAAATTAGAGACCTAGAAGATATGATTTTTTGAGAGTAGGTTGAGAGCACGATTAAGAGAACGAATTTGATTTGCTCCTAAATTAAGCGATTAGAAGGTTATGATAGTAAATATAGGGCCGAGAAAAAGGACGAGTAGTTTAGGATGAAGATATAGCAACATCGAGTGATAACGGTCATAATCGATAGGAAGGCTAGAGGAAGTTCTAGTATAACGCCTTCGTCCTTCTAAAATAGGTGAAAGCGAAAGCAATAAGGAGTTCAAAGACGATATTATCGAATACAAATACGTGGTTCAAAGATGACCGAATAATTTCAAAGGAATTGTCAAGGCAGTCGTGGATGGGATTCTCAAGGCCAAGTTTAATTATGTTCCATCCACATACAATAATAGACAAAAGCGAACCAAAGTGCACTTGTTTGATCAGACCATCATGCATCGATCGGTTCTGATTAGACAATATGTTAGTGAGCGATCGCTTAATAGCATATGCCTTGATCAAGCTCGATAAAGAATTAGCTTACAAAAACTGGGCTACATTAGCATCATTAGTCTAGATAGTAAAAAAATATAGGCACATGAGATTAAGATTGAAAGAAAGTAGAATTAGTTTAACTCCTTACAATTCTAAGTCATATCCTGTGTTAGTCTCCAAACAGTCGTCGTACAGTCTTCTTGTCCAAGTCCTTGGTTGACTAGATGGGTTAGGGTCCTCTAAATTCTAGAATCTAAGTAAACTTGTGAATATAGGTCACAAGGACAAAGGGATTGCTAGGTCACAGGGTATTCTACCCAACTTAAAAGAATTAAACTAATGGTGTTTTGGGACAAAAAATGTCTCACTCGTAGGGGTCACCTGTTAACCTCTAGCAACACGAAGGGAAGATAAGAATTATGATAGAAGGAATCAAGCAAGATGCAATCGATGAGTCGAACGATAGTTCAAATATGGAATCGAGGAAAAAGGTCAAGTATGTGGATGAGATCCTAGTCTTCTAATCCTATTCGCAGGCTTGCTTGGTACGGTAAAGCAACCAAACAATTTATCTTGACCTGCATGGGCCACCACAAAAATATGTAATGCCCCAGTCCCAAAATACATAGGAGTAGGAACATAGACATGCCAGCTGTATACATACGAAGTATGCTCCAATATATGGAGTCCTCGTATGTATACATAAGCTGTAAATGCAGTAAAACCAAGGCTAACTAATCTCATCCAAAAAATAAAAGAATAAAAAGATATCATATAATCAACTATGAATTGTCATTGGTACATGTAGTTGGGCGGAGACAAATCCACTACCAACTATGAAAAGAAATACATAACAAAAAAAAGATTTTGGCAAGCGAAGCGAAGACGATAAAAGTACAATCATCCTCGAAAGATAGAGACGATCATGGCCACGGCTAGAACACCTGCGAAAGACAAGACCACACACCTGGCGAGATAATCAGGTCCTCGGAGGGACGTAACAAGACACATAATATCATGCCAATATAATTGAATATAAATTGCTCAAATAAATATGTCAATTGAATTATAACATAGTCCAATACACACCTATTGAACTAGCGTACCATCCCTCCAACCAAACAAGGATAGGAGATGGTAAACTAATTCACGATGGCATATCTTTCCATGCTATGAATCCAATATGGTATCCGGACCCCAACAAAGTTCAATACCTTCTCATCGAAGTAGTAAGTCACACCTACGACCAAACAAGGACAAGATGTGACGAACTAATCCGCGACAAGTTATTATTCCAAGCCACGGTCAGATACAAGTACCCAAACCAAAAGTACTCGTACCTAACGGATAAAGGTGCCAAACTATTCTAAGTGAAATGTAGTTAAGAACAATCCTTCCTACGAATGGGTCCTGGCTAAATAGGATCGGCGTAGTCCTCCCTTGGGGCACCAGAGGCCCAATCAATAAGAGCATAACGTTCCACAGAACGCCAGTGACCATCAGTAATCATGGGTCATCAACCTCGTATCTCCAGCGGAGCTTCCAGGTCACAAGGAAAAGTGAATCGAAGCCCATACGCTAAGGAATTGTCTCCTCCCTCCCGCCAAACGTCTACTATATTGTATCCACAACACAAGACCTTTATAACCGCTAAGTCAAACTAGCATGCAATTCTATTAGCGGTTAATCCTATCGTACGGCTTATACGTACCAGTGGCCAGCCAATCATGCACGTCCGTATTTTACATGCGACACACAACTTCGTGGTACAACGTGTCAAAGCCAAATGAATGCAACACACAAGGTGGCCCCTTAAATCCAGGTTTAATGTGTAAAAAAAATAATACATAGCAGAAATTATAATTGAACAGTAAGTTCTAACAGGTTATGCCATGTATCACAGTTTATTTTGCATAAAGAAAATAATGAATAATGCATAAAATATGAGCTAAATAAATAAACAGCAAATGGCAAGGTGTCTTACCTGGTAGGACGCCGGGTGTGCTACGATGATCAAGGTTGCACGAACTGTGACTTCGGTGCAACAACTATGCAAGGTGACCTCTGATGGTGGCACGGACAGTTCCATTGGGTCCAGAAGGGTCAAATTAGTTAGGGTCGATAGATGGAAGGACAGAATTGGCAGGAGGATAGGAATAATGGGCTTAGTCTTGGATATGAGGTTAATCAAAGGAAATAAAATGTATATGATTTTAGAAAATAACTTGTAATCCTTGAAAACTTTATTTTTATTATTCTGAAATATTTAGAGGTAGTATAGTGTACTCCCTAAAATATTTTATGTACAAACTTGAAGATATTTATGATAATTTGGAACTACATTTTTTTAGTCAAATTTTTTTAAACAAACATAAAAATCTAGAAAATATTTAGGGCTAGCCAAAAATATTTATTTCGGTCAAAACCATATTTAAAATAGTTAGAGTAATCCACTAATTTACTTTTGGTTTTTCTAATTCCAAAATCATTGAAGTTATATAAGTAGCCAAGCAAAATGCCATATTTATAAGTAAAAAGATTTTTGGGAATAGTATTTATATATTTATTTAATATAACAAAGGTAGTGATAATATATTTGTACTTATAAAAAAGAATACTTTGTAAACTAAACTAATATTAAGGCACATAAAAATTAATAATCAATAATAATATTAAGGATATTATAACGATATACAGATACTGCAAACTAAAAAAATATTATTAAAATAATTTTAAGAACAATACTATTCCCTATATAAATATTAATAATAAGAGTTTTATAAGAAATTACTACTGAGCAAGTATGCTATACAGAAACATAATAGAGTCAATCATAAAAAAATAAGAATAATAAAAATACAACATTCCAATCAGAGCAACTGTTTCTCTTTTCTCGAAATCGAGAGAGGATAGATCAAAGAGAACATTAAGTCACCAGTACAGAAGTCAACAGCATGGAAAAATTAAGAAAGGAAATAGGAGTGCAAGTGAGAAAGAGGAGCGGAAAGAGGGGCTGAGAGCAAAGATCAAATGGGAGGAAGAGGAGGTTGGTGATCGGGAATTCGATAGAAGGGTTACCAGGGGATGATCGGGAGGGATGACCACGGTGGAGGGCTGCACGTGTGGCGGAGGAGGTGCTCTGGTGCATGAAGGAAGAGGCGGCCAGGGTGCCACTACCGGAGGGGTGGTGGTCGGAGGGCAGACATCGCGTGGTCCAGCACGGCGGAGTCGACGTCGGCTCGTGCGGGTCGGCACTGTCAATGCGACGGCGGAGGCGCACCGCAGGTCCGAGCGGTTGACACGGCAGCGGTTGACCAGCGAGTTCGGGGCGGCAGGTGAGTCTATTGGTGGTGGGTGTGTGTTGCGTTTCCTTTGGCTGTGGTGGTGGATGATTTTGGGGGTTCTAGGGATTTGGGTGGCGGTGGTGCCGGCCTATAGACGGCATTTGGAGGGGATGGGCAGTGGTGATGGAGTCTAGGGGGCTTGGAGGGTTTGGTGCTGGTGGTCTGGAGGTGGTTCTGGTGATGGTCGGGGGCATGATGTGGTTCAGGTGGTGAAGTGTTTCTAGTGTTGGGTTTCGGGTTTGTAGCCATTGGTCGGGGTGGTCGAGTGAGTTGCATTGGGTCGTTGGCTTAGTCTCTAGTTGGTGAATAGGGGCGACGGAGGTCCTGCTGTGGTGGCGGTGGTGAATATGGTGGTGGTCGGAGATGCGTCTGTGACGGCAGGGGTGTCTAGACGATGGGGAGGTCGGTCGAGGTAATGGTGGTGGCTGGGCTAGTGGTACGGTCGCAGGAAACGAAGTCTGACGGTAGGCTGGCGTGGGATCAGGAAGTGATGAGGGCAGAGGTGGTGGCGTGAGCAGAGCCAGGAGACAGGGCAAACTAGGGATAGGTTTAGGAATTGGTAATGTATCCTGTCGGGGTTGTATCCTGCGCAACACGAATTTGGATGTCCGGGTGTGTCCGACGGGAAGAGACATATGTATATGTAAAGAAAAATAAGTAGTGGATGGGACGCGGACACGGACATGGACACGATGCACTCACGGTTGACTTTGTGGAGTTTAATTGGAGTCTATGGAAAAAAGAGCAAAGAGGAGCTCTCCTTATATATGAGGTGGACTCCTAGATAGATATGGATTAGAATGATTAAAATTTCCGTTAGATAATTCATCTATTAATTTAAATCAATTCATTAAATTTCAAATCCAAATCTAAATTAATTTAAATCTAATTAAATTCTATCCTTTAGTTTAAAAATCAAATAAGATAAATCAAATTCCAAATATAGATATTAATTTTAACCATTTAAATAAATACATAAAATCAAATCAAGATTTAAATTGCCACAATAATTTCAAAATATATTTTTCAAAAATACTAATAATAATAATTTTGAAAATTACATTATTATTTAAAATAAACTAATAAATAATTACGAAATATATATGTATGCACAAATAATATTTACATAAATATACTTTTCTAGTATACCATTTTATAAGAATATTATTTATTATTATAACTTTATAAATAAAAGGCTTTTCATAAATAAAATCATAAACTTGAAAATTTTGGTACGATAGCTAAAAATAATTATTATATATATTATGTTGAAACTATAAAAATAAAAAAATATTTTACAAAAAATATATATGCTCGCACATATTCGCACTCGTCGAGCAATCACGAAAAACAAAATTTCGTGTGCGACGTACAATACAACTACGCGATGTACAATACAAAATAAAAAATTAGTACCAAATTTATTTTAAAAAAATAGTAGAAATTTAGGGGTTTTACACAAAGGAGTGCGATATTTTCGTCTGTATAGAGCCTCAAATGGTGACATCTCTATACTAGCCTGGTAGTTATTGTAAGCAAACTCTACCTGTTGAAGATGATCCTCCCAAGAACCCCCGAGGTCTAACACACATGAGCGAAGCATATCCTCAAGAGTCTGGATGGTCCTCTCTGACTGCCCGTCTGTTTGGGGTGGTAAGCGGTACTATACTTGAGCTGGGTGCCCAAGCTAATATGCAAACTCCTCCAGAAGTGAAAAGTGAAATGGCTATCCCGATTTGAGACTATGCTCACCGGAACTTCGTGCAATCTGACTATCTGACGCACATACAGCTCTGCCAGCTTCTCTGTAGACAAACCCACATTGAAAGGCAAAAAGTGGGCCGATTTGGTCAATCGATCAACAATGACCCAAATTGCGTCTTTTCCTCCAGAAGATCGTGGAAGTCCGGACACAAAGTCCATGGTAATATGCTCCCCTTCCACTCAGGAATGGGCAGTGGCTGTAGCAACCCACCTGGCCTCTGTCTCTCGGCCTTCACCTGCTGACACACTAGGTAGCGAGATACAAACTGAGCTACCTCTCGCTTCATGCCTTACCTGTCACCCTCAGTTTTCGAATTAGGGGTATTTTCGTTATTTTCAAGTTTTATAAATTTTTAGGAATTTTATTTAATTTTATATGATTTTTAGGGATTTGTTTGAGTTGGTTTGAATTTTACCCAATTCGGACTTAAGTTGGAGACCCGGGTAGTCTGGACCCTAGTGGGACCTACATACTAGCTGGGCTTGGCCCACATGCCATCATAACTAGGCTAGAAACCATAAACCCAACTTCCATGGCTTAATTAGTCATTTTAGAGACTTAATTGGTTAATTAGAAACAAACCGAACCAAACTGAAACAAACCGAACCCAACCTAAGTCTAATGGGTATGGAGGGCTATTGGATCCTACCCAAACCCAATAACACCCCCCCCCCCCCCCCCCCCCCACTTGGCCGGCCATAAGGAGAGCCCCACCCCTTCTTCTCCATTAAGCAAACTCTCTCTCTCTCTTCAAAAATCCATTTTTCTTTCAAGTTCTTCTTCCTCCAAGAAACCCACCTCTAGGTAAGCTTTTAATTCTCCATTAAATTCTCTTTACCATTTATTGCTTTCACAATAAATGGAGAGGAGAAGATTCTCCACCATTTGCCCATAATTTGTAGGATTTCCCTAGAAATCTAGGTTAAGGATTTTTAGGGGTTTATATATATATAATGGTATATATATATATATATATATATATATATATATATATATATATATATATATATATATATATATATATATATATACATATATATATATATATATATATATATATATATATGATAATAAGTATTTGTGTGTGTGTGTAAGGGAAAATGGTAGTGGTGGTGGTGTTTGTGTGAGAAGTAGTGATTTGTGAGAGTGTGTGAGAGAGAGGTAGTGATTTGTGAGAGTGTGTGTTTGTGAGTGTGTGAGTGTTTGTGTGTGTGTCTATATTTATATTGTTTGTGTGAGTGTTTGTGTTTGTGTGTGTGTCTATATTTATATATATATATATATATATATATATATATATATATATATATATATATATATATATATATGTGTGTGTGTGTGTGTGTGTGTGGGTGTATTTATACATATGCAGAGATATGTGTGTGAGTGTATTTATATATATATATAGATAGATGTGTGTGTGTTGGAGTATAGGGATATATATATATATATATATATATATATATATATATATATATATATATATATATATATATATATATATATAGAGAGAGAGAGAGAGAGAGAGGTAGATGAGAGGGAGTAAGAGGAGAAGAAGAAGAAGAGGATCAGCTGCAGCAGCAGCAAGAGGAGCTGCAGTAGCAGCAGCTACTGCTGCAGGAGCAGCAGCTCCAGCTGCAATAGCAGCAGTCCCACTGGCAGCAGCTGCTGCCAGTTAATCCCCCCCTTCAGCCCTTTAGCCTATTGTATACCCCCCTATTTAGCCTATTTTACCCCCATATATGTATATATATATATATATATATATATATATATATATATATATATATATATATATATGATATATATATGTATATATATATGGATAGAAGATAGTTAGAAATTAGAAGAAGAAGGATTAGAAGAAGTGAGGAGGAAAAGGAAGAATTGGAGGATTAGAAGAGAAGTAGAAAGAAGGAATAAGAAGGAGTTAGAAGAAGGAATAAGAAGAAGTTAGAAGAAGAAGGATTAGAAGAAGTTAGGAGAATAGGAAGAGGAAGTTAGAAGTTAGAAAGTTGAAGAAGAATAGGAAGAAGAAATTAGAAGAAGAATTAGAGTAAGAGCTAGATAAGAATATAGGGGAGATCGAGTTAGAGGGTGAAACGGAGCTCGGAGTATCGGAATGAGTTAAAACTTGGCGTAGGCCTAGAATGCGTGAATTAGATTTTGCGGGTAGGCTCCCGAGTTGAAATCAGGGTTGTAGGACGCCGGTATCGTGCCGTATCATTGCGTATCTTAAATATTCAAGATATCGACAATGGGTCGTATCATGGACTGGATGTCCACTTTACCTAGGTATTTTGGTAGGTAATATATGTATAGGCTAGTATCTTACTACCCTAGGGAGCACGGGTCGAAATACCAAGCGTAGGTAGGCTAACTTGGTTTTCACCTAGGCTAGATATTTACCTTTATAAAGGGTAAATTAGGAAATTGGCCTACGGCCAAGATATGAGTTTCGAAGTCCAAGATGGACTTAGATATGGGTTGTAGAGGTTGGTAATAGTTAGAAATAGTCGCCTAGACCTAGTCTTGACCCCGGTTGACCATGTTTGACTTTTTAGACCAAAAGTCAACTATGGGTCAACACTTTACCCAATTTAGTCCCAAATTCCATTAGACTTGCGCAGTTGACCAAAAGTTAACTGTTAGTCACCATTGACCTAGAGTTGACCTAGGGTTGACCAGAGTTGACCAAAGTTGACCAGTTGACCAAAAGTCAACTGTTGACTCAAATCGACCTAGATTAATCCCGTTTGACTTGCATTGACCCAATTTAACCCGGTTAGACCTAATATGACTTAGGTTGACCCCGTACAACCTAGTTTGACATGTCTTGACCTAGAATGACGTAATAAGATTCAAATTGATTTGATTTTTTATTTTCTAAACAGAGTATTGATACGTCTTGTTCTCTATAGGTCCTCGAGACGCAGCTTTTGATCCCGTTGACATATCATACCATACTACAGGCGAGTACATTCTCTGACACTTTTCTAATTTACGATAATTGTTATAATTCATGTAATTAGTGTAGATATGCTTGTTCTCGACACATTGGTCACACGGATTGGTATTCATGGATCCCGACATGAGATGTTATTCCTCGTTATCTTGGTATATCTTGTGCAAGCCCCCTTGTAGTTCTTGTGCAGTATATGGACGCCGATTCTCGAGGAGACTTGCTCCCTTCTCGTAGAATCCCGTGTCGTAACGTGTCTTGCTTGGATCCACTCTACTAGTATAGATGTGTGGTCAATACCCTCCTTATATATATTGTGAACCTTGTGAATGCCAATCCTACACCACACGTATGATTGGCTAGATCATAACCTTGTGCAGACCCAATCCGGCCACATGTTGTAGCTAGTATTCACACACCTAGATGATGATTTCTTGATTCTTGTACATGCCATGATCAGTTTACTTGCATTGTTCTAGCTTTAGATTTACAGCTTACCTTGCCATGATATTCACATGTACATTCCATGATTTTCTTGTATATACTATCTATTTATAGTCTTATAGCTTTTGTCATATCTTATGAACTGCTGTTAGTTGATTATACTCATTCCATCCTGACTGGATATGTTGACAAAATATTACAGATACAGATGAGGGAGACTACTGCACCTACTACGGTCCGGATGACGTAGTGGGCTTAGACTTAGAGACTTTGGTCCAGCAGGGCTTAGCTCCGCCTGACGAGACCCTACCTATTGCTTAGTTAGAGTAGGTCTTTTGTACTGGACATTGTCTCCAGCTACTTTTGAGACTGTTATTATTATGGATTGTATTAGAGACTTGGACTTGTATATTATTTGTATTTGGACTTGACAGGTTATATATTTTATTGTCTTGTTGTCTTTATCTTTCCGTCTTTACTTTATCATCTTAGAACTGTGATTGAGCACTCGTATATATTTATTGTTTGTCCTCCGTTCGGAGTTGACCATATTTTCGACAGGTTTTTGATATATATATAAAATGTTATTAGAGTAGAAAATCTACAGCATTCCACGCCGTTTTTACGGTGAGGGCTGGGCATTGTCACGTACACGTGCCCTTATAGTGGGTGCGGGTCGTGACACGTTTTAGTGGTGGCCCACGCAGGTCCTGAAGTCGCAATTAGTGCGATGTCGTAGCGGCCCTCATCTTAGAGTGTTGACTACGAGCCTGTGTTACACATAGGAGGTAGTAGGCTAAGAGTACTCAATCACAGTAGGATCTTTCCTTGCTTATCTTACTTACCGTCTTTGATATTGATTTACTGTTTCTAGCTGTCCTCCTTTGATATAATCCTTCATGTGCCATATTGATATTTTCTTTTCAATCTGTCTCCAGGATGGTTATGACTCATTCTCCTGGCGAGGAGCACGGGGAGACGGAGAGGTCTGCCACCTCTGGCGGACAGGCTCTGGTCACTTCCCATGTGGATAGGACTTCAGTAGGAGCCCTCGGGGGTACTCCTCCAGCGCTTTCGATGACTGTCCCTGTGGTTATTGCGGGTGCTCTTCCCGCAGTGCCAGGGGCCATGACGGGAGCTGTCGAGGGCGTTCTTCCTCCTTCTCCTCAGCAGGGGACTCCTCCGGTGATAATGGGAGCTATTCCTCAGTTGCCCTCTCTGTCCACAGACATGGAGCAGATGCTCGCGTTCTGTCAACAGGTGTTGGAGTCCCAATGGGCCCAGCACGAGGCTCAGATGAGGCAGACCGAGGCCATGCGCCAGGGCATGGAGGATGCACACAGGTTGGCTCTGGCGGCTGTGGAGCGTGGGGCTCCACAAAGGGAGGTTCAGCAGCAGCAGAAGTTTGGGGATATCCAGGCTTTCAAGAAGCTTGGTCCGAGAGATTTCAGGGGAACCGAGGGCATTCTATATGCTGACGACTGGCTCGAGAATATCGAGCATCAGATGAGGGCCTCCTGCCTGACAGACGACCTGAAGGTCGAGGCGGTTGGCTTGCAGTTGCTAGATGTTGCCCGGACATGGTTCCGGAATGAGCCGGCTCTTGCAGGAGAGGGCCACACTTGGGCTGAGTTTTGGGCCCTGTTCAGAGAGAAGTTCTTTTCTTCTACGGACAAGATCGGCCTAGTGCGGCAGTTTCAGAACCTGCAGCAGGGCGGTATGACCGTGGAGGAGTATACGGTGGAGTTCGGCCGACTGAGCCGATACGTCGAGTACATGGTGAGTAACCCGAAGATCCGAACAGAGCGCTTCCGGGAGGAATTGACATGGGATATCAAGATCCTGATCCCTTCCTTCTATACGACATATACAGAGATTTATGCGGAGGCTCGGAAGGTAGAGAGGGAGTGGGGCTTGAAGCCGAAGAGGGATCGTGAGCTATTCTCGGGGGCCAGTAGCAGCACGGGGGCTGCTAAGCGCCCTCAGCTTCAGCATCAGACATTCCAGCATCACCAGCCGCAGGTTCAGGCTCGAGCACCGGTTCAGCAGGTGCAGCACACTCAGCCGAGGCAGGCACAGCATGGGGCTCCTTGCAACTTCTGTAAGAAGCCCGGTCACATCTGGGAGGTCTGCCGGAAGAGGCTGGGCTTGTGCCTCTACTGCGGGGAGGCTGGACATCAGATGAGAGATTGTCCTACGAGCCGTCGCAGGGAGTCCCGTGGAGCGGTAGCAGCTCAGGGGGCACCGACGAGAGTACCTGCAGTGCAGCCGAGGGGTCCACTTTCGACCCAGCAGCAGCGGTTTGTTCAGCACCACCAACAGCGGGGTAGTCAGGGTAGTGCCTTTGCTCTTGCGGCCGAGGAGATGGAGCCTATTGCAGATGTTGTTGCAGGTTCTATTCTGCTCGATTCTTTTCTAGCTTTAGCCTTGTTTGATTCTGGTGCTACGCACAATTTTGTGTCTGTTTCTTTTGCTCTTAGGCACAATATTATTGCTGAGTATCTTGGTAGGACTTGCAAGATTATGACTGGAAATGGCATCATCCTAGTTAATAATGTTTGCAAGGGGCGGAGAGTTTCTTTGAGAGGCCGGGAGCTGAGTACATATTTGCTCGTAATGCCACTTCCGAGTTACGATGTGGTACTCGGTATGGATTGGTTGAGCATGCACCACGCTAGCATCAACTGCAGAGGGGGCAGGATTCTGTTTAGGCTGCCGGAAGATCCGGAGTATGAGTTCACCAGGGGTACCGTGAGCCAGGAGATGGATTCTACGGAGCGTTGTTGGCGGGGCCGGTGTTGCCACATCTACTTATTACTGAGTTCTTGGATGTCTTTCCCGAGGAGCTGCCCGGGATGCCACCAGATCGCGATGTTGAGTTCTCTATAGACCTAGTGCCGGGCGCAGAGCCTATCTCGCAGCACGTCTATAGAGTCAACAACAGTGAGTTAGAGGAGCTGAAGAGGCAGGTCGACGAGCTGGAGGACAAGGGCTTTATTCGATCTAGTTCTTCACCTTGGGGCATGCCAGTTCTTTTCGTCCCCAAGAAGGATGGTACGATACGTATGTGCGTTGATTACAGGGCGCTCAATAACCTTACCATCAAGAACAAGTATCCTTTGCCGAGGATTGATGACTTGTTCGACCAGTTGAGTGGCACGAGGGTGTTCTCGAAGATCAACTTGCGTACCGGGTACCATCAGCTGAAGGTGAAGCGGGATGACATTTCGAAGACTGCATTTCGGACTCGCTATAGCCAGTATGAGTATACCGTCATGCCGTTTGGGTTGACCAACGCCCCGGCGGTATTCATGAACTTGATGAATAAGGTATTTCATCAGTACCTTGACAAGTTCGTGGTGCTCTTCATTTATGACATTCTTATCTATTTGAAGACACCAGAGGAGCACGAGGAGCACCTGAGGATTGTGTTGGACACTCTCGGGAGGGAGCAGCTGTATGGGAAGCTGCCCAAGTGCGAGTTCTTCTTGGATCGTGTGGAGTTCCTAGGCCATGTTGTCTCTGGCGAGGGAATTTCAGTGGATCCGAAGAAAATTTCTGCAGTAGAGTCCTAGTCTATGCCGAGCTCAGTAGCAGAGGTTCGGAGTTTTCTGGGTCTGGCAGGTTACTACCGGAGGTTCGTGCAGGACTTTTCCAGGATTGCCCAGCCGATGACCCGCCTTACCAGGAAGGGCGAGGAGTTTGTTTGGTCCGATGAGTGCCAGGCCGCCTTCGAGAAGCTGAAGGCGAGGTTGACTACAGCTCCTATCTTGACGCTGCCATCTAGATCTGGTGGTTATACGATCTACAGTGATGCTTCAGGACGGGGTTTGGGTTGTGTGCTTCAGCAGCACGGGAAGGTAATTGCCTATGTATCTAGGCAGTTACGTCCTCATGAAAGAAATTATCCTACCCACGATCTGGAGCTGGCAGCGGTCATTTTTGCTTTGAAGCTGTGGAAACACTATCTGTACGGAGAGCGTGTGGAGATCTACACTGACCACAAGAGCTTGAAGTACGTGTTTACCCAGAAGGAGCTGAATATGAGGCAGAGACGATAGTTAGAGCTGATGAAGGATTTTGATATATCCTTACAGTACCATCCGGAGAAGGCCAACGTGGTCGCGGATGCTTTGAGCAGGTATTCCGTGGCCATGTGTTTGACGATGGATCGTCACCTTCTGGCAGATCTAGAGAGCTTGGGTATAGAGGTGATAGTTCCTGGGTTTGGGGCGCAGATGTGGGGTCTCCAGGTACAGTCAGAGCTAATGGACAGAGTCAGGGCAGCTCAGTTTGAGGATGAGGCTCTGAGAGTCATCAGGGAGTATGTCCAGAGAGGACTGTTGGATGAGTTCTCTATAGCGGGGGATGGGTCATTGCGGCATGGTACCAGATTGTGCGTGTCGAGCGGAGGACTTCGGGAGGAGGTTCTTCAGGAGGCGCACCGTTCTCAGTACTCTATGCATCCAGGGGCCAACAAGATGTACAGAGACTTGAGACAGCATGTTTGGTGGTATGGCATAAAACGTGAGGTGGCTCAGTTCGTTTCGAGATACTTAGTGTGCCAGCAGGTGAAGGCCGGGAGGCAGAGACCCGGTGGATTGCTCCAGCCACTATCCATTCCTGAGTGGAAGTGGGAGCATATCACTATGAACTTTTTATCGAGGGTTCTGCGCTCTCCAGGAGGGAAGGATGCGATTTGGGTCATTGTTGATCGATTGACCAAATCGGCCCACTTTTTGCCTTTCAAGGTGGGTTTGTCGACGGAGAGGTTGGCCGAGATGTACGTGCGACAGATGGTCCGATTGTACGAGGTTCTAGTGAGTATAGTCTCGGATCGGGACAGCCGATTCACTTCCCACTTCTGGAGGAGTTTGCAGCTTAGCTTGGGCACATCGCTCAAGTTCAGTACAGCATACCACCCCCAGACAGACGGGCAGTCGGAGAGGACGATTCAGACCCTCGAGGATATGCTGCGTACCTGTGTCTTGGACTTCGGGGGATCTTGGGAGGACCACCTTCACTTGGTAGAGTTTGCTTACAACAACAGCTACCAAGCCAGTATAGAGATGTCACCTTTCGAGGCTCTATACGGACGGAGGTGCCGTACTCCCTTGTCGTGGGATGATGTCGGCGAGAGGGTTTTGCTTGGCCCTGAGATGGTAGTGGATGCTGCGGAGAAGGTCAGGGTTATCAGAGATGGACTTCGGGTGGCACAGGATAGGCAGCGGCATTGGGCCGATAGCCACCGGAGGCCGTTAGAGTTTGAGGTATAGTTTAGATTTTTCTAGTATTTGAGTTTGATTGTGATTGTTTTAGATCAAGCTCTAAGTCTTGTGTTTTTGTTCTAGGTTGATGATCTTGTCTTTCTGCGGATTTCTCCGACGCGTGGTACGATTCGTTTTAGTGGCGGCGGAAAGCTTAGTCCACGATACATTGGACTATTCCGTATCTTGGGCAGGGTCGGTGTAGTGGCTTACCGACTGGAGTTACCGCCCGCACTAGAGGGAGTGCACAACGTGTTCCACGTGTCGCAGCTGAGACGGTACGTGGCAGATCCCAGTCACGTCTTAGACCACTCCGAGATCGAGGTGGGACCGACACTCAGCTATCTGGAGAAGCCGGTCGAGATCTTGGACCGAAGAGAGAAGGTGCTCCGGAACCAGGTCATTCCCTTGGTTCGCATTGTATGGAGACACCACTCTCCAGGTGAGTCCACCTAGGAGAGGGAGGATGACATGCGGGAGCGATTTCCATATCTCTTCGAGCATTGAGGTAAAATTCTTTCTTTTTCCTTCCTTGTTCAATTCATGATTGCTGTGTTAGTTCTCATTCAATTTCGAGGACAAAATTTTTTTAAGGAGGGTAGAATTATCACCCCCAGTTTTCGAATTAGGGGTATTTTTGTCATTTTCAAGTTTTATAAATTTTTAGGAATTTTATTTAATTTTATATGATTTTTAGGGATTTGTTTAAGTTGGTTTGAATTTTACCCAATTCGGACTTAAGTTGGAGACCCGGGTAGTCTGGACCCTAGTGGGACCCACATACTAGCTGGGCTTGGCCGACATGCCATCATAACTAGGCTAAAAACCATAAATCCAACTTCTACGGCTTAATTAGTCATTTTAGAGACTTAATTGGTTTATTAGAAACAAACCGAACCAAACCGAAACAAACCGAAACAAACCGAACCCAACCTAAGTCTAATGGGTTTGGAGGGCTATTGGATCCTATCCAAACCCAATAACCCCCCCCCCCCCCACTTGGCCGGCCATAAAGAGAGCCCCCCCACTTGGCCGGCCATAAAGAGAGCCCCCCCCCCCCCCCCTTTCTTCTCCATTAAGCAAACTCTCTCTCTCTCTCTCTCTTTCAAAACTCCATTTTTCTTTCAAGTTCTTCTTCCTCCAAGAAACCCACCTCTAGGTAAGCTTTTAATTCTCTATTAAATTCTCTTTACCATTTATTGCTTTCACAATAAATGGAGGAGAAGATTCTCCACCATTTGCCCATAAATTTGTAGGATTTCCCTAGAAATCTAGGTTAAGGATTTTTAGGGGTTTATATATAAAGAATGGTATGTATATGTATATATATTGGTAGAGGGTGAAACGGAGCTCGAAGTATCGAAATGAGTTGAAACTTGGCGTACACCTAGAATACGTGAATTAGATTTTGCGGATAGGCTCCCGAGTTGAAATCGGGGTTGTAGGACGCCGGTATCGCGCCGTATCATTGCATATCTTGAAATATTCAAGATATCGACAATGGGCCGTATCATGGACTGGATGTCCACTTTACCTAGGTATTTTGGTAGGTAATATATGTATAGGCTAGTATCTTACTACCCTAGGGAGCACGGGTCGAAATACCAAGCGTAGGTAGGCTAACTTGGTTTTCACCTAGGCTAGATATTTACCTTTATAAAGGGTAAATTAGGAAATTGGCCTACGGCCAAGATATGAGTTTCGAAGTCCAAGATAGACTTAGATATGGGTTGTAGAGGTTGGTAATAGTTAGAAATAGTCGTCTAGACCTAGTCTTGACCCCGGTTGACCACGGTTGACTTTTTAGACCAAAAGTCAACTATGGGTCAACACTTTACCCAATTTAGTCCCAAATTCCATTAGACTTGCGCAGTTGACCAAAAGTCAACTGTTAGTCACCATTGACCTAGAGTTGACCTAGGGTTGACCAGAGTTGACCAAAGTTGACCAGTTGACCAAAAGTCAACTGTTGACTCAAATCGACCTAGATTAATTCTGTTTGACTGGCATTGACCCAGTTTAATCCGGTTAGACCTAATATGACTTAGGTTGACCCCGTACAACCTAGTTTGACATGTCTTGACCTAGAATGACTTAATAGGATTCAAATTGATTTGATTTTTTATTTTCTAAACAGAGTATTGATACGTCTTGTTCTCTATAGGTCCTCGAGACGCAGCTTTTGATCCCGTTGACATATCATACCATACTACAGGCGAGTACATTCTCTGACACTTTTCCAATTTACGATAATTGTTATAATTCATGTAATTAGTGTAGATATGCTTGTTCTCGACACATTGGTCACACGGATTGGTATTCATGGATCCCGACATGAGATGTTATTCCTCGTTATCTTGGTATATCTTGTGCAAGCCCCCTTGTAGTTCTTGTGCAGTATATGGACACCGATTCTCGAGAAGACTTGCTCCCTTTTTATAGAATCCCGTGTCGTAACGTGTCTTGCTTGGATCCACTCTACCAGTTGGGGACGGAGAGTACTAGTGTAGATGTGTAGTCAATACCCTCCTTGTATATATTGTGAACCTTGTGAATGCCAATCCTACACCACATGTATGATTGGCTAGATCATAACCTTGTGCAGACCCAATCCGGCCACATGTTGTAGCTAGTATTCACACACCTAGATGATGATTTCTTGATTCTTGTACATGCCATGATCAGTTTACTTGCCTTGTTCTAGCTCTAGATTTACAGCTTACCTTGCCATGATATTCACATGTACATTCCATAATTTTCTTGTATATACTATCTATTTACAGTCTTATAGCTTTTGTCATATCTTGTGAACTGCTGTTAGTTGATTGTACTCGTTCCATCCTGACTGGATATGTTGACAAAATATTACAGATGCAGATGAGGGAGACTACTGCACCTACTACGGTCCGGATGACGTAGTGGGCTTAGACTTGGAGACTTTGGTCCAGCAGGGCTTAGCTCCGCCTGACGAGACCCTACCTATTGCTTAGTTAGAGTAGGTCATTTGTACTGGACATTATCTCCAGCTACTTTTGAGACTATTATTATTATGGATTGTATTAGAGACTTGGACTTGTATATTATTTGTATTTGGACTTGACAGGTTATATATTTTATCGTCTTGTTGTCTTTATCTTTCCGTCTTTACTTTATCATCTTAGAACTGTGATTGAGCACTCGTATATATTCATTGCTTGTCCTCCGTTCGGAGTTGACCATATTCTCGACAGGTTTTTGATATATATATAAACTGTTATTAGAGTAGAAAATCTACAGCATTCTATGCCATTTTTACGGTGAGGGCTGGGCGTTGTCACGTACACGTGCCCTTATAGTGGGTGCGGATCGTGACATTACCACCATAGGTGCTCTCTCATATTCCTGTACATCTTGTTGGCTCCAGGATGCATAGAGTACTGAGAGTGATGCACTTCCTGAAGAACATCCTCCCGAAGCTCTCCACTCGGAACGTACAGTCTAACACCGTGCCTCAGCGACCCATCTTCGGTTATAGAGAAATCGTCGAGCAAACCTGCCCGCACCTGCTCTCTGATGCTCCTCAGGGCAACATCATCATACTACACTGCTCTGACTCTGTCTATTAACTTAGACTAAATCTGTAAGCCCCACATCTGAACCTTTATGCTCGAAATAATTACCTCGATACCCAAACTATCTAGATCGGCCAAAAGATAATGATATGCCATAAAATACATAGCGACTGGATACCTGCTCAAGGTATCTGCAACTACGTTGGCCTTGCCTGGATGGTACTGCAATGAGATATCGAAGTCCTTCTTCAGCTCAAGCCACCGTCTCTGTCGCATGTTCAGCTCCTTCTGTGTGAATACGTACTTCAAACTCTTGTGATCCGTGAAGATCTAAACTCGCTCTCCGTATAAGTAATGCTTCCATAACTTCAAAGCAAAGATCACAGCGGCCAAATCCAGATCGTGAGTAGGGTAGTTCTTTTCATGAGGTCGCAACTGCCTAGATGCATAGGCAATCACCTTCCCGTGTTGCTGAAGAACGTAACCCAAACCTTTTTCCGAAGCGTCGCTGTAGATCGTAAAACTACCAGTCCCAGATGGCAATGTCAAGATCGGAGCTGAGGTCAACCGCTTCTTCAGCTCATCGAAAGCAGCCTGACACTCCTCAGTCCAGATGAACTCCATGTCCTTCCTGGTGAGTCTAGTCATTGGCTCTACAATCCGAGAAAAGTCCTAGACGAACTTCCAATAGTAGCATGCTAGACCTAGAAGGCTCTGAATCTCGGCAACTGAACTGGATCTAGACCAAGACTCCACTGCTGAAATCTTCTTCGAGTCCACTGAGATCCCGTGCTCGGTCACAACATGACCTAAGAACTCCACCCGTCCCAGAAAAAACTCGCACTTCGAAAGTTTCCCGTACAACTGCTCCTTCCTCAGAGTCTCGAGCACAATACGCAGATGTTCCTCGTGCTCCTCTGGCATCTTCGAGTAGACCAAAATGTCATCTATGAAGACCACCACAAACTTGTCAAGGTACTGATAGAATACCTTGTTCATCAAGTTCATGAACAGGGCTGGGGCGTTGGTCAACCCAAATGGCATAACAATGAACTCGTACTGGCCATACCAAGTCCAAAAATCCGTCTTTGGAATATCTTCCCGCTTCACCTTTAGCTGATGGTAGCCGGACCTCAAATCTATCTTTGCAAACACCTTCGTGCCGCTCAACTAATCGAACAAGTCGCCAATCCTCGGCAATGGGTACTTGTTCTTGATAGTAAGGTTAAGCGCTCTGTAATCGATACACATGCGTACCGTATTTTTCTTTGGTACAAATAGAACAGGTGTGCCCCAAGGTGAAGAACTGGATCTAATGAAATCCTTATCCTGCAGCTCGTCAACTTGCTTCTTTAGCTCTTTCAACTCGTTGTTGTTGATCCTATAGACGTGCTGTAAAATAGGCTCAGCGCCTGACACCAAGTCTGTAGAGAACTCAATATCTCTGTCAGGCGGCATCCAAGGCAACTCCTTGTGAAAGACATCTAAGAACTCTGCCATCAATGGATATGACAATTCCTGCCCCGCCAACAAAGCTCCAGAACCCATCCACCGGCTCAGCTGCTCCTCTGAAAAACTCAAACTCTAGCTTACCCAGTGGTCTAAACAAAACTCTGCCTCCTCTACAGTCTATACTAGCACGGTGTCTGCTCAACCAATCCATACTGAGTACCATATTGTAGCTCAAAAGTGGCATTACGAGCAGACACACACTCAAATCCTGGCCTCCCAGTGTAACTCTCTGTCCCTTGCAAACATTATTGACTAGGATAATGCCTTCCCCAGTCATAATCTTGCAAGCCCTACCCAAGGATTCAGCAATAATGTTGTGTCTAAGAGCAAAAGAAATAGAGACAAAACTATGCATAGCACCAGAGTCAAACAAAGCTAAAGCAGGAAAAGAATCTAGTAGAACAAAACCTGCCACTACATCGCCTAATGGCTCAGACTCCTCAGCTGCCAGCGTGAACGCTCTGTCCTGGGGTGCTCCCTACTGATGCTGGACAAAATGCTGCTGCTACGTCCGAAGTAACGGACCCCTCTGCTGAACTACAAGTCCAGCTGAAGCCCTAGCATGTAATGCTCGATCCTGACCTCCTCGACCTGTACGACCAGGACCTTCCTTCAGCCGACGGTTGATCGCTCCACAATACAGACAAGCCCCAACCTCTTCCGACAGACCTCTCGACTATGCCCTGGCTTCCCGTAGAAGCCGTACTGAGTTGCCTATCTCTGCCCCCGATGATGCACACGTGCTGGTGCCTGATGCTACTGCTGAAACTGCCTCTGCTGAGTGTGAGGGCACTTGGCCGGCCCTGCACTAGAACTAGCCCCTAAAGCATCACTGCTCCACTTGGGCCTCAGATCGTAGTCCTCCTTTGTAATCTGAGCATCCATCAGAATCTTGTCAAATGTTGGATCGTGACGCCCAAAAGTGCGAGTGCGAACTGCGTGAATCAGGCCACTCCTGAACTTGCGGGCCTTCTCTCCCTCATCCCGAACCATCCCTGGAGCAAATTGGTTCAGCAAAAGAACTCCGTCGCATACTCGTCCACAGACGAGTTCCCCTGGTCCAGCCCTACAAACTGGCCTTCCAACGCGCTGAGAGCTATATCAGGATAGAACTTCTCCTTGAATAGCCTCCAAAAGTTCTCCCAGGTCAACCCTCTGACTGACCCATAAGGATCCGTATGGTACCATATCAAGGCGATATCAAATAATTGACTCGCCGCAGATGACACCCAGAGCCTCCTCGGAAGCTCTGCTAGCTCCAAGCTCCGCTCAACATCCTCTAGCCAGTCATTGTCATAAAGGATTCCCTCAGTCCCCTTTAACTCCCGGGGGACCATCTTCTTGAAATCCAGCACTGACCCAGGCTTCGGCTGAAGCTAGTACAGCTCCTGGGCTGGATCACCCTGAACCGGGGCTGTAGCCACCTTCTCGACCGCTGTCAGTGCTAGCTGATGAGCACTCTCCTTACTCTGCCTCAGAACCTCTGACTGCCCCTGAGATGCCTCTGCCTGTGCTCGCTGCACCTCTATTATCTGCTAGATAAGCGTGAACATCTGCAAAGCGTCGGTCGGTATCGGAGGTGGCGACGAAAGAGTCCCCGGTATGACGATGGAAGGCCTCCGAACTGGAGGTGGAAGACCTCCCGGAACTGCTGCTGCTCCCACCTGGATTGTAGGAACAGTAGGGGAAGTAAGGACAGCCATCTGGACCTCTCTCTCATCCGGAACAATAGACCTCGACAGATCGGACCTCTCTGGGGCAGTACTAGATCCAGCCGCCTGAGCTCGGGTAATCGTCATCCTGAAGACAGATTCGAGCAAAATATCAATATGGTACATGATAAGATATTATCAAAGAAGGACAATTAAATTCGAATTGCAAGAAGAGTTGTCATGATAATCGCAAGATCAGAATTTTTTCTAAAATGTGATTGAGTAACTCCTATCATATCCTAGAATCTATATCCTAACTGCAGGCTCGTAATTAGTACTCTAAGTCGAGTACCATTACGAGATCGTACTAGTTGCGACCGGAGATCTGCATGGGCCACAACAAAAAATGTGTCACAACCTGCACCCTAAGTAAGGGTACGAGCACGTGGGTACGTCCAGCCTATGTTACAAAATCGACGGTAGAACATTGTATAGGTCGTCCATAATATACAACATCTAGACACAATATAAAGGTACCTGTCATCTCCGCACGGAGGTATATTATGTCACAACCCAACCACAAGACATCTAAGGAAGATAGCACAAAATATAAAAGACATGATAGAATGAAAATAACAGGAATAAATGCAAGTTCCCAACACAAGTTTAGTGTTAAAACATAACAGAAATCCCAAGTAATATATATACTATAAGTCTGAAGTACTAGCTAGATCACAGTCTACGCAAGCCCATCTAACTATTCTAAGCAGACGATGCGTCCTCTAAGAGCACCGGTCTATGGGAATATCCAAGTCGTACTCACCATCTATGCCGTAGCCATAGAAGGTCGAGCAGTTGGCCTCTAGATCATCTGTAAACGTCAACGGGGTTATCCTGTCAGGATATGAGCAAGTACAAACACTAACAACAGTTCCATGTGAATTGACAAATACTATAAGAGATAATTATAATAAAAAATAAGATAAAATATCAAGACAGAAAATGTAAACAGGATATGTAAACTGAATATCATGTCATGGTATGAAATATAGGAATGTAGAATAGAACAGGGGTATATGATGTATAAATATAAACATAAAATGGTGCCATGAGATATTAGAGCGTTATGTGATCGGCTTGGGACACATGATCAGGCTATTCCATTTGGCCCGGCTATCACAGAAAAATCTCAAGAAGGGTCAAGCCGGCTAATAAGAAAAGTGAGCACAAGAAATATAAGATCTCACTACACCCTACGTGCGGTAAGGGTGACACAAGAACAAGAATAGTGACATGAGGGTATTGATCACATAACCTCTAATAACTCCCCATCCCCGAGTAGTATAATGGATCTAGACAAGTCACATCATGACACGGGATTCAAAGCAGGGGGCCAGCCTACTCTCAAATCGGTGTCTATACAAGTACAAGAAAAATAAGATCGAATAATATACTGATATACCAGAAAAGTCCAGGAATAACATCTCATGATAGGATCCGACGTATACTAGTCTGTGAACCATCGTGTCGGAAATCAAGTAAGACACTACAACTGAATCGGATATAGCAGATATCAAGACAATGAAAACTATCAGTGAATGTACGCGCTTGCGGCCCTAAGCTGTCAGTGAGAATAGATGCTCAGTGTGATGTCACAGACCTTAAGATATGATATCATGAGTTAATTAGGGTTTCACAGAGAATGGCATGATATTCTAGTTATGTTGTGCAATCTAGGTCAATCTTAGTCAAGCTAAGTCAAACAAAGTCAAACTGGGTCACACTAGGTCAAACTAAGCTAATATTGACTAACAGTTGACTTCTGGTCAACTGGTCAACTATGGTCAAGTTCAGTCAAGTTCTAGTCATTTTTAGGCCAAGCGTTGACTGATAGTTGACTTTTGGTCAAAACGGTCAGCCGATGTCAAAACTAGCCTAAGCATACTATTCCTAACATTTACCAACCACGACATCCCATATCTTGGTCAAAATGGTATCCCGATACCAATATCTTAGTTTGGGGTAATTACCTTAACATAGGTAATTTACCTTAACTTCTTTCTTACCTTACCCTTTACCTTGCCCTTACCCTAATGCAACTCCAATACCTTGCTAAGGTATTGCAACACCTTACCGCGTCTCTCGATACCATATCTCGATATCTTGATACCTCAACTCGGTATCTTGATACCTTACCCTATGCTAAGGTAATCCTCATTACCTTACCTTATGACAAGGTAATCCTCATTATCTTGAGATACTAGCTTAGTATCCTAAGATATCCAATTATCTAACATATAACTTTCTACCATATATCCCTCTAACATCTATATTTTACTAACATATCAAGCTAACTCACAATTCCTAACTAACACTAATACCTTACCTTCAATATATCACTTATACGCTAACATCTACCTTGTCTTAACACACACACACACACACACACACACACACATACACACGAATCAACACATAATACCATAGGACTGAAATAAAATGGGTGGAGTGAAATGATAGATGAATGAACTGTGATGTATGGATGTATGTAGCAGGACTGATTTTGAAAGAAGTTGGAAATAAAATGAATGTATGGATGAATTGGAACTGAAATATGAATGAATGGGGACTAAATGAGGACTAGTTGTAGACAGTTATGGACTAAAATTTGAATGTTGTGCATGGACTAATTTTTTGTATGAATGGATGATTGTGAAGTGGTGAATGTATGGATGAATGAATGATTGTGAAGTGGTGAATATATGGATGAATAAGTGAATGAATGTAGGCTGAATTGAAGTGAAATGGGTGGGTTAAAGGGCTGTGTTTGCAGCACATTGTTGCTGCCACCAGCAGCCAATGGTGGCTGTTACCACCTGCTGCTGCTGTCCAATTGGCAGTAGCTACTGCTGCTGTTGCAGCTGTTGTTCATGTAGGCAGCAGTCTACAGGGCTGCTGCTGCTGTAGTTGGTTGTCTCCCCCCTTCTCTACTCTCCTCTACTATTCTCTACTCACTACATAATCCATCCATCCATCTATCATCTATCTAAAATCTATCTATAAATATAAACATGCGCACAACCAACACTCACACATCCAAAACTCACAAAGACACACACACACATCTCCACAATTATATAAATACTACTTCTTCTAACACATGAACACAACAGACACACTCACTAACCACATCAACCACAACTCCCCATCCACCTCTCACACAAGCACAACACCAACACACACACATCTATTATATATCAATATATACTCCTCATGCCCAAAAACAATCCAACATATAAAGTATATCAAAATTTACATGAAGAGGCTCAAATAAGATATTGTAGGCTAAACCACAATGATACTCACATAGGTATATACGTGAAACTTATTCTAACCATCCTAACTAACAGCAATCTACTCTCTAACATCTCCAAAACTGAAATTAAAACATACTAAAGCCTGTTGGACATTAAATCAAACACATAGAGTGCCTCCTCTTGGAAACTCTCCATGGGGATACCAAAACTATCCCAACTTCCTAGAGAGGACTCATGAGAGCCTCTAAATCCATACTAATGTTGGTTTATGCATGGAGGTGGTCCTAATGAATGCAAAACTAATTAAATTAGAAGGGAAAATCAAAATAGAGAGATGGTTATACCTATTGGGAGTTGGATCCCAATGATACACTCAAATGGACACGTCTCCGACACGGAAAACTCCTTGAGATTGGACACCCTTCCTTGCTCCTTGCTTCCAAGCCTTGCTAGCACCTTCTCCTTGGTAGATTAGGTAGAATGGAGGGAGATTGGATGGGTTTGAGAGATCAAAACCTAGAGAGAAGCTCTCAAGTTTTGGGGAAGAACTAAAATAGGAAAGGAGGCAACTATCAAATAAAATGGAGAGAGAGACCGGCCATAATGCCCTCTCTTGGGCTATGCTGAAAAGTCTAGAATGCCCTTCCTTGGTCTCCTTTGGGTTAACTTAAGTCATGTGATAGTTTGGGGTCAAAAGGGTCAAGTTCTAATCTCCTAATGAGTCATTAAAATCATGTGGGATTAGCCTAATTATACTAGAATAATTAGTGGGATGTGTGGGCCATGTCTAACTACTATTTGGGTCCCGACTAGAATCTAAGCTACCCGGGTCTCCGATACAAGTCAGAACGAGATAAAATTCGAACCCGACTTAAATAATCCCCAAATAACATTATTAATAAATAATTAATTCCAAAATATCAAAAGATGAAAAATGACCATTTTATCCTTATTTATGAAAACTGGGAGTTACACTTCGTGATTAGAGTAAAGTCATGTACTAATTTTCTGTAGTACCCTGCCAATCCTAAGAAGCTTCATATCTCTGCCACAATAGTCAGAGTAGTCCAAGATTCCACGACAGTAATCTTCTCCGGATCAACGGATATACCGTCTCATGTCACCACATGCCCAAGGAATTCTACCTGGTCTAGGAAGAACTTGTATTTTGAGAGTTTTTCGTAGAGTTGTTCCTTTATGAGGGTTTCCAGCACAATCCTCGGGTGTTCCTCGTGCTCTTCCGGTATCTTCGAGTAGATCAGTATGTCATTGATAAACATCACTATGAACTGATCAAGGTATGGATGGAATACCTTGTTCATCAAGCTCATAAAGACTGTTTGGGCATTAGTCAACCAAAACGGTATCACCATGAATTCGTACTGGCCGTACTTGGTATGAAAGGTTGTTTTGGAAATATCTTCCTTTTTTACCTTCAACTGATGGTACCACAACCTCAAGTCAATTTTTGAAATACTCGTGCGCCGTTCAACTGATCGAAGAGATCGTCAATCCTCGGCAATGGATACTTGTTCTTGATTGTGAGGTTATTTAAGGCCTTATAGTCGATGCACATTTGCACCGTTCCATCCTTCTTCGGCACAAATAGAACTGGGGCTCCCCATGGCGATAAATTCGACTTGATGAATCCCTTCTCTAGGAACTCAACAAGTTGCTTCTTCAACTCTCCTGCCTATTTGTTGTTAATCTAGTACACCTGCTGTGCAATTGGTTCTGCGCCTGTGCAATTCCTCTAGAAAAACATCAAGGAATTCTGCGATGATGGGATGCGGCATCTCCTTCTCCTCAATCATAGCTCCGCAAATAGCCTCGCTATGCTGCTCTACTGCTCCTCTAGCGAATTCGAATATAGGCTCCCGTGGAGGACTAATACAATACATCCTCGGTAGCAGTCTACGCTGGCATGATTCCTACTCAACTAATACATTTTGAGAACGATATCGAAGCTCGGTAATGGCATTATGAGTAGGTTGGCACATAATTCTCGACATCCTAAGGTGATGTGACGCCCGATGCAATATCCTTGACTAGGATAATGCCTCCGCCTGTCATAATTTTACAACTACCATCTAAGGGTTCAGACACTATGCAATGTTTGAACACAAATGCTATAGAAATAAAGCTATGGAATGCACCAAAATCGAACAAAGCTATAGCTGGAAAAGAATTGAGTAGTATAGAACCTGCTATCACATCAAGGATAGGCTCGGACTCTTCGACGGCCATGGTAAAGACTCTGCCTGCTAGGGTGCTCCTCTCTATTGGTGTTGGAAGAACTGCTGCTGCTGAGTGGAAAGTGGTAGGCCCCATGGTTGTAGAGCAGCTAGTTGTCTAGCTGGTCCTCTCTGTGCTTGTGCTGGTGCTGCCTCGCATCATGGATGAATAGGAACTAAAGCACGCTCCTTTATCTGGTGGGAAGGTGATCCGCAGTATAAACATGCTCCGAGCCTCTTTCTGCAGTCATCCCAGACATGTTCGGTCCTCCCACAGTAAGTAAAATGCGGAGCCTGCTGTAACTACCTCTGTGACTGTGGTGCCTGATCTCTAGCCGGAACACGGTTCTGCTGGTGTGCTGGAGCTTTACCAGAGGTCTAGAATTGCTGCTACTGGTGATGAAAGGTCCTCGACTGGAATTGGAAATGCTTCGCCGGTCCTGATTGGCTGCTACCTCATCTGAATGAATCTCGATTTCTCTTTGGCCTACAATCCAGCTCTTCCTCTACTGCTTGTGCAACCTTCAAGATCTCCTTGTAGGTAGTGGCTCGACTGGTGGCGACGGCTAGACGATCTCGTAAGATAATCTTTTCTTGAATCTTCAAGCCTTACTTTCAGAGGTGTTGACCATGCTCTCTGCGAAGCAGCTGAGGCAAGAAAACTCTGAGGTGTACTCATCGACGGTGAGCTTTCCTTGCTACAGACTCTCGAAGTGACTCATTAAAGCCTCTCGAGCTACGTCGGGGTAGAACTTCTTCTTGATCAGCTCTTTGAACTCTCCTACGTCACATCTGGTGCGAAAAGTCAGGGCTCATCTCTGTACCACGTTCGGGCGATATCGAAGAGCTGTATGCTGGCTGACTCGACCTTTAGGTCTTCTGGAACTTGATCTATCCAAAGAAATTGCTCTATGTTCTCTAGCCACTCATCAACATAGAGAATCCCTTTCGTCCCATAAAATTCGATGGGCCTGAGGTTTATGAAGTCCTTGGAAGTTCTAGGGCGCGGTCGGGGAGCATCTATAGTCTGAAGAGCCTCCATCAAGCTGTCGCAAAAAATATTGGCATGCTCCGTCTAGAAAGTGATGAGTTGCTAGAAGATCCCAAGAAGCTGAGCGTTGTCCAGGGCAGGTGCTGGAGGCAAAATAGATGCTGGAGGCAGAGTTTGCGGAGGAAACTGTGGGGTGGTAGAATATCGTCTATGCGGAACCTCAAGGTCTGTGGCTGTGACGGATCGCCCAAATGAGTAAGCTGGCCTCCATATGTCGGCGGGGGTCCCGTCTGTGGAAGATCCACCTATAGTTGGTGGAGTGTTCAGGGGAGCGGTGTTCCTGTCTTGAGAATCCATTGACTGCAAATAAGAAAAATTATTAGACGGTAGAAAGATTCAAATAGAATACAAATCAGAAGTAAGCGATCAAATATGGAGATCAATAATGTGTTAAACATGTGGAGGCGGTCCTTAAAATCCTAATCCTATTCGCAGGCACGAAGTAGTACATCTAACTTGAGTACGACCACGAGTTCGCAATCTTTGCAAAAACGACCTGCATGGGCCACTATAAAAATCCACCACACCCATTATTTGGGCATGAATCATGCGCACACCCAGTCTATGCCGCCATATCTGTGATAGAACACTATAAACAATATATGATGAACAACCACACAGTATAAATATACTCCACTTGGTAGGCACAACACAAAACCACAAAACTCAGCTCTAGATGAATAGAATAGAGAAAAGATATATAAAGTCGCAAAACCATGAAATAGATAAAATCCAAAAGGTAACAATCCCAAAACTACATGTCTCAAAATGTCAAATATCAAAATATCACTAAACCCATAGACAAATCCGGCCTTAAACTAAATCTAAATCTATCTAAGCATCGCAGCTGGGTCAGATGCTGCAAACTCCTCCTGAAAGGCAAAGTCAGCCTCAGCTATACTCCCATGTACGGACCATACTGGTCGGGGCACCCGTCCTCATCATAATCACCTAAAATTTTACCCAGTCAGGATAGAATGAGTATAATTCATTAGGTGCAGTTCCAAGTATATAACAACGACTGTAAAACAAATGTTAGCCATAAAATACATAATGAGAGGTTCTATTATAACATGGTAATACAGTGAACAAGAGACATGAAAATATATAGAAACATAAAAAGGGTGAAACGAGAAAACATAGCTATCTAAGTGTATTAAAGTACTCATTTCGATGTGTGATCGGCTGGGATATTACACCGCACAGTCTATATAGGATTTGCATTCTCACTTAGCAATAAAATAAATACGGCCTACTGGTCTGATCACACATTTACTTGGTACTTTCCCTCCCCAACACGACATGTAAGAAGTATGACAAGGTATGAAAGAAAGTACATGATGTGGTATCCGTGTAACGAGCATGTCGAGAATCAATACCATATAACTAATAATGAACTATAGTAATTAACAATATTGGAAACAAATAATAAATGTACTCGTCTGGTGCCCTGAGCTGTTGGTACGGGTCAAGTGCTAAGTCAAAGTCTGCAAGACCTATATTGTGAATTAATTTGAATCAATTCATGGATTACTCAAAATAAATCTATCTTTAATTATTGTTAATTACCCTTATATTACTAGTTGCTCTTAAATGGCTTGGGTCTCTATTTCTAATCCCCCTTAAATTTTAATATATATTTAGGTAGATATCTATTTCTACTTATTTATTAGGTAGATATCTATTTATACTTGTTTGTATTCACAAGTTACATAGGCTCCCTTTGACTGTCTATTGTATATGGTCATTGTTTTCCTTAGAGGCATGTCACACATACTCTTAATTATAGCCAGACAACTGTTATCTAATATAGTTGCAGCCACTTATAGAAAATATATGTTCAAGCCAACTATTGACACCCAATTTCCTGTTGCAGTACTTAAGGATACCACTCTGGTAACCCATTGTTGCCCAACTTGTTGTAGTGAACGATAATTGTTACTGCTACCATTGCATCTCATGTACTTGTCCTGTAGCAGACATATAATATGTTTGCAGATTGTTACAACTATAATCAAGGGTGTGCCCTGTGTGGAATAGACACTATCGTTATAGGACTTATAGGCTGGGTTGAGAGTAGGGGTACAGGGAAGCTTATTTCTCCCTGCTACTATATAGTTGCTCCGGTCATACAGTCCCATACTCAACCAAAGGCACACACACCTCTATGCCCCTAGGAAATACCAACTACATGTAACATGTGTCACGACCCGCACCCGCTTTTCGGATACGAGACGTGTCCAAGTCCAGCCTACGTCGCAGTGTCGGTGGTAGAACGTTGTCTAGTACATAAACAAGTCACAGAGGCAGTCTAGATCTCATCCACAAAATATGATACAATCCACTAACACAAATGAAACTAATAATGACTGAGAATATATAGAGTATCAAGTTTATCAAGAATTTCCAGTTACGTTCGGTGGACAAATCCACTACCAGTAGACGATAATAAAATAGAAACATGGAAAAAAATAGCTGAGTCCAAACTGTCAAAAGTACCCTCAGCTGTAGTAGTACCATGGTCCAATGCTAGCTCCAACTGCTCGTGTGCACCTGGCTCAATACTTGGCTAAACCTAAAGAGATCAAGGATATCCAACGAGACAAAATGAACTAAGACACAAGATCTAAACACAAGGATCCTAAGACACTGGCATGTCATACTAGAAATGGCTAATAGGTCAAAGCTATAGACCATAGTCAAGGCAAGTACTCACAATCTATAGTGTCTCAATCGCAGTCAAGGCAAGTACTCACAACCAAGACGGTAGCCAATCCTAGTATAAAATCCTATAGACCGTAGTCAAGGTAAGTACTCACAATCTATAGAATGTCAAAGTCAAGTCCTACACAAGTCATGTCAAGTCAAGTCAAGTCAAGTTATAATCAAGTCGAGGGAATCGTGGTGTAGGACTAGACGACTCGATCAAGCAATACATATGAGACTAACATAGTGTAACAGATAGAAATATCATAACAGAAAGGAACAAGAATGTGCAGACAACTAGAAACTTGTAAAGTAAAAACTATAATAGGATGAGTGTACAAGACATGGAATAAAGCAATCACGAATGTAAGGAAAAGAACAGCAGCAAGATAATGAACATGCATATACATTATATTGTACAAGTTGGCAAGGTATACTTGCCTGTCATCCTGAGCTGGGTGTGCGAGTCAAATGCCAAATCAGAGTCCAACAGACCTATAGTATGAATCAACTTCTAATCAACATAGGAAATCAATCATTGAGTCTATTTAACTATTATAAATACCCTTTACACTTAGTGATCTTAATGGCCTAGAGTTGTTTATACTAATTTAATCCTAATTCTCATGTCTAGTATTAATGTGTGGGAACACTTGTGTCCTACTGTCAAGACAACCAAAACTTGACTATATGTGTACACCCTTGGTACACAAGTCCGTATTTCCTTGGTGATACCTACCCCATGTTCTGCTATACTGTTATTAGTATAGTTTTACCTGTTCTCTACAACTTTATTGATATCCAACCAAACAACCTACCAATAGAATTATCTCTTGTATGATCCCTTATCACCAAGTCCCCCTTACTTTAGTTGTACGAGTGTTGTGCAATTGAACCCTCCTAGAATGGCCTAAGGCTTAAGCTAACAGTTTGCACCCTCTACACAGGGGATCTTCCTTTGAGTGTATCACTTAACCAACGTACAACTGAACTACCCTTGACACCTTTGTAAGTATCTGTCATTCCATATTCCTCTTTGCCTCTTGGATATCCCTGTATCTTTATCTCCACGCTCGAGTTCAACACAATATGAGAAACCTGAACCACTCAATGGTATTATACTTGCATGTGTGTACCAATTGAGTCCCCCCCCCCAATCTAATATTAGTCTCAGTCAATGTTATACCCTGGCCGGATGGCCCAGATTTAATACCAAGCTATTTGCAAGGGATCACTTGAAACATTCAATAAAAGCTAAGTAATCATCTGAACCAGTACTCTTTCCAGGTTTTTAATAAGCTGCAATAGTAAAACTCAAACCTAGAAACTTAACTCTCTAGGTGTAGCCCACAGCTGGACGAGACCCTCGAATTAGAATTGAGAAGTACTTCAACTCTAACCCAAACAATACATATATTGAAGATTAACCCGTCAGTATCAAGTTGAATGCAAAAGGGGGTTCACCTGGTGGTGGCAATAGGATACAAGGAGAATCCATGAGTTAGTCTCACTTGGATACAAAATAAGATCCAACTTAGTAGCTACGGGTACACGAGGAGTCTAACACAGCAGTGTCTAGGGAAGCATTGATTTAAAAGGCTTTGAACAAAACAGGTCAAACAGTAATTGACAAAACTAAACCACACTCCTATAAGTACAAACTGAAATCCTCCATTTCCTTATGATGCAGATATACACACAACCCTTTGACTGCACAAGGTATAGTCCTGTTGAGGACATACTTGTACACTGATTTCCTGTACAGGCCCTGTTATTGCTGTTCTTTGTGGGTCTGAACTTGAGTCCTTTACTACTGTCCTGATGAACATAGATGGAAGTGTATGGACAAAAGTACCAGGAAATCCCTGTCCTTAGATTTCCTACATACCTGAACTAAGCAGGACCCTCATTAATAGGGTGTACACTGACTTAACCTGTAATTGGTTTAATAGTTCATCTGATACCCCCTACTCCCTATTTTAAGCCTGTATCATAACTAATTCTCCTTCACTTTGGTTGAAGTATTGTTGTCCTCATGAGGATTGAGACAAAAGGACTAGACTGATGAGCAGCAAAGAATATTTGGCTGACACAGGGTTATACAAGGTCTGCATATCAAGATACAACACTGTACAGTATTTGGAAGTAAGGAGTGAACAAAATAGGGTGTGAACCATGTAAGGATGGATCTAATTACCAGTATCAGTCGATACTTAGATACTTCCACCTTTGTACTGACTCAGGGGTATCCTGTTACTTAGGTAGGGGTTTACATCAAAGGGGGTAAATAATTCCTTAGGTGCAGGCTGAAGGAGTATGCAGTGAAGGTTTTGGCTAATGAGGCAGGACATTTATATTGGTAGTGATGCAAGGGTTACATGCTGTAGACGGGTGTGATGCCTTCCTGATTTACACCCCATAGTCTGTACAGACCTACCTGTGTGTAAGGGTCAGATGCAGGTGGATATGCAACCTGGGCAAGGATTTGTACCTTGCAATAATTACTGATATAACCAATCTATTTGTACATATCAGTGCAACAATTGCTATTCCTGTTGATACCCCTGTTCCTATCAATGCCTATTGGTTTCGAGTTTTAAGTATACATGTTCCTATGATATGAAACCCCTATTAGTCATTAGGTCGAACACCTACCCCTATCTCCTTAATGTTGATTAAAACAACATTAGTAAGCCTAAGGGTAGATTAATTCAATGAATCCAGGCCATGGTAGAGAGATGTTACCCGTCAATGATTCGATCTGCTTCAACTCCCTGAGCGGTTCTTCGATGCAGAGCTAGAGATGGTTCTAGGCGAAAAATTAGGGTTCGGCCACAGGCCTTGGTGATCCCTCTATTTATACTAGGGTTTTGGAGGGGTCGAGGGGATAAGGTCAAATTCTCCTCTCCTATCCAGAGCTGGATTCAAATTCTTTTGATCGAAGGATTTGAATTCGTATGTGGCCGTTTAGTAAGGAATTTAAACATGGAGTTTTTACACTAAGACCCCTGGCCTAATTAATATTCTAATGGAGTCCTTTGCCTATTAGTATTTGGTGTGTATATATATATATATATATATATAAAAATATATATATATATATATATATATACACCAAAAAAAATATATATATATATATATATATATATATATATATATGCAATCATAAAAATTATATAAAAAAATTTAGTACCAATATTTGGTCCAAGGGCTCACAAATCTACCCACCTTAAAAATAATTTCGTCCTCGAAATTTAAATAAAGTTGTGATATAAATGAATAGTCAAAACTTGCTGCTACTAAAATATTTTCAAGTTCTCACAAAATCTAATATAGGACTCTCAATGGTACTTATTACTATAATCTATTATGGACTTCCGTCAGCTCCTCCTTGTAGTGCTGGTCATCCTCCATGATCATGGCAAAAGCTTGCCCTCCTGGTGCCACAAGTCGACGCCTTGGGCAATCTCGCAATTGATGCCGATCCGAACCACAGTTTAAACATTGGCCTAGTCTCCGGCGGCAGTCGCTCTCACTGTGTCCCTTCTTTCTACAATGCTGGCATGTTGGAAGTTCTCGATTCGAGGTGTCTCTTGGCTGTTGATGATGCTGTTGTGCTGGAATGTTGGGGTGTTTCATCGCTCCTGTTCGGCTGCTGCCTCCTCCATACGTGTCTCGGTCTCTCTTTTTCTTACGCTTCAATTATGTCTCTACCGCTTGTGCGACCTTCAAGATCCTCTCATAAGTTGTGGCCTGGATGGTGGCGATGGCTATGCGAATTTCATATGAAAGTCCTTTCATGAACTTCTTGGCTTTGGCTGCAAGGGTCATGGCATCTGCAAAGCGGCTGAGGTGGGAGAACTCAGCGGTGTATTCGTCGACAGAGAGGTTGCCCTATTCCAGGCTCTTGAACTCGTTCTCCAACTCTTCATGGGCTGTTTCAGGATAGAACTTCGTCTTGAACAGCTCCTTGAACTCTTCCCAAGTCACATCGGGCGCAGTGAATCAAGGCTCGTCTCTATACCATGTGCGGGCGATGTCGTAAAGCTGCATGCTAGCATTCTCGACCTTCAGGTCTTCAGGAACTCGAGCCCTTCGAAGGTTACGATCTACGTTCTCTAACCACTCATCCGTGTAGAGAATCCCTTCTGTTCCTTTAAAATCTTTGAGCCTAAGGCCCATAAAATTCTTGGAAGTTCCAGGGCGCGGTCGTGGAGCGTCTCTAGTCTGGAGAGCCTCTCTCAAGGTATCGCGGAAGACGTCAGCCTGTCGCGTCTGAGAAGTCATGAGCTGCTGGAAGATTCTGAGGATAGCAACATTGTCCAACGGGGGCGGAGGCAGAACATGTGCTGGATATCTGGCAGGCGCTGGATACGTCGCTGGTGCAGGGTGCATGGTAGGTGCTGGATGTGGAACATATGCTGGCTGGAAGGGTACAGGCTGATGGAAGGGTGCTGGTGGAGGAAACTGTGCTGTGGGGGTGGAAAGTCGTTTCCGCGGAATCTGGGTATTACGTTTGAGCCGGGTCGCCCTGATGAGTAAGCTGGCCTCTCTGTGTCGGCGGGGTCATGTAGGTGAAGAATCCTCCTGTAGCCGGTGGGGTGTTCAGGGAAGCATTGTTCCTGTCTTGAGAACCCATTTACTGTAATAAAAGAAAACATTAGATGGTATGAAGATTTCAAGCAGGATGCAAGTCAAAGATTCAAAAATCAAGGACAGAGATCAATACTATTTTTAAGACACGTGGATGAGATCCTAAGATTCTAATCCTGTGTGCAGGCTCACAACGGCACAGTAATGTAACCGAAGTGATTAACGTAGACCTGCATGGGCTACCAAAAAAACTTATTACGACCCGTACCCGCTTTTCGGATACGAGACGCATCCAAGTCCAGCCTATGCCGCAGTATCGACGGTAGAACGCTGTCTAGTACATAAACAAGTCACAGAGGCAGTCTAGATCTCATCCACAAAATATGATACAATCTACTAACACAAATGAAACTGAATAATGAATGAGAATATACATAGAGTATCAAGTTTATCAAGAATTTCTAGTTACGTCCGGTGGACACAAATCCACTACAGTAGACGATAATAAAATAGAAACATGGAAAAGAAATAGTTGAGTCCAAACTGTCAAAAGTACCCTCAGCTGCAGTGGTACCGTAGTCCAATGCTAGCTCCAACTGCTCGTGTGCACCTGGCTCAATACTCGGCTAAACCTGAAGAGATCATCAGGTCCTCAAAGGACTAGCAAGATACAATATACAAGCCAACATGTAACAGTACAAATATACAAAGAAGTAAGAAACAATCAAGGATATCTAACGTGACAAAATGAACTAAGACACAAGATCTAAATACAAGGATCCTAAGACACTGGCATGCCATACTAGAAATGGCTAATAGGTCAAAGCTATAGACCGCAGTCAAGGCAAGTACTCACAATCTATAGTGTCTCAATCACAGTCAAGGCAAGTACTCACAACCAAGACGGTAGCCAAGCCTAGTACATAAATCCTATAGACCGTAGTCAAGGTAAGTACTCACAATCTATAGAATGTCAAAGTCAAGTCCTGCACAAGTCATCTCAAGTCAAGTCAAGTCAAGTTATAATCAAGTCGAGGAAATCGTGGTGTAGGACTAGACGACTCGATCAAGCAATACATATGAGACTAACATAGTGTAACAGATAGAAATATCATAACAGAAAGGAAGAAGAATGTGCAGACAACTAAAACTTGTAAAGTAAAACTATAATAGGATGAGTGTACAAGACAGGAATAAAGCAATCACGAATGTAAGGAAAAGAATAGTAGCGAGATAATGACCATGTATATACATTATATTGTACAAGTTGGCAAGGTATACTTGCCTGTCGTCCTGAGCTGGGTGTGCGAGTCAAATTCCAAATCAGAGTCCAACAGACCTATAGTATGAATCAACTTCTAATCAACATAGGAAATCAATCATTGAGTCTATTTAACTATTATAAATACTCTTTACACTTAGTGATCTTAATGGCCTAGAGTTGTTTACACTAATTCTAATCCTAATTCTCATGTAGTATTAATGTGTGGGAACACTTGTGTCCTACTTTCAAGACTACCAAAACTTGACTATATGTGTACACCCTTGGTACACAAGTCCTTATTTCCTTGGTGATACCTACCCCATGTTCTGCTATACTGTTATTAGTATAGTTTTACCTGTTCTCTACAACTTTATTGATATCCAACACAAACAACCTACCAATAGAATTATCTCTTGTATGATCCCTTATCACCAAGTCCTCCTTGCTTTAATTGTACGAGTATTGTGCAATTGAACCCTCCTAGAATGGCCTAAGGCTTAAGCTAACAGTTTGTACCCTCTACACAGGGGATCTTCCTTTGAATTTATCACTTAACCAACGTACAACAGAACTACCCTTGACACCTTTGTAAGTATCTGTCATTCCACATTTCCTCCTTGCCTCTTGGATATCCCTGCATCTCTATCTCCACGCTCGAGTTCAACACAATATGAGAAACCTGAACCACTCAATGGTATTATACTCTTGCATGTGTGTACCAATTGAGTCCCCCCCAATCTAATATCAGTCTCAGTCAATGTTATACCCTGGCCAGATAGCCCAGATTTAATACCAAGCCATTTGCAAGGGATCACTTGAAACATTCAATAAAAGCTAAGTAATCATTTGAACCAGTACTCTTTCCAGGTTTTAATAAGCTGCAATAGTAAAACTCAAACATAGAAACTTAACTCTCTAAGTGTAGCCCACAGCTGGAAGAGACCCTCGAATTAGAATTAAGAAGTACTTCAACTCTAACCCAAACAAATACATATATTGAAGGTTAACCCGTCAGTATCAAATTGAATGCAAAAGGGGGTTCACCTGGTGGTGGCAATAGGATACAAGGAGAATCTATGAGTTAGTCTCACTTGGATACAAAATAAGATCCAACTTAGTAGCTACGGGTACAGGAGGAGTCTAACACAGAGTGTCTAGGGAAGCATTGATTTAAAAGGCTTTGAACAAAACAGGTCAAACAGTAATTGACAAAACTAAACCACACTCCTATAAGTACAAACTGAAATCCCCCTTTTTCTTATGATGCAGACCCATACACACAACCCTTTGACTGCACAAGGTGTAGTCCTGTTGAGGACATATTTGTACACTGATTTCCTGTAGAGGCCATGCTATTGCTGTTCTTTGTGGGTCTGAACTTGAGTCCTATACTACTGTCCTGATGAACATAGATAGAAGTGTATGGACAAAAGTACCAGGAAAGCCCTGTCCTTAGATTTCCTACATACCTGAACTAAGCAGGACCCTCATTAATAGGGTGTACACTGACTTAACCTGCAATTGGTTTAACAGTTCATCTGATACCCCCTACTCCCTGTTTTAAGTGTCATAACTAATTCTCCTTCACTTGGGTTGAAGTATTGATGTCCTCATGAGGACTGAGACAAAAGGACTAGACAGATGAGCAGCTAAGAATATTTGGCTGACACAGGGTTATACAAGGTCTGCAGATCAAGATACAACACTGTACAGTATTTGGAAGTAAGGACTGGACAAAATAGGGTGTGAACCATGTAAGGATGGATCTAATTACCAGTATCAGCCGATACTTAGATACTTCCACCTCTGTACTGACTCAGGGGTATCCTGCTACTCAGGTAGGGGTTTGCATCAAAGGGGGTGAACAACTCCTTAGGTGCAGGCTGAAGGAGTATGCAGTGATGGTTTTGGCTAATGAGACAGGACATTTATCTTGGTAGTGATGCAAGGGTTACATGCTGTGGAGGGGTGTGATGCCTTCCTGATTTACACTCCATAGTCTGTACAGACCTACCTATGTGTAAGGGTCAGATGCAGGTGGATATGCAACCTGGGCAAGGATTTGTACCTTGCAATAAGTACTGATATAACCAATCTATTTGTACAGATCAATGCAACAATTGCTATTCCTGTTGATACCCCTGTTCCTATCAATGCCTATTGGTTTCGAGTTTTAGGTATACATGTTCCTATGATATGAAACCCCTATTAGTCATTAGGTCGAACACCTACCCCTCTCTCCTTAATGTTGATTAAAACAGCATTAGTAAGCCTAAGGGTAGATTAATTCAATGAATCCAGGCCATGGTAGAGAGATGTTACCTGTCAATGATACGATCTGCTTCAACTCCCTGAGCGGTTCTTCGATGCAGAGCAAGAGATGGTTCTAAGCGGAAAATTAGGGTTCGACCACAGGCCTTGGTGATCCCTCTATTTATACTAGGGTTTTGGAGGGGTCGAGGGGATAAGGTCGAATTCTCCTCTCCTATCCAGAGCTGGATTCAAATTCTTTTGATCGAAGGATTTGAAATTTAAACATGGAGTTTTTACACTAAGACCCCTGGCCTAATTAATATTCTAATGGAGTCCTTTGCCTATATATATATATATATATATATATTTATATATATATATATAATATATTATTATATATATATATATATATACATATATATATAACATATATATATATATATATATACACACACAATCGAAATTGACGGCAATCATAAAAATAAAAAATAAAAATTTAGTACCAATATTTGGTCCAAGGGCTCACAACATGTGCCTATTTCCTATTCCTGTTGTTAACAACTATATTAGACTGTCACCGGCCTGGGTATGCTTAGGTTTTTCCTGCCTCATTGTGTACATGGTATTTCTCTAGCTTACTAGAACTGGCTTGCTAAGGTAGTCCTCCTAACATCTATGTATCCTATTCTTTCTGTATATCCTAATAGTTGTGTTTAAACTGTTGTTACAAATATCCTAATATCTTAACATACGTTATATGCATGAACTGATACATCAATGTATCCTTACCATTTTCCCCAAATAGCCACTGGCACGCACGGACTTCCCCCTTGTTACTCCATGTTGTACATCATGTGCAACTGATGTGTGATACTCAACTAAGGTATCAGTGAGTAAGCTGGCACGCCATATGCAACCTAAAATATGATATGCAACTGATGTATCAGGGAGTATCTCGATCAGTCTACTTAAAGTCCAACTCCCTACCTATTTCCATGGCCTCGTACTTCCTATTATTAATTTATACCCATGTGTCTGTGTGTGGCTACAATATTCCTGCTATCTATACACATTACTTAACTTTAATGTCATGATGGAAATCCCTTCACATGTGACACCCAAAGCTCACATTGTGTGATACTCTATACAATTTAAAGCACCCTAATAATCTATCGTAAACCACTTCATAACATATATAAAGGAAGGTTATCATTGGTACAATTATCTAGGTATCACTTTTATTATCCTATTGTACGATGGACACTGTTACCTTCTTCTCTCCTAGCCACCACGCCCATTTATTCTCAATTCTCTATCTGATACGCGACTACTGCCACAACCGTACTCCTATCCAAGTATCTGTTTATAGGTAAGCGCTTCAAGTTCACTACCAATTACACCTCGACTCCCATATTTAAATTCTCATGTATCTATGATTTTAATGTTCTCATTGCCATCTACAGGCCCTATGCCTGTAATATGGTTTAGCACACGTTCATATGTCCAAAGACTCTATAACCAAGTCAAACCAACACACACTTCCTCCCTCGACCTGGATACAACAACCCAGATCTTGTGAACTTAGTAATATGCAATGGCATTGCACTACTTGTTAGGTCCTGGATACCCATGTATCCATCTCTGAAATATGTTGGTAACCCTTACATGGACCCGTGTCCTACCAAAACACGAGTATAGGACCCTCCCTACGATGTATATGATACTCGAAACAGTATCCTTGGTACTCTTGTGCTCGATACATGAGTTACAATTTATTAGTTTTTGTTTTAGATGTTAAATCAAATACCAATATGTTCTCTTATTACTGGTAGCAATTTAACAGGTTAGGAGATAGGAAATTACCTCTTGAGTCGAGGATGGTGAACGACGGCTTCCTGGCTCCTTGCTCGACTACTCTTGCGGTGGGAAGGAGATGAGAATTTAGGGTTCGTAGAGGAGTCGAGTCAGCTGCCACTACATCTATATATACGCCTAGGGTTTGGATTTGATCGTAGGAAGATTAGAAAGGAATTTGATTTAGATTTAGATTCAGATTCAGATTTGGATTGATCTTTGATCAGGTTACGGATTTGGAGAAGGTCTCATATTTGAATATGTTCATTCGAACATGGCTTATTAAGGGGGTCGGCTGCTAGTGAAAATTTGGATTCGAATATCTCCTACCAAGCCCCTCTAACAAACTGATTTTACAAAACCCACATTCTAATGCTAAGTAATCTATTATTCATTTAATAGTATATATAGGCTCTCAAAAGTTTTTCTTAAAGGAATAAAATTGGGTCCAAGGGTTTACGTTATTTGATCAATCATAGAAATCTGACTACAAATCCAGCCGAAGGTCGCTCTATCAACTCTAGAAACAAATATTCAATCGCCTAAACTAATCCTCAATATGCACCACATTATATTATCTTCGACACAATCCCTTATGCGACGTCAATTGGGTCATCCTATGCACTACCAAAATAAGTCACTTTAGTAATGTCATAAAACATCGCTAAAGGGAAGAAAAATGTCGCTAATTTGTGTCTCAGTGTCGTGTCTCACACACGACATTACGCTATCACTCATGGGCATTACGTGTCTCAGTGTCTGTGTCCTGTCGTGTTGTGTCGTGTCTTATTGTCATGTCAGGAAGAGGGAGTTAGGGTTATCTGAGTCAGAGTCGAGCGGTCACTGCGGCAGGGGTTCACCGAAGGTGGGGGTCGCCAGAGTCCAGAGGGACGTCGAGGGAAGGAGATGAGAGGGTCGAGGGGAGCCGGGGAAGGAGTCGAGAGGGGCGCGGGGGCAGGGGGTCATCGGAGAAATTTGGGGAGAGCGTGCGCGGTGGGGGGAAATTTTTTTAGGAAAAATAAAAAGTCGATCAGCCAGCAGGGAACCCTATATGAAATATTTTAGCGATGTCCGTTTTTGAAATTGCTAAACGTCACTGCCTACTAATAGACTGGCAAGATACTAGCATACGTGTCGCTAAATTTTATAAAACAGCGACGTTCTCCGACGAAACTGCGACATCAATTTCCTAATAATAAACTTTGTCGCTAAACGACACTAACTGTCATTGATAGTGACGTTTAGCGACGTTTTTCTAATACGTTGTTATATTAACAAAAATAGTAACAATTTTTCCAATGTCGCTAAGCTCGTCGCCAATATGACTTATTTTAGTAGTGATGGGTCTCCGACATTCAATTTGATTTGGCAGTCAAGTCTTATCACGTCCCAGAACTAGAACACTAGCAAGTAGGGACGGACAAGGCCACCTACGTATTCCAGAGTACTCCAGACCCCGAGACACAGTCAAAGATGTATAGATGTAGGGGTTATTACTATAAGTCAACAGTCAATTCTAGGTCAAACAATCCTAGATATCTCAATCACAAGCAAGTAAGTAAAGTACAATAGTATGATCATCAGACATATAAGACAATAAAGCGTCCCAAACTATAAATATAGATGATCATGAAGCTAGTAATACAAAAATGAAGAACTAGCAAGAGTGTAAGTCATACATGATCAGCTCTAGCTGCAGTCTAGAAAATATACAAATCATGTCTAAGCCCGTAGGCTAAAAGTCAAGTTCCAAACACGAACTAAACACGTGCTCGGTGGCTAAACATCGCAAAAATCTATATAGATAAGAGTGGGTAAGAGAAAGAACACCCATTCAAGTACCCTGGTGCTCCGGTGGACATCATCAAGTGGAAGGTCCAGTGGATCCTCGAGCTCCTCAACCAAATTTGGCAAAACAAAACTAGTAGGTTAGACCCCCAAATAGCAAGTACCACAAGGAAAGCCAAACTATGAACTAAAACTAATATGCAATCATAATCATACTAAAGTAAAACAGTAAAAACAGGTAGGAGCAAAGTAAAGGTACCACATGATATATGAAAGAAAACTGAAAACATATAAGGAATAAGCAGAATAACAAGTGAGTGGAACCGAACATGTAAGACAAGTAGTGAAGCCATGCATGTAAACATAGTGAAGCCAAGCATAAAACAAAAATATAGCATGCACAGGAATATCAGGAATCTGTGTACTGAAATAAAATAAGTTGGAGCAAGACTAGACTAGAAAAGACAGAAATGGACTCCATCCATCAAATACGGCCAAGCAATGAGTACAGCTTGATACATTAGCTAACTATGGTTATCATAATCCTAATTACTAATATATGCAATTTGAGAAATCCAATCTGGCTGCTTGTCCTACAGACTACCCAACTTATCCAGACCGATGACAGAGAGAACAAATAGTAGATTCATCGCTAGGGAGACAAATGTATCCTAAGTATGGGATGCCCCACTCAACGATGTGCTACAAATGTGTTTATCATGACAGATAGCTACAAACTATGGTAAAGGCCGGAAAAAGGCTTGCAAGCAATCAAAAAAATATCCTTTTCCAAGCATCTAGATAATCAAGCTAGTTGTGTAGTCCTTAACATTTTCATTCAGGATTCGGGTGGCATTCCGCAGAATCCATCCTAGACATGAGACATGCAAGACTGGACAAGACAAGCAAGAGCGCATTATAACAAGCTACAACAGGAAATACAAGTATCAAGGCAGGAATGTACTACGGCAAGCCACTAAATCGAGCTAGACATGTACATAGATCAAGTGTGCGCAACGACGGACCACTATACCAAGATAGACAGGACAAGAGTCAAGAGTGTGCCACGATGGACCACTATCAGGTAAGCTAGATATGTAAGAGAAATTCAGACAGACATGATGGTACATAGAAAGACACATATAACATATACAAGAAAGCAATAAGCAGGAAGAAATTAGAAAATCGGACAAAATCTTGTGCAGTTCCCTATTGGCATAAACGGCTTTAGAGAAACACCATACATTTTATTCTCTACTTTCCCATGTTGTGTTGTTTGGTGATTGTGAGGAGCCAAATTTTCGACAATCATTTGTTTTATAAGATATATCAGGTTTCATATGAAGTATCTTCATCTGATCGACCAATGCAATCTATTGTTTTTTGTTCTTTGTTTTTTGTTTTTTTGAAATATCCCCCCCGATGTCTTAGTTCGACCATTAACAGACCTACCCATATCATTTTTTTAGTTCAAGTTTGTTGGTCTATTGAATAACCTGCAGGCAATCATTAGAACTGATATACTAAAACCATCTGTACTATATATGAAATTGAGAAGTTGACTAGGATCTTGTTAATTAAGACTTACATTTGGAGATGGCTTGTGGATGACTTGGGATCAAAACCTATGGTGAGCGTGAGCATGGGACGAAGATACCCCACCACCGACTCCTCCGATGCTCCAGAAAGCTGTACTAAAGAAACCGATCACCGACCCAACACCACAAAACAACAAAGTAACTGATAGGTTCCAAAATAACCTTAATCTAAAATTGGAGCATAGGTGAAGTAATTTGACATTTCTAGGTCAAATGGAAGAAGAAATTGGGAATTAGAAAGGAGAGTTAAGGAAGAACATTTGAATTATAAAAGAGGTGGGAAAGAAACGAGTACAGTAGTAAAAAGAAATAAAGCAACTAAAATGTAAAGAACAACAATACAATTCTCTGATACTATTCTATTCTCTCTCCTCTTATTTATAGGTGCAGCTCCCCTTGATGTCTTGATGCCGAGGTGGCACTTGTAGTCACTGATAGACTGTGATTGGTCCTTGCAGTCGGTGAGCTGGCTACTGAGCTGGCAAAATACAACTAACCTTCGTAACTGTTTTGACCAGGAAAGAATAACAGTTGCTCTGATACTGAAATTGACACTGCAGGAGTAGAACACTACCAAGGCAACAGTCAGCTCTCCTAGGTACGTATCAATACCCACCCCTTTAAATTGACCTTATCTCAAGGTCAAGGTAAGGATAAGTTCTAATAGATTCCTCATATAATTTTCCAAGTCTTCTTATTTGCAATGATCTGGACAATGAACTGTGCCTGGGAAGTGGCACTAATATCCCGTGGTACCTGGCCTGCAGTGCTCTATATTGTTGCTTGCACTTCGAACTGCCTGAGCTGCTACATACTCTGGACGAGTTGCTATATTACTGCCAAGATATACTGTACTGCTACTAAGCCAAGTCACATGCACTGAAGTCCAGCTAAACATAGGGTATATGTATCCATGGATATGTTGCAGTTTAATTGATACACTGATGTATGAACTACTAAGTGATGTGTCATGACCCTTTTGAGACTATATATAGTACTACTGGTAAGAACTAAACATGGGTTTGATACTCTTAATAAACCATACTACTGATGTTAAAGCTTGAGGAGCCCATCACTATCTAACTGGTACCGAAGGTTTACATTATACCTGGATCCCATACCCTTACTAAGTATTGCAGGGCATCCACTTGCATCGCAGCCTTCTTCTCATGTAATTCCAGTAACCATGGCTACTTGTTTTATCAGGGCTGCTGTAGGAAGTCTCTCATCAACCATGGCTCAAGTCACGAAGAGAGCAAGAACATCTACAAAAGATGATTCAATCTAACCGAAGTCAGAGTTTTCCTCAGAATTATCATAGTTGGGATCACTATGAACCAAATGGTAACCATTTTCTGCCTCAAGTATTGCTCCCCCTGTGCCTTCTCTATTTGAGCCACCTGGATCCCATACCATCTCTATTATAGATAATGCAAGGGAGACAACACTCATGTCCAGATACTTACAAAACTCAGGAAGGTATTTGGCAATTTTCAGATTTGTAGCATAAGCTAGGGATCCAATAGCAAGCATTTCTTCTTCATGCTCACTATAACTCCGGCATGCAAAACTTGAAGAAATAAAACCCTCATACGATCAACATATTTTAGTATTGTAGATTTTATTTCGTCATAGCCACCCAGTTTCTGAACTATCACTTGAATAACACCACACAATAGGGCTCGTAGATCACTTTGTTTCTCCCTATCATCAGATGACATAATTTGAATTTCCATGGTTTTGCCTAACCTGGTCATGCTTTCAAGGAATAGCTGAGCTATCATATTTGTTATCTCAGGCTGTTTACGGCATTGGATTTTATAGGCAACCACCTAAAGTTTAGAATTGCTGGTACCTACACGGTCTGCAGCTGACATGAAAGCTAAAATAATATTGTCAAGGTAGGGTATAAGCAGTAAAGCTGATTCTGTGTCTTCATATCATGTATAAGAAGTATTTTAAGAGTGAAGAATCTCAAAAATCCTTCCAAGAGTGTCACGACCCGCTTCCGAATAATTGGACACGAGTCGGACACGCCCAGCCTTCGTCGTTAGACACGACGAAGTAAGCTGTACCAAACTAGGGAAATCTAACCAGATAATCATGAATGTATATAATCACAGCATCTAAAAACATATCCTAAAATGATCACCATAATCCACAATTCTATGTATATAAATGTACGAGTCATCAAGAATGAAATGTACTATGAATTCTAAAAACAATATTTAAGAGTAAAGCTAACAGTCTAAACCTGAAACCCCAAGCTAAGTCTCATCCCGCTCAGCTAAAATCTCGGGCTCTGGCCCATAAGTAGAGCAATATCCTGCAAGTATACCTGCAACATATCCTAGTCAGGAGCGGAGCTAAGTATATCCAAGGAAATGAACATGAACATCATGGTATGAACAAGAACAAGAAATATATATAAGTACAGAAAATGAGACAAGACATGAAACTGAACAGGAATACTAAGAGTAAATACAGGGAACATGGTAAGAGTCCTGAACATTAAATACAACCTGAACATGAAGTACAACCTGAAAATGAAATACAACCATGAATCCTGAAATACAACCTGAATCCTAACATGTGCAATATTAAAATACATCTAGATTGTGTGATCGGCTTGGGTAGATGCAATGAACATGAAATGGTACGGTTCGGGTCCCATGTGTACGATACGGGGTCCAAGCTATTCACATGAATAGTAACAGGGTTTGATCACATATCTATAGTATTTCCCCTCCCCGACACAAGTAATCCATGAAACATGAAACCCGACAATCCCGTGATACATCGTGTCAACAAGGAGATACAGGAATGAACATACAAGACATGAGAAATGAACAAATTCGAGGAGTATACTTGCCTTGCTCCGGATGATCGAGAAAGGGTAGTAAAGCTGGATGTCCTTCTGTTATGATTTATAATTAATTAATAAACTGGCTAAATCTAACTTGGTTATAATTAATTAATATAAAACCATATGCTAACAATTAATACTAAACTAATTGGCTACTATATTCTAGAGTTCATAGGCTTGATTACCCAACCACTCAATAGTAATTAACCATGTTAGCTTTATAATTGACACAAGAATATCCTAAAATATAGAAACATATAACTATAACATTTGCTAAAAAACTTAAGCAACTAATAGTCTTTTCAGCTCATCCCAAGTCACTGGATAATATCAATTGGTTCACTGAACCACAGATACACTCAATTTGTCTACACTCCTATAGGTAAATAATACACACACAGAGAGGCAAACCTACAACCGTCTGTATGTAAAAAGTACACAGGGCTCTCCTCTGTATGCAGTTACAACTGTACACTGCCTACAGTCAGTAAACCCCCTTTTTACCCACTGCTATCTAGACACACTAGCACTCCAACTGAACGCGCACATGCCTATTCCATATGATATAGACATGCACACACAAAATCCTCCTAAACTTGATTCACACAGATGTATTTCTCCCCAAGTACACTGACACTTAACCCTCAACCCTTGCTCTTTCCTGTCTGCACAGGGATATGTGCACCACTGCACACACAAGTAGCCACTACCTCTCAACTGACACTCACACTATGTGCAGGAATTTCCTCAGCACTATATATTTCCCCTACATATTTCTCCTTATAACACCCTAATCCGGGGTGCACACACCAGCCATCTTCCTAATGCTCTACACACAGAATATAGGATGTATCCTACGAAGTTCACTTATGTGCACTCAAACAAAGATGCATGTACACTTTCTACTGATACAACCCATTCTACATACTAGTTTTTTTGATACTCATATGCATTCATATACACATGGCTGCTAGTTACCTATCTAGCCATTCTCCATACCTAAAACTTGTGCCCACACACAACTGATAGACAGTTAGGATACAAACACCGCACTACACTTACAGATGTGCATACTACCTTACAAAAAAACTCCCTAATCCTGCACATGGTCTCCCCCAAAGACCTGTACACTCTGAACCCGTAAAAAGAACACACAACAACAATCTAACCACTCGATCACATATCTGCTCGCTCTGCTACACTTCAATTGGTCCTCTGCACCTGACACTCCCTACTGGATACAATATGCTGGACACGAACAATGTACTTCCATGACTCGATCACGCCCTGCCCAACATTCCCGTAAATCATAACTACCAGCAACATATTCCTCGAGCATCAAGGAGCGCAGAATAATACCTGAAAAGAGTTGAGGCTAACTTCGGGTATGATAACACAAGCAATCGTGTCTGATACAGTCCTATTCGAGTCCAAACATGAAACAAAACCCGGTTCAGACATTAATACAAACAGTTAGGAGGCAGATCGGAATCAAAACTGCTCAGAGTTATACTTGAATTAGAAGGATCCATTGAATCCACTAGATCCAGAAATCAAAATCCAAACACTTGAATTATTTCGACAGTTTGTTTTGAATGGATACTTACCAAAAATTAAGAATCTGAACTCGCTCATGGGCTCTCAAGTGCTGGAACAGAGTTGATGCTTATTAAGCTCAATGTCGGAGGCGGTGATTGGTCAGACAGAGAAATCACAGAAAAAGGAAAGACTAGAACGTTGATCACCGGAGATGAAGAAGATGAGGCGATCCTCCGAAGAACTCCTCGTCACCCTGATCTCATCAAGAATTTCTCCGAGAGCTTGGATCGATCACGGGTTGAAATAGAGAAAGGAGAACTGATCTGATGTAGATTGCTACGCGTCGAGATTTGAGTTGTCGATCCACCGAAGAAGAGGAAATCGCCTGCAAGAAACCGCCTCGCCACCGTTGGTGGTGAGATTGCCTAGTCGCTGTCGGAGAGGAATTTCCTCGTCGCCGTTGTCGTTGGGGTCGTCATCGTCGTCGTTGGGGTCATCACGGTCGTCGTCGTTGAGAAAGGATCGATCAATTTAGAATTTTGATCTGGAGGGAAAAAAGAATGAGACTCTGATCTCAAATTTCCTCCTAAATAGAAAAATTATACTTTTGCACTTAGCCCCCCCCCCCCCCCCAACTCATAGCATATTACAAATAGCCAAGGAAAATTTCAGAAGCCCCCTCCACAAAATGGCTTTAAGCAAAGGGACCCCCTCCCCCTTTTCACATATTACAGAATTCAAATAATCACTTTAGAAAAAAATTGGTTATAAGTTGTTACGGAGTGGGGACCACTCCAAATAGATTTTAAAATTAGTAAGTTGCCATAACTTAAATCTCCTCCAAAATAACCATAAAATATTATTAAAAATACTTCATTAAGTCTATTATTATTTAAAATGATTATTAAACTCAAACTTATTATTATTAAAATATTTCTCAAAATAGGGAGATGGAGTTACAAATCTCCCTCCCCCCCTTTAAAATAATTTCGTCCTCGAAATTCGAGAGAATCAAAACAAAATCATGATTAATTGTCTTAACACAATCAGCTTTTTAAAATGTTTGAAAGCAAGAATACAATCATGCAAACAACTAGGGTATCGCTCTCGCCTCTCGTCCTCGCGCTCCCATGTGGACTCTCTCGGAGAGTGATGTCTCCACATAACTCAAACAAGCGGTATGGTCTGGTTCCGTATGCACTTCTCTCCCAGATCAAGGATCTCCACTGGCTGCACCTCATAGGTCAAGCTCGGACCCACCTCTAGCTCTAAGTAGTCCACCACATGGCTCGGATCTGGGATGTAACATCGAAGCTGGGATATGTGAAAGACGTCATGTACTCCCTCTAAGCTGGCTGGAAGCGTAAGTCGGTATGCCACCTCGCCAGTGCGTGTCGTCGCATCGAATGGCCCGATGTATCTGGGCTAAGCTTTCTGCCTCTGTCGAAACGAATGGTGCTTCTGGTTGGTGGGATCTTCAGGAACACCATGGCTCCAATTGCGAACTCTAACAGTCGTCTGCTATTGTCCGTCCAGTGCTTCTGCCGATCCTGTGCAAATCTGCGATGCTCCAAACCTTGAGACCAAGTATGATAATTACACACAAGAAGTTGGAATAACACGATCAATGATCAAAAATCAAATAGGCACGAGATAGAATGAAGTTCCAATTACAACTTAGAGGAGCAAAATCATGATGACATAACTATTAAGTACGATAAGAAAATTTTGATATTTTAACACAAGTGGACTAGGACAAGATAGGGAAAATCATGGTCAGACAGTCATAATTTAAGATCGAAGTTTAGATAAGACACAAACGAAGTATGGAATCAAACTCTGGCAATGTATAATTTTGAGGAATTATGATCTAACGATAAAATGCTAGAAAGAAAATTAGCAAGGGTTAATTTAGAAAATGTACGAAATACTCAGGAGATATAGTATCAAATCAGGATGAACATGCAAGGATTTGTGATTCTCGAAAACCAATAATCATAGGAAAAAGGGACATAGTTTCTATAGTATCCGACAACATATAGATATTTGAAATCACTTTACTCAGAATCCCTACCCCGCCAGGGTATACCTGGCTGCAGTGAACTTCGGCTTCGTGACTCAAATAATGATATGTTACCGAATATTCTATGCACTATATCAATTTTCCAACAACCATCATGAAGCAACCCAAGTGATCACGACATGAAGAATTTAGGACAAGTCTCCATAATGCCCGAATCTATGAATGTCTGAAATTACTTCAACTTAGAGTTCCTGTCCCGCCAGTGCGCTGTTGCTGCAGTGAACTTTTGGTCTCCGCAATCCAGATGACTGCTGTAGTGCGCAACTGTCACGCCCTAGTAGGTCATCGAATAGTCTTTCAACTTTATCCATAGAAAAATTCAAGGAATCAAAATGAGTTTCAATAGTCCAAGTCACGAAAATGGTAAGGTTATCTGACTATTAGAATACAAGGGTTTATTAGGTACTAAGAGATGACAAGGGATCCAATCAGTGAGTACAAAAGGACAACCAGGGAGATTTAAAATTTCAGACAGGGAGCGAAGTTTCAAATTATAATGGAATTTCAACTGATATCTGGAATGGTAACAAGATTCCATATATGGGACATTATCCGAAGGGATAACAGAGTCTCGAATGATGAACTGAAACAAGATATCAGATAGGAGACAAGTTTCAAAATAAGAAATAAAATTTTGTACTGGAAACAAGTTTCAATAAAATCTCGAATAACAATGAAATCTCGAGCAAAAACTTGAATTGAAAACAAATTCTCCAATAAGGTACACAGTGAAAAATAGAGTATCAACAAAATCGTGAATAAGGAACAAATCTCGAATAGAAAATCTCAACGAGAAAACAAGATTTTGAATAGTAACTAGAAAACAGGTTTCAATAGGAAACAAGGTACTGGATCATAAATATGAAACAAGCGAATCTTAACAGTAAACATAGTCATAAAAGGAGAACGAGTCCCTAAATAAATCAAAATAGGAAGTAGAATCTCAAACAAGCGTCAATAGAAGCGAAGGTTAACGCACGGTTTCAAATAATATTTCGAGTAGGAATAAATCTTAGATAGTACAAGTTTGATTAGCGAGCAGAATATCAATAACGAGTAGGAGCAAGTATCCCAGAAAACAAGCGAATTCTTGGATAGAAGACAAGGACGAAACGAGTAGTGAACAACAACTCTCGAATAGAAAATCGAAATCATCAAAGAAAATAGGCAAACAGTATCGAGTAGTGGATTTCAAACAAATATCGAATTGTGGTCTGAAACAAGTTTACCGAATAGAAATCAATATCTTGAAATAAATTTTGAATATAATCCCAGGTTTCAAAAATAGAAAATGAGGAGTTGCAAGAAATGAACTAAATACTAAGAGAAAATTAAGGAAAGACTAGATTGCGAATCAAGATACATGGTTCCTCTAACCATACAAGAAAAGCCTTCAGTCTTCAGTCCGTCTTCAGCATTTCTTCATGAACTGGGATCACTTCAAATTCTTTAACTGTCCTGACGTAAGCTGGTCCCTGCGGTAGTGCTCTATGTGATTGTTGAATCTGGAGAGACGGGTCCCCCTTGTTGTAGTTCTGGTGCTCTTCGCATTCGTCCTTGGGCAGTGTGGTCAGCGATCTTCGAACAATCCTTGACTTGGTGGACAGATGATCCGCAGAACAAGCATACTCCAGTCTCTTGCAGCACTTGTTGTAGTGGTGCCCTAGGCGGCGGTAGAAATTGCAATTGGTTGCTGGCTGGATTTAAGTATGAATCTTTCGCTAATGTTGGAGTGCAGGGCCTCTGATAGGAATATATGGCTGTTGGCGTGCTGGCTGTTGAGATCTGCTCTCGATGATGCAACTGGTGGTGTGACCGAAGAAACGCCGACTAAGTGTTGCGACGCTTTGCGGGTCCAGGCTAGTTGTTGTCTTCGTCATATGTCTTCATGTCTTTTATGAGTTTCAGCTTCCGGTCTCGTTCTATTGTCTATGCTATATTCTGGATCTCCTAGATGGTAGCTCAAATCTTTAAAGAAATCGGTTCCTCAGAGGCTTTGATGATCTTCAGAAGAGGTGACTCCAGGTTCTTGATCTGCTTCTCGATGCAAGGTATGCGCTCGGTGTCGGGAAAATCCAAGGATTCGAGAGTCAAAAAATTAGAAGTCCTTCCTGGCTCGGAGAGTGTATCCACAAATCTGGCTTGGAAAAAAAAGTGGCTTGCTTCCTCTGGGTGTCAAGGAACTCTTGAAACGTCTCCGTCAACTACGTACTACCCATGGGGATAGTAGGACGATAGAAAATAGTGGAAGCTTGAAACCCTCAAGTGTAGGTAGATTGACCGATCTGGTGTTGCGTGCTTGAATTATCTAAAAAAATAGAAAACTGTTAAAATATTCTAAACCTAAAAACAACAAGTGTTTATTGATATCAATATACCTGATATACCCTTATTCCCGATTTTCCTATGCTGTGATCAAGTTTCCCTAGTGTAATCAAGTCTCCCAATAGTACTCTAATACCTAGGTACCATTAGGATAGACCTGCATGGGCTACCACTAAAAACATGTCACGACCCGCTCCCAAATAATTGGACATGAGTCGGACACGCCCAGCCTTCGTCGTTAGACACGACGAAGTAAGTTGTACCAAACTAGGGAAATCTAACCAGGTAATCATGAATGTATATAATCACAGCATCTAAAAACGTATCCCAGAATGATCACCATAATCCACAATTTTATGTATATAAATATACGAGTCATCGAGAATGAAATGTACTATGAATTCTAAAAACAATATCTAAGAGTAAAGCTAAAAGTCTAAACCTGAAACCCCATGCTAAGTCTCATCCCGCTCAGCTAAAATCTCGGGCTCTGGCCCATAGAGTAGAGCAATATCCTGCAAGTATACCTGCAACATATCCTAGTCATGAGCGAAGCTAAGTATATCCAAGGAAATGAACATGAACATCATGGTATGAACAAGAACAGAAAATATATATAGTACAGGAAATGAGACAAGACATGAAACTGAACAGAAATACTGAAAGTAAATACAGGGAACATGGTAAGAGTCCTGAACATGAAATACAACCTGAACATGAAGTACAACCTGAACATGAAATACAACCATGAATCCTGAAATACAACCTGAATCCTGACATGTGCAATATTGAAATATATCTAGATTGTGTGATCAGCTTGGGTAGATACAATGAACATGAAATGGTATGGCTCGGGTCCCGCGTGCACGATCCGGGCCCATGCTATTCACATGAGTAGTAACAGGGTTTGATCACATATCTATAGTATTTTCCCTCCCCGACACAAGTAATCTATGAAACATGAAACTAGACAATCCCGTGATACATCGTATCAACAAGGAGATACAGTAATGAACATGCAAGACATGAGAAATGAACAAATCCGAGGAGTATACTTGCCTTGCTCCGGGTGATCGAAAAAGGGTAGTAAAGCTGGATGTCCTCCTGTTATGATTTATAATTAATTAATAAACTGGCTAAATCTAACTTGGTTATAATTAATTAATATAAAACCATATGCTAACAATTAATACTAAACTAATTGGTTACTATATTCTAGAGTTCATAGACTTGATTACCCAACCACTCAATAGTAATTAACCATGTTAGCTTTATAATTGACACAAGAATATCCTAAAATATAGAAACGTATAACTATAACATTTGCTAAATAACTTAGGCAACTAATAGTCTGTTCAGCTCATCCCAAGCCACTGGATAATATCAATTGGTTTACTGAACCACAGATACACTCAATTTGTCCACACTCCTATAGGCAAATAATACACACACAAAGAGGCAAACCTACAACCATCTGTATGTAAAAAGTACACAGGGCTCCCCCTGTATGCAGTTACAACTGCACACTGCCTACAGTCAGTAAACCCCCTTTTTACCCACTACTATCTAGACACACTAACACTCCAACTGAACGCGTACATGCCCATTCCTTATGATATAGACATGCACACACAAAATCCTCCTAAACTTGATTCACACAGATGTATTTCTCCTCAAGTACACTGACATTTAACCCTCAACCCTTGCTCTTTCATGTCTGCACAGGGATATGTGCACCACTGCACACACAAGTAGCCCCTACCTCTCAACTGACACTCACACTATGTGCAGGAATTTCCTCAGCACTATAGATTTCCCCTACATATTTCTCCTTATGAAACCCTAATCCTGGGTGCACACACCAGCCATCTTCCTAATGCTCTACACACAGAATATAGGATGTATCCTACGAAGTTCACTTATGTGCACTCAAACACAGATGCATGTACACTTCCTACTAATATAACCCATCCTACATACTAGTTTTTTTGATACTCATATGCATTCATATACACATGGCTGCTAGTTACCTATCTAGCCATTCTCCATACCTAAAACGTGTGCCCACACACAACTAATAGACAGTTAGGATACACACATTATACTACACTTACAGATGTGCACACTACCTTACAAAAAAAAACTCCCCAATCCTGCACAAGGTCTCCCCTAAATACCTGTACACTCTGAACCTGTAAACAGAACACACAACAACAATCTAACCACTCGATCACATATCCGCTCGCTCTGCTACACTTCAATTGGTCCTCTGCACCCGACACTCCCTACTGGATACAATATGCTGGACACGAACAATGTACTTCCATGACTCGATCACGCCCTACCCAACATCCCCGTAAATCATAACTACTAGCAACATGTTCCCCGGGCATCAAGGAGCGCAGAATAATACCTGAGAAGAGTTGAGACTAACTTCGGGTATGATAACACAAGCAATCGTGTCTAATACAGTCCTATTCGAGTCCAAACATGAAACAAAACCTGGTTCAGACATTAATACAAACAGTTAGAAGGCAGATCGGAATCAAAACTGCTCAAAGTTATACTTGAATTGGAAGGATCCATTGAATCCACTAGATCCAGAAATCAAAATCCAAACACTTGAATTATTCTGACAGTTCGTTTTGAATGGATACTTACCAAAAATTAAGAATCGGAACTCGCTCCTGAGCTCTCAAGTGCTGGAACAGAGTTGATGCTTGTTAAGCTCAATGTCGGAGGCGGTGATTGGTCAGACAGAGAAATCACAGAAAAAGGAAAGACTAGAACGTCGATCACCGGAGATGAAGAAGATGAGGCGATCCTCCAAAGAACTCCTCGTCACCCCCGATCTCATCAAGAATTTCACCGAGAGCTTGGATCGATCACGGGTTGCAACAGAGAAATGAGAACTGATCTGACATAGACTGCTACGTGTCGAGATTTGAGTCGTCGATCCACCGAAGATGAGGAAATCGCTGGAAGAAACCACCTCGCCACCGTTGGTGGTGAGATCGCCTAGTCGCTACCGGAGAGGAATTTCCTCGTCGCCGTCGCCGCTGGGGTCGTCACGGTCGTCATCGTCGTCATTGGGGTCGTCACGATCGTCGTTGTCGTCGTCATTGAGAAATGATCGATCAATTGGAATTTTGATCTGGAGGGAAAAAAGAATGAGACTCTGATCTCAAATTTCCTCCTAAATAGAAAAATTGCACTTTTGCACTTAGCCGACCCCCCCCCCCCCCCCCCCCCCCCCCCCCCCCGTAGCATATTACAAATAGCCAAGGAAAATTCCAGAAGCCCCCCTCCACAAAATGGCTTTAAGCAAAGGGACCCCTCCCCTTTTCACATATTACAGAATTCAAATAATTAGTTTAGAAAAAAAATTGGTTATAAGTTGTTAGGGAGTGAGGACCACTCCAAATAGATTTTAAAATTAGTAAGTTGCCATAACTTAAATCTCCTCCAAAATAACCATGAAATATTTATTAAAAATACTTCATCAAGGCTATTATTATTTGAAATGATTATTAAACTCAAACTTATTATTATTAAAATATTTCTCAAAATAGGGCGATTGAGTTACAAAGAGTCCAGGCAGTAGTATCCTTCACATGGCAGTTCTGGTCTTCCATAATGACTTTACAATTTGATGAAGAAATCTCCCCAGGCAGTGCGGTTCCCAAGCTCATATCATTCTCTTGGCTTGTACCTTGTTTTTCACCAGTAGAAGAATGAGAAGTATTTAGTGACTCTTCAATCTTATCAAAAGAACTAGAAGACTCCCAACCAGGTATTTCATTCACTATCTCCTCTGCATAATTTTCATAAACTGTAATAGCTGAATCAATCTTTCCTGACATTATCGGATTAGTTGCCATAGATGTTGGAATACTAGAAGAGGTTATTACAATCATATTCTCAGTTGCCGACGACTCAAGGGCGATATCCTCCTCTATTTCTATCTTCCTTTTAACTTCTTTGAGAAACAGGGACATATTATCAAACACATTCAAGTCATGTTCTTCAGTTTGAACTTCTGGGTAAAAACCTTTGTGATGTTCAACTTTTCATTTCTCTATCATAACAGTAGCAGGCAGTGGAGAACTTGGGAATGTACTCGACAAATTCAGCAAATCATTATCAGGCTTCTGAAGTTGCTTTTCAAATGATTTTGAATCCTTTTTTACGTTATATTTATGAACTGCTGCAGTTAATATCTTGATCCGTGTCTCACATTCCTTGTGCAGAGACATCTGAATGGAAGAGAAAGGACTGTGTGCAGCCATGGTGTGGTGTGGCATAGGAGTCGAGAAAGATTGATGGCTCAAACCTTCATGATTCCTTTTCGATTTGGTAATTTCCTCCATCATTCTCTCGAGTTTATTGAATCTGCCTTCAAATTTATCAAATCGACTATTCAGATCTAGAACTGTACCTAACATTGCTCCCATGGTTCCCTCAATGCAGAGGATCCGATCTTCATCAATTACAGCTCGCCTTCCTTCCGATGCCACTCCTACCGATCCGCCATGGCTGGAGCTTCCCTCTCGACTGCCTTCGCTCACCGGATCTAATGACTCTGATACCAATTGATAGGTTCCAAAATAACCTTGATATGAAATTGAAGCATAAGTGAAATAATTTGACATTTCTAGGTCAAATGGAAGAAGAAATTGGGAATTAGAAAGGAGAATTGAGGAAGAACATATGAATTATAGAAGAGGTGGGAAAGAAACGAGTACAGTAGTAAAAAGAAATGAAGCAACTAAAATGTAAAGAACAACAATACAATTCTCTGATACTTTTCTATTCTCTCTCCTCTTATTTATAGGTGCAGCTCCCCTTGATGTCTTGATGCTGAGGTGGCACTTGTGGTCACTGATAGACTGTGATTGGTCCATGCAGTCGGTGAGCTGGCTACTGAGCTGATAAAATACAACTAACCTTCGTAACTGTTTTGACCAGGAAAGAATAACAGTTGCTCTGATACTGAAATTGACACTGCAGGAGTAGAACACTACCAAAGCAACAGTCAGCTCTCCTAGGTACGTATCAGTAACTATCTACCTACTAATTGTCGATCATTAAACCAAATTCAAAGAAGAGTACGTGGAAGTAATTAGTACTGATTACTAAGAACTACCTACCGGTGTGCTGATACGATGATCCGTATATTTAAGAATGTAAAGTTTCTGATCTCAATATTTTCATTTTTCGAATATTTGACCAAAATTTTTAATTAATTTTATTTGTCCCGAGCCGATTACTTCTGTCGTTCCGAATTTTTACCGGTTGCTGAATTGCTAACAAGGGGGGAGAGAGTTTGGGTTTAAAGCGGGGGGGGGGGGGGGGGGGGGGGGGGAGTAAGTAACAAATTGACTGGATCATACATTCATACAACTACGCCTACAAGCAGCAAGCAGCAAGTAACGGAAGTGACTGGAAATTTCATTTTCGAGGGGTGGCGGCCCACAAGGTGCTTTCGCTGAGTAAGTGAACTTGGACTTACGGATCCTTTAAAACAACTTACATGTTTCAGTTGGGCCTCGCGCATTCTTACATCCTATTGTCTCGTTTGGTTCGCAGAAATGAAAGGAAATCAATTCCTTATTTATTATTTTTCTTTGAAAAATTGTATTTTTTTCTATTTTTCTTTTCGATATTTGAAAAAGTCAAAAAAAATTGGAAGAGAGTGAATCCCTAAAAGGGGGAAATGAATCCTTAGGTGGGTGGGAGAAAAGTACTTTTCCTTGAAAATCAGTTTTCATTCCCAAATATTTGCTTTGGCATCCAAACATAGGAAATGAATTACTTTCCTTTCCTAATGCCATAATTCCGTGAACCAAACATGACCTAAATTCTCAATGGTTAGGTTTTGGACATTGCTCTCGTCCGCACCCAAAACCCGATAGAAACCTGAGACCAATTTACATGTGGCAAGTTAATCACTTGTAATAAAATATGAACAGAAGACAAAAGTATATTAAGCAATACGAACTTTTGTAGCTCGATACACTAACTATACAGAATCTTACAGGTTTCAGGTTTCGAAAATGAAGATTCCAATCTCAACCGAACGACGACGTTTAGTTTCTTTCGGATGTCGTCGGAACAGATGGAGAAACCTTTTCAGCATGAATATATATAGGCAGATGCAATGATCTACTCTAATGATGTATGATTTGGTTTCTGCCAGCAATGCTTCAGCGCGAGATGCAGGTTCGTGTCTAAACATCACTTAAATAAGTAAAACATCATTCAGTCATTCATTCATTTATCACTACAACCTAACTACCCATAATCATTAAATATGCTTACAAAGAAAGATCTTCATTAAAGATGGCAAGGATCATGCATCCATGTAAAAGATTACACTTTGTCAATTTAAGAACCATATGATGTTATATTGTAACAGTACGGTACAGTACAGACGATGATTATTGCATGAGAGAACACAAACATGCGCTTTTCATCCAATCTGGACATGCCAAGCATCTGCTTTCCGCTAATTCCAAGCATACCAATCCCATTACCTACGCGTACAAGTTTATTGCAAGAACTGGGATTAGCGTCTTCACGAAATCCAGCTCAAATTTCGAGATCCCCTCTTCAGAAACCAGTCCAAACAGCCATGGCGAAAGCATATCTACCATAGACGATTCTCGATGACAGCTGCAATGATATCTTTCAACGTTCCCTGCCAAGAGCAGCAGGCAATGTGAGTCAAAAGTTCTGACAAAACCTAAAACATAATTTTAACCAAGTAGAACTGAAAGATCAATTGGCTGCAGCTGTGTCTACATTATTTACAGGAGATTCCTTCTCTTAACAATTGACATTTCATCTTTGCTGAATACTTGGCAAGGTTTCAGAGGCGATTCATTTTTCGCGGGAAGAGTATGTACTTATGCATCAGTCACTTATAACTCATGACTAATGTTGATCATGACACCAAGACTAGGGAAGTAGTGCGTTATATTACCGGAGAATGATCCTTGACACCAAGAGATAACACCAACGACAACGATGAGCCACAATAACTGCATTCATAAGATATAAAAACAATGGCCAACATTAATTTTGGATATAGAATAAGAAAATCAATATTTGAAAATTTTATTTAGCTAACGCTTTTGAATAGGGTAGATCCAAGTCCTAAATCTGCAGAAAAACAGTGTTCAAATTCACCATTATAACTCTGACTATTTTCTCTACTGTAGTATCATGAAAGCAATTAGAATGATTATGTTTGACGCAAGCAATTAATTCTTATTTCATTAAAGTGTTGACAACAAGAAGAGTTCTCAGCAAACAGGTTCCCTTCAACTATAAAGAGTCAAGATGACGAGGTAAGATTATACAATTTGCTATAGGGAATTACATTCATCTCAATGAAACATTTAACCAAAGAGAAAAAGGAATAACAACCTCAATTGTTAATAATTTGAGGATCTTCTAAGCAAATAACAAGATTGAGGGACTTATTTTAAAATGTGATAGATTTAGGAAGTCGTTTGCAAAAAACCTAATGAATAATTCCAATACTGAAGGAAAGGCAAATAAGCAAACAGTAGTGCCCCATAACAAGCAAAATAATTCATTGAATCAGTCTAAAGTATGCAATAACGCATCAGGGAAGGTTTTGTTGTTTGCAACTATTAGAAAACCCACCTCTAACTTAGGGCGCCACCTCTAACTTCAAGACAATCCGTGGGGTGCTAGAGGTGACACCAATTTAGGACAGGATGAGATAACACCGTCCTACATGGTTTGGACATGTACACTGCGAACCAATAGATGATCCACTGATAAGACAACAGTTAAAGGAGCCTTTAAGATTTGAGGTAGGGCTAAACAACCATGGATTGAAGTTTTAAATAAGGATATGGTTTTATTAATGTTACATTGGACATGGCCCTTAAGAGAGATGAATGGAAGAAAATGATTCAGAGAGCCCACCTCAAAGATATGCGATAAAGGCTTTGTTGTTCTCGTTGTAACTACAAGTCTATCAGAAACCACATATACTATAATATTAGCCTCTGAGCATCAAATCTTTCGAGATTGTTCCATTCCAAAAAGGGCTTATTATGGATGCAGAACAGACTGCAATTTAACATACATCATGTCTAATTGTTTTGATGTAGTTCATTTTTCATATGAATATTGGCCTCGGTTATATTTAAATCTTTCACAACTGTGGCTATAGTAATGCATTTCAAAACACCTAATATATACTCTAGCCCCAGGTCATTTCAACCATGACCATGGTTATATTCTAGGGTAGTTACTGGGGTGGGGCAGCTCTGGATAGTGTAAGTAAATGAAACCATACGCACCTCATAATTAAAAAAAAATTGTGTTGGTCGACTCGTACACTAAACTGATTTGCAAACTCTTGCACGTCTCTAACCGTGCAAATTTACTAGTGTATGAGAAGATCTTCTAGACGAAAGTTTAAAACATATAGATAATTTGCCGAAGGGTTCACAGAAAACTTGGTGCTTATAATTTGATCCTATCGACAACTATATCATGTTCGAGATTGTTTATCGCACCGTAAAGATCATCGAACTATTTAACTATTTAGCGACCTTTTAGATGACATGAATCAAATTCATGACCAACTTGTAATGATCATCGAACATTTCAACTATCATTGAACAACATGAATCATATCCAAATATTTTTTCATGAGATCTAAGAATCATATCAAGAACATATTAGGATCTTATTTTAATCAAGATGGTTAAGAGTATACCTTGTTGACACAACCAGCCACACAACTATCTGACCTCTAATGGTGATCCACACGAGCCTCTGGGCAACCAAAAACTCCAGTAAAGAGAACCTTCATTGATTGCCCCAAATGATCAAGACTAGATTGCTAACACCAACAATTTGGATGTTTTGTATCTACGAACTCGCAACTCTCGTGAACTCTATGAATCTCATAGCATCTAACAACAAATGATTCTGTCATGTGTTTACGGCACATGGCCAACATGCTGTCATATTCGTGCATAAATACCAACAAAAAGAAGCCTCGTAAAATATGGAGACAACAAGTAGTATTGTGACAAAAAGTAGCCTCGTAAGGTATGGGAGACAACAAGTAGTATTGTCGGCGGCCTAGACTGATTGGTTGACCAGCTTAATCTCTGTCGGTGGTAAACATATGACTGATTTTTGTTCTAGACTGTTCTTTAGTGATTTTCGGGCAGAGTTTTTGTTCTAGAATGTTCTTTAGGGCCTGTTTGGATAGAACTCTTTGAAAGTGTAAAAGTGACACTTACATCATATTGAGTTGCAGTGTATTTGCAGTAAGTTGTACTTTCCATAGAGTATTTTTTGTCTCAAGTGGAAGAAAAAAGAGTTTCTTGTTTGGATGGTTGTTGAAAGTGGATAAAAAATGAGTTCGGTTGTTTGGATAGTTGTTGAAAGTGGATGTTAGTTGGAGTATGGTAACCCCAGTAAACTTACCCCCAAAGTAATTAATGAAAGTAAATTTGCTAAAATAAAATATATAATTCGCATAAATAAACAAAAATATATTAAAGACAGACTAAATTAATTTAATTACCATTATTAAACAGATTAAATTATAATTAGGCTCTTATTTAATTAAAAATTAGAAAAAAAATTAACCTATTATTAAACAGCTCATTTGTGAACATATGTTGCCAACTCAAATTTTTGTCTTTCCTAAACCAAAGTCATCATCTTTCCCAAATTTTCAAAGTCTGTCTTTTCTTTTCCCCAAACCAAAATCTGTCTTTCCACACATTTTCAAGAAAACCAAAGTCTTTGTCGGAGAAACCGCCTTTGTCCTCCTCTCCCCGTCCGACGGTAGGAGACGCGCGGAGGACGGATCGGCTCGCGGAAACTGCGTCGGTCAATGTCGAACGGGAGGAACGGCTCCAGTGGTGAGGCGGCTCGTGGAAACTGTGCAGGTCCACGTCGACGGGGTGGTCTCCAGCGGGTCATCATCCATTGGCGGTTCAGATCTCGTCCCGCGGGTTCAGATCTCCACCGACGAGTTCCCCGTTCGCGACGTCATCGAGCTTCGTGTCTCCACCGGTGAGTTCCCTTTCGCACTGCTCGACGACGACGACCCGTGGATCTCGTCAAGGGTGACCGCGTGGTTGTCGAGGGGTGGCCGAGCAGATCATGTCGAGCTCATCGATGAAGGTAGCAGTTCGTCTTTGCAAGTGTGCAGCAAAAATGGGAGTTTCCACTGAGTTACTCCTCTCTTTGGGTGTAGGTGAGATGTGAAGGAGGAGGGGAGACAGAACACTATTCTGTGTCAGGATAGGACACTCGCAACCCATTTACAGTGTGCATCCAAACATTGGAACCCACACTCTCACCGCTCAGTTTCATCCAAAACTCATATTTCACACAACTTGCAGCTGGGATGCGACATACCAAACAGCCCCTTAGTGATTGTCGGTGGTAAATCATATGGAAGTGATCGTCTCACATATTTTCTCCCTTAACCCTATATTTGTAGCGGAGGGTCGGGGCTTTGGTCTCGCCTCCTCTTGATAAGATTTTTAATTGATCAAAATCCTATTCCAAATATGATTGAGATCTGATTTGATTTCAATCAAATCTATATAAATATATCACAAATCTTTATGGTATTTTATCCTAATCTAATTAGAACTAATGAAATACTGGAAATATGAGTAAACTATGTCAAAGTCTAATTGGTTCATGTGGTAGCACAAACCTGATTATCTTAACATAATCAATTAATCATTGGATTTGAGTCTAAAACGAACCCATGAACCAACTCATAATCCAATCAAACCAAGTGCTGGTCTTTGCTTGGATCAACTCTGTTGTGTATGACCCATTATTCTCAACACCAAGATGGCAGCAAGACCGAATATGATTCAGATGAACCAACAGGTTGGTTGACTGATTGACCATATCCTATGTTGTACTGGGCGTTAAGCGAGGCGAGGCGAGACCATGCCCGCCTCGCCTAGGCGCGCCTAGGCGCCCGCCCAGAATTTCTTGTTTTTTCCCTGTGTGCAGCAGTAGCAGTAGTAGATCTCAGGTTTCAGCCTTTCAGGAGATGCAGCAGCATTAAGGAGAAGGAGAAGCAATGTGAATTGTGAAGCAATGTGAAGCAATGTAAATTGTAAACATTAGTAGCAGACTTTTGCATTAAGGAGAAGCAATGTGAAGCAAGTGAATTGACTTTGAGTAGCAGAATTAAGGAGAAGCAATGTGAATTGACTTTGAGTAGCAGAATTGTGAAGCCCACCGCCTAGGCGCCCGACTTCGACTTCCACTGGGCGGACCTAGGCGCCCGCCCAGGCGCGCCTAGGCGCCCACCGCTGAACCCTGCCTTGAAATCCCCAGGTCGAGGCGGTGTACTCAAATCGGGCGCGCCTAGGCCGCCTAGGCGCGCCTAGGCGTCGCCCGTAACAACATAGACCATATCTATAACATCTTTGGAGTTTATCTTGTAAGCCAAGATTAATACCTAGTGGCCTGTCATGGGTCCCATATTTTATTAGGGTATACTAACCTTTCATGTTCCCTTATCATGCAATCCAATCTTTCCTCGAACAATATCCCGAGTAGGGATATAATGTCAGTGAAATTTAGAAGAAGAACAAAGAGGAGAGGAGATAAAGACAAATAAGAGAAGAGAGTGCAACTCATAAAACTCTAAGTTGCATCTTATATGTATTTATATGAATATATGATATGATAAATACATCTACAACTACTAACTTGATTGTACCCAAATAAGAAAATAAGACTAATGTATGACTCTAACACCCCCCCCCCCCCCCAAGCTGGATCATAGAGATTCGACATGACAAACTTGCTACATAAATCAGAAAATTGACTACAAGCAAGTGGTTTAGTGAGGATATCACCCGACTGATTCTCAGAACGAACACGTGAAGTGACAATATGTTTCTTCACCAATAATCACGAATAAAATGACAATGCACCCAGATATGCTTAGTGGACTCATGAAACACGGGGTCATAACACAATATCCGGCCTATGAGATACAACGGTTTGCCTCTTACTGCGCCACGTCACAAGATACCTCCAACAAAGGTACAATATCCAGAAGTATACCTCCTATGACTCCCACTCCGACTACCTACCCAATCAGCATCACCGAAACCTGTTACCGTAAGAGTCTGTGATGATTTTGTACAACAAATTCTTTTCAGGTGCACCCTTTAAATATCGCAAAATACGAGATATAGAAATCCAATGTGGCTGTCGGAAGAGGCTACATAAACGGACTCATTACTCCAACTGCACATAAGATATAAACTCGTGTAACATTCATAGTAGTCAAAGGCGGATCTCGCAGCAAGACGCAGCATATGCACCTCGCACCTTCACTACTCGAGGTGCATTTCTCCAGACACACCTAAGGTGTGCCTTAGGTGTGCCTTTCAGTAATGTGCAACTAAGAAAAGACGCGCTTTGTGTTTTTAAAATAAAAAAAAAAATTGAGGCATAAAGACAGCCCTTACCTTATACAAGTGCGAGGGAGGTAGCCTTTCCCACGATTGTCAAAGTTGGCTACAGTTGAACTTGAAAAAGTAAAATTTACTAAAAGCGTGGTAGGGATAATACAAATTCTTGTTAGTTCCGTTGAGTGCTATTGCTGTTATGCTAGTTCACTTGATTATGTTTTAACATACTTTTGTTAGTTTTAATATGTTATTTGGTTTTATTTTTTATATTACTAATTTATTTATTTATTTATTTATGTATATTATTATTATTATTTATTTTACATCTCGCTTCGCTCGGACGTGCATCTTAAGTGTGCCTTGCATATCGAACGACATGGACCCTTTGCATCTTGAATGCACCTTGTGCCTTTGACTACCTTGGTAACATTAAGGTAGATAATTTTCCCAAAGTCATATATACAGTCCAATATTCTCAAATAAGGCCCTCATGTCAACATCAAGTTTGGCATAAAAATCCATAGGAGTACCAAAAGGTGGGGAGTCCAACAACCATGTCTCTGAAAGCAAGTCCAAAAGATACTTGCGCTGCGAGATACATATCCATTTGATCGAGCGACCTTGATTCCAAGAAAATAACGAAGAGTACCTAAATCCTTAGTATAAAACCGGCTAACCTTCAAGTTGAAATGACCAAAATAGTCACTCTAAGATATAATGATATCATCAACATAAACAATCAACACAATAACACCTCATGTAGAAGATCAGCTAAACATTGAATAATAGTGTGCCAAAATCCATACTAAAGGAGAACTGAACTTATCAAACCAAGCTCGAGGAGATTGTTTTAGCTCACATAAAGCCTTCTTCAACACACTAGATTGTCACTACTAGACACAACATATCCAAATAGTTGATCCATAAAAACCTCCTCCTAGAAGTCGCCGTGTAAGAAGGCATTCTTGATGTCCAACATACATAGGCCATTGGCAAGTCACCGCTATAAAGATAAGGAATTCGGCCGAGTAACATAAGTCTACATATAATCAACACCATATCTCCGAGGATACCCCTTTTGCAACCAACCACGCCTTGAGGCCCTCAACAGAACCATTCCGTTGTGTCGACAAAAATAATTGTTATCTATTCTCATAGATAACAATTATTATTTTTGTGCCTTGAGGCACTCAACAGAACCTAACTGTGCCCGTCTCCTGCATCCACACCTGGGTTCTGCTCTCACTCAACTATGTCGAGCTGATGTTCTTTACGACTTCAGTACCAGTGCTTCTGTATCGCTGATCACCTTGTTGGAGACTGAAAGGAGAGAGGAGCCCTGATACGACCTAATACATTCGGTCCAGTAGCAGTGCAGTATCAGAGAGCTGGTTAGTATCAGTGCATCTCAGTGAGGCCACCTCAGCAAATAGTCAGCAGTTAGTTAGTGTATCAGAGGTATCAGTCAGTCTATAAATAGAGGGTAGATAATGAGAGATGTATGAGAAGAGTAACCCAGTAGTTTCATTTCCTTTGTTCTTAGAGTTACCATTCATTGTACTTCTTCCCCAATTTACAATTCAATAAGAAACCCTAAATTCCACAATTTCTCTAGCTCCATTGATCTGAATTCTTGATAGCATTGACAAATTAATGTCAAACTCTGTTCAATCTCCACCATTACCAGACATGGCAGGGAGAAGCTCCATCAAGACCAAACAAGAAGGCCCTCTTGGTTACCAGCTATTGGAACTGGGATGCTAGGAATCAGGAGTTCAAGTTATAGATGTAATGGATAGATAAAAATACCAACTCAGGAAGATTCAGTTCCTGGTATGTTTTCTCCCGTGGTAGGTTGTTCAAACAACAGAGCCGCAATTGAGAATCATCACCGCAAAGCTCATACTTACAAGGGTGAATCCTCTATTGCTGGTCAAAACATGCAGGAGTCCAGTACCACTCCTGATGTCCCACCTGATAGATGTCATGGTAGAAGGAATGGAAAATCATGGTAGATGGGAAAAAAATAAAGGGATTGCAGCTATACCACATAACTGAAGGCATAACAACAGCACAGTGGAATATCAAGACCAATTTAGATGCAAGTGATTTTGACTGCAACCTAATAATTAATGACATTTCTCGCAGCAAAAAAATGTGACAAACCAACAATAATTGTTAGCTGTCATGTAAAATTTAGTTTGAACTGGTGTCAAATCAGCAAACAATATGTCACTCGAATTCCTCGTACAATTAAGTTATATCAGGAAAACAGAAGCAATGGAGCAGTCCTTAGCCAGAGGAAGAAAAACTTATTCCAGAGGAATTGTTCATACAAAATATCGTGCACAAAAAAGAAGAAAAACGATTTTTTTTGTCGATTTGTTTTCTAGTTTGTTAGGATTTCTTTCTTGGAGCTTAGGCTAAGTTAATTCTTACAAGTATGGGATATGCAGCAGGGAAGAAGGAAATATTCATGGCTGTTAATTTTGAGTTGATTATCCGAGTTTCTCCCTTCTTCTAATTCTCTTGTGTGAGGATTGAGGTGTCATCCTTCGATATCTGGGGATTGGTGCAACAATCAGCGTTTCCATATCTGCATCACCAGGTCCTCGGTACAAATAATAGCCCCAATTCTAACCCGTCACAACCCTGACTAGGACTAGGGTAATGTTATTTCCAAGCCAGTTACATATAGGCATGTGGTTCTATGTAGTCACAATCCTGACTATGACTAGAGTAACATAATTTCCAAGCTAGTTACATATAGGCATGTGGCTTTATGTAGGGGCAATCCCACGTCAGCTCTTAGAAAGTTCAATATGAAAACACTCTTGGATAGTCAGACACAGGACACACATTACAAGAAATATGCAGTTCTGTTATCAGTGCGTTCAATGCCTGTCTCACATTCAACACAATATCGGGAAGGGTCAGGTAACTCCACAAGGGACATCTTCTATCTAACACATTACTCCGTCTGTAACAAAATTATAGGTCTATTTCATGTTTTGTAACTAAAATAGCATGGATGTAGTATGCAGATAGAGGCTTTTGATAATAACATCAATTCAAGGCATACATCTCTTTGTATTTCTAAGTAACAATATAATTCTTAAGAAAAACTGATCAAAGTATTTAGTCACTAACAGCTTTACAAAAATTGAATATATCCATCTTTATAGGATATGTTGGACCGCTTTCAAGATTGGGACCAATCATTTTGGTCCTTTTGGTTTCGGCTCTAAATCCTTTTTGACACTAGCATTCCTTGCACAACAAGTAGAACACATAATTCGACATCAAACCTGAATCTTCAGAGGAAAAACAAACAAACCTAATATGCTCAATCAGTTGTCGGGCACATGCAACCAGAAGAGGCTGTAAATGGCAAATGAAAGTTCCTTAATCTCTTCAGTTTGTTGGAAAAAAATAAGCAAATAATTATACAAATTCCAGAAATATAATTGTTTTACCTCATCTCTTTTACCGAATATTGTGGAAATGCTAAAAGTTGGAACCATGTATATACCTTCACTTTCCTCTTTCCTATCATCAGAAGAGAGTGCACCGTCAAAAATCTAGTTAAATATAACAAGCTGTAGTTAACACAAACACAAAGAACAAAATTTTCACAAGGAAACCTACAATTCTACAAACTTCCAATTCCTACATAGTGAGTTCTCTAGAAATCAAATGAACCACAGACTATATCTTAAGTAGGTTATCTATTTAGTTTTGGCGAGATGCATCTTAAGTCCCCGAGAAATATCCGTAAAAAAATTCCATATCAGTATTCCATGGGAAACCAATTCTTGGAAAAGGTACGTTTTGCATTACATCCTAGATAAATATTAGAAACCAAGATAATGTGCAGCATCTAATCTGCGGATACAGTATGCCCTCATATGCACACATTCAAACCAGTCATGGAGGATTCTTAATATAACCAATAGTAACTCTTTGTCATCTAAAGATGTGATTATATTGATACTGCATTTAACATCCACAACAGTTGATTTGCAATATAAATCATGGAAGTATTAGCTTTGAAGGAATCCAACAACTTTCACATCTAATGGAGCATTCCAAAGAAATGAAGGATAGCTTTCAGGCAATCAAAAACCTTCCATATGTAAAATGTGATATATGGGGAACATTTTGTGTCATTAGAAAACACCACAAACCCACCTTAGCTCATCCAACACTGGAATTATGTCCATCTAACATAAAAGACACCCTACAAAATGATATCCCCATAATATACAAGAAAAGAACACCGTAGTAGCTAACAGTAAATAATGCAAAGTATCAGATAATGACAGCATGTTCAGAAACATAATACAAGACAAAAGGAATCTTCAGAACTAAATTCAGTGCATAGCCCTTTCCATACTTCACAAAACCTGGGGATAAAATATGTTTGGTCTTCAAGACAATGAAGTGACCATAATCATGAAGGCTGATTAAAGTTCAGCAGGATATATGTTTGTTTGTTTACGAAAGAAGAAATATAACTGACCTTGCATGGAGAATGGTTCCCATGCATCCTATTTGGGTAACCATGACCTGAATTGACCATTTGCGTATGAGTGCCCTAGGATGAATGGTTAAAGGAATCAAATATGAATTTTAACTTACCAAAAACTTATCATCATATTTACAGATCACAATGTCCGTCTTATTTCCCTGTGAAAACCAAAACAACATTTAGAAGTCACATTACAGTGAGGAATCTGCAAAACAATATGATAAGTGGATGAAACTTGGTGACAGAAGGTTAAGATGTTATTAATAGGAAGTTGTGTACAAACAAATATGTTCCTAGAAAGAAGCAAGTAGACGGATCTCAACTAACCAGTCCTGTTAACCAAATCAAATTAGAAACCAAAGAAATGCAATTTACAGAAAATGTAATTGAGTGGCGTGCTTGTAGTAGCAACAGATATATTAGGCATTTCATCTTTATCCAAACAATGAAAGTAACGTAAATGTGAGACCTTGACATCTAAGGATATCTTCTTGTGCATCACAGGAAAGCCATTAGCTGGATGAGAATCAGGGCGCAACTCCATTAGCCTAGAGAGAGTACTAAATGTTATTAGAGCCATCAACTAAAAAACAAGCAATAAACGAGATGACAATGAATCCTATATTAAAGATAGAGAGTGGAACTAAGTCATCATAGGCCCCAAGAAACACTAAAGCATGGGTTTATCTGTTTAGCTAACATCATATTCTGTTAGAGTACCAAATGTTTTTTTTTTCGTTTTTGATTTTTTTTTTTTTTTTGTCGTTTTTTTTGTTTTTGATCGTTTTTACGCTCTTTTTCCCTTTTTTGACGTTTTTTTCGTTTTTGGGTTCTTTTTTTCATTTTTTCATCATTTTTTTCCGGGAATATTTATATAGTCACCAAACATGGAATGTAATTTTCCAGGAAATTTAATTAATTGGAATTTGATTCCCGCGAATATAGAATTCCCGGCTATATAGTATTCCGCATACCAAACGCCCCCTAAATGTCATATAAACGTTCTTTTGCCTTTCCTACATCCAAACCCGAAATTGGGGTGGTTTTGCCATCACTCCCCGATCCCCAACTCCCACAATGAAATGTGTGTGATACTCCAAGTCCAGGTAAAGCCAAAACTCAATCAGCTCAGGGATCACCTTCTTTAATTTCCGGAACCATATATATAAATATATAATTCATCTGCAGAGTGCTTACAGAAAGTTCCGTAACGACAAAGTAACATGTAATTAGCTCAGAAATATACACCACACCACTAGATGAAAAAGCAAGCCTTCTTTATTGCTCAATCTAACAAATTAGCATTCCAGTGAAGCATATGCTAAACAAAACTCACCTAATTAAACTTGATAGATAGGGTTTTGATGACAATGAAAATAATAGCTAGGGTCTTGATATAAGGATGATGACGACGATAGGCATCGTTTTGATTGAGAAAAAAAATAAGAGAGAGAGGAACTGACCTTCTTCTTCCCCTTCTTCGTCTTCTTTCTTTCTTTTCTCTGAAGGAGTTGATGTTGGAATGAAACCACACACAACCTACCTCAGGTCGGGTTCGGATTTGACCCGACTCAACAAAGAACTGTTGCAATTCCTTAGATCCCCATAATTTAGGGCTGCAACTCGGACTGGCTAAATCCGTTAATAGGTTGAGTTTGGGTTAGAGATAATAGGACTTGGGTTAGGATTTGGGTTAAAATATTTTAACCCGATCAAAAATTGGGTTGGACTCGGGTTCATATGTTGGGTTATCCAAAGAATCCAAAATCCGACATACATATAATCTCTATATTTTTTATATATACACTCATTCATCCTTTTAAATAAAAAAATTAAATACTATAAATTTTTTCACCCAAACTCTTCAACTCCTTATCCTACATTTCATTTTAGTATTTTATAATAATAGAGGCATGATTGCAGGGCCGGCCCTGAGCAATTGGAGGCCCGAGGCAAAATTTTCTAAATGGGCCCCATACATAATGTAAAAAAAAGTATAAATAAAACAAAAAAATTGTTGTAGTCAAGATTTGAACCAAGGACAACTTAAATACAAGTCTAGCATTGTAACCAATGCACCACAATACTTTTTGTTAAAAAAAAAAAAAAAAAAAAGGCGTATGATATATACTAGTTCTATTATAGACAGTTTCTTGTTTGTGCCCCCTTTCGTCAGGGGGCCCTGGGCCGTCGTCCGGCCTGCCCTGGGCCAGGGCCGCCCCTGAATGATTGCTATTTAATTATGTGCTTAATATTAATTTTGTTTAAAATTATTCAAGTATCATATTAGAGACTGATAAATCCGATGGACCGACCCAACCTGAGAAACTTGGTTACTTTTCTATTCCTCGGGACTTGATCTCCGACTTCATATGTTGAATCCAAGGTCGGGGCGGACTTGAGCTCAAACCCGACCAACCCGTCCGAGTTGCACCCCCAGTCGGGTCAAATCTGAACCCGACCCGAAATCCTTTTCCAAAAATAATAATAACTTTATTAATTAATTTAATTATGGCTTAACTGTAACTAAATATTTTCACCTACCAACCTATTTCAGTTTTGTAGTTCCGTATGATAATAAGAGACAAATAGAAAATGTTCAAAATATCCCTCCACATATATGGCTTAAAAAGTAAGAAAAAAGTGAATCCACATATGTATTAAAAAAAAAAATTGCACACATAAAACATAGAAGAAGTTTAAGAAAAAGAAAGAAGTTTTGCAGTAAAGAAAATTTTTTGGGCCCCCTAACGCTTAATTCGACCTTCTTCCCATTAAGGACCTCATTGTCGACAAATTCTTGTGAAAGTTTCTGCCTTTTCTTTCTAGTATGTCCATGTTCCGTCAAAGATCTCTCCATTCTCTGTAATTCTTTCAAAAAAAAATGTTATTTTCGTAACTTTATGCTCTGTTTTTGTGCTAATTCTTGGATTTTACTACATCAAAAGAGGAATTTTTCAATACAATTATTTTTTAATTGCTAACGGTTTTTTTTCTTTACTAATTACTAAGTATAAAAAACCATTATCAACACAACGAAACCGTTATTATAAATAGAAAAAACTAATTTTAATATAAATAAGGCTTAATTGCACTTTGCTACCCTCAACTATTCCGCCTTTTTAACTTGATACCCTAAACTTTTTTTTGTAACAAGTTGATACCCAAAAATATTTTGGGACGAAAATACCCCTGCTCAAACCTTAAAATTACTCCCCTCCCCCCTACCCCCCCCCCCCCCCCCCCCCCCCCCCCCCCCCCCCCCCCCCTTCCCCCACTCCGGCTACCCCCTTGTCACGACCCGCACCCACTGTGAGGGTACGAGTACGTAACAGCGCCCAGCCTACGCCGCAGTGTCGGCGGTAGAACGCTGTTCTAAGTCTCTAACTAATCATCAACTCATACAGTATATAATGTACTCATCATGATCAACTCCGAACGGAGGACTAGTATAAGATATGGTGTAACTCAATCACAGTCTAAGCACGATAAGATAACACCGAAATATAACTAAGAATTTGAAGACAACAAAACTACTAATAAAATAACAACAAACTCAAACAATCTCAAATACATCTCAAGTCTCAAATCTCTATATACAACTCCAGTTCTAAACAGGAAAACTAAAACAAGACAGACTAGCTAAACTTCCGATCACTCCTGAGTGTCGGGGCCATAGGTAGCTAAGCCATCTTCTGGTCTGTAACTTGTAGGGCATGTGTCCTCAGGGCAATTATCTGTAAAATTTTCAACAGGTCCAGTCAGGACAGGAACGAGTACAACTCATCAAGAAAACCCAAGTAAATGACAGGAAACTATAAAGCAGTTATAGACAGCTTTATTGATGAATATGATTATATACAGGTGATGGTATGGAGAAACAGAAAGATACAAGGAAAGTAAGTAACTAAAACAAGAGAAGAATGATGGCAATGAAGACTGTAAAATAAATCTAGCTGAACTAAGGTAACAGAATAAGTCCAGAAAGTAATTGCAAAACAAGTGTAAAACTATTATAAATCCAGTACGGGATGAATCTAAAATAATATGAATCCAGTATCAGATGATTCTAGGTAGTGATCAAGAATCCAGGTGAGTCCAGCTAATCTAATAGTGTGTTTTAAAATACCGAGATCGACATGTAAACGGCTGTGGGTAATCAGGCACATCTCTCACTGATCAGGCGAGAGATGGCTATGCTTCCAGTAGATTCCAGTTGGAGATTCCAGATTTGGGATATGTCTACATGTCTTACTCAATATTTTCCCGCCCCGCAAAACAAATGAATCCAGAATTCGATACGAGAATCGAGGTGAGTCCAGCCAAAATATGATGATTCCAGTAATAGATTCCGGAATGATTCCAGTGATTCCAGTAATAGAGGCCAGATAATATGGTGAGTGTGTCGCATACATGAATCCAGAATATCCATACGTGTGGTATCAGAGAATCACATAAACCTAAATAGAACTGAAATACAGTAACTAGCAATTAAATGAGAGAACTATTAGAGAATGTACTCGCCTACTACTCTGAAAAGAGTAGTATAATATCAGATGTCTGCACCAGAGTCACAATGTCCTAAACAGAGAAATATAGGTTATAATGTGCTTAAAATAAGACCAATGAAGTCTATGATGCAATCTACATGTTTCTAAGTCAAATCTAGGTTAAAGTCAACTCTAAGTCAAACCTGGTCAACTGTCTAGGTCAAACTAGGTCCAAATCAAACTTGGTCAACTCTGGGTCGACCCAAGTCAACTACAATAGTCAAACTAGGTCAATACTAGTCTAGTCAAGTCTGACTAGGCCTACCCAGCCTATTCTAGCAAGCACACTCAATTTCTAGGCTATACAAGCCAACTACACTCCTACACTGGCATTCAAGCCAGAAACACAGGTTTATGTGCCATAGACTAGAGGCCATAGGCTAATCACACATTCACACATCATGTATATTTACTGATTTAATATGAATTATCATACACATATATATATGTCTATACCACATTACTATTTATCAAGTATATAATATATATATATATATATATATATATATATATATATATATATATATATATATATATATATATATATATATATATATATATATATATATATATATATAGTGAGATAGAGAGGGGGATACATGGCATGTGTGTCTATAGATGCATGTGGGTGAGACATGAGTGTGTGATACATAACCAAGTGTGTGTGACATGAACATTAGAGGGTGACACAAGGGTGTTAAAGTGTGTTATCAGAATAGTGTGGCAGTTTATGAGTGTCAAAGGGGCAATGTGTTGTCCATAGGTGATGTTCAAGTCTGAACATCAAGGACTGAACATAGGGAGATGGGATTGTGAAGGCAGTTCAAATTATGCATATAGGAAGGGGATGATACCATAGCATGTAAGCTAATACAAGCAATATAGGGACTGAACAAAAGATACCAAGTATTTGAACATGATTTAATGTGACTGTTCTCAGGTTGATATGCTTCAGGAATTGAAGAGTGTGTATACATATATAATTCTCAGGTGACAATTGTGTGGAATGGTATTAGTTGACAGGAAACAATCTCAGAAAATTGGACAATCTCAGGAACCCAAGTCCAAGGCATTCAATGCATTCAATCCCAACATATTTTGAATCAAATCCTTAACACAAAACATAAACCCAACAACACTTAGGAATTAATCCAATCAACCTAAACTAGATGAACACAAAGGAGCATGGGATAGTTGAGAATAAAACTCAGGGATTCTGTTAACCCACATTGACAGTTAGAGATAGGAAACTGTGTGTAACAGGGAACTAATCCCTGGTTTTTGCATTGACAGTGAACAACAAAACAGTGGACACATGGCCAGTACATCAATGCCCAAAACCAAAACAAAACCTAAATTCTCAACCACAAACTATAATCCAAGAATTCAGTAACTAATACATATGTTGGAAACAATTTAGGGATTTAAACATCATTTAAAAATCAATTTAAAAGGAAACCAATTCAGAATTAATGTTAACAGGAAAAAATCTCAGAAATCAGTCATGTGTCCATGGGAAGTGATTCTCAGGAATTAATTGACAGTTTCATTAACAAATGTGCATAAGTCCTACAGTGAGCCAAACATGTGTGTGCATACCATATAGAAACTGTGAAGTGCTAGCATAGACATGTGAGTGTGGGAATACAAGAGTGAAGTGAGGGTCCATTTCAGCTTGTGTGTGGGTGTCAAAATGACAGTTCAAGCTCTGTCTAAATTTCGAAATCCAAATCATCCCATTTCTCGAATCCTCATTTCTAACACAACATCAAACCAACTTAATGTGAAACCTAATCATTCCAACATCACTAACAGTGACTAACAAAAGTGCATGGACTTAAACATGACAATTTAAATACCAAGTTCAGTTTTTTGAAGGGAAATCCTATAACAGTTCAAAACCGAATTGGCAGTTCACTCAACACCATTCCAAGTCAAAAACCCATTAATCAATTGCTCTAACTCAATTACAATTTAACATTTAAGTAACTAACAAACAGGTGATTGAATAAGCATGTATTTGAATCATAAATTCTCAGTTTTGAATAGGAATTTTGAAATCAGAATCAGGAGTATTCCTGGACTGTGTGTATCAGTCCAGTCCATTTGGACACCCCCAACCCATATTCGAAATCCTATTCTAAAGTGCAAAGCCTCAACTAATGTGTAAAACCAACCTAGCAAGTCCTATTACACAGGTAGGAAATAATTAAGTGATTCAAAACAACATCTAAAACAGATTAAAAAGGAATTCAATTCAGAAATTTCGAATTTAAACATATGGTATCAGTGATTGGGAAGAATCAATTTCGAGTACCAAAATCATGTTAAAACTATGAATTAAAGGTTGGTAAATAGTAACACACACGTGCACGTGTCAACCCAAGCATTCGTGTCCAACCAAGTGGACACAGTCGTGTCCAAACCACTCAAACACCACACGACACACTGGATAGTGCGTAGCGTCGTGCACGCGTTCAAACACGTATAGGACACGACACAAGTGTCCTAAAGTCGCGTGGTCGTGTCTAGGGGTTCGTCAGGTATACGGGGACGTGTCCAAGTGTCTGCACTGAGTCAAGGTTGTGTTGTGTCAAAGCAATCAGTGCGTATCAGTGGGGGTTTTACCCACGCGTACAGTGCGCGCGCGCGACCAGTGCGACCAGTGCGATGAGGATTTCTCCTCGCACACAAAACGAGATGCTCCCAAATTTTGGGAGCATGGTGGCAGTCACTGCCCCAATACTCACCCAAAATTTGGTGTGTCCTCGTGTCCTGTGTCGGGAGAAATAGACCCCGTGATGCAGGACACAGTGCACAGTGCACGGACAGCGTGTTCGTGTCCTCGTGTGGACACGACACGACTCAAAAATCAGGAAGAAAACACAGAAATCAATAAGTAACCCATAGATCTAGGATTCTATTCAAATAGATTTGCAAAATTTGTAAATCGAATCGGTTCGGGCATTTCGTCAAACACTTAAAATACACTACGACACGTGTCCGATACGGATACCAAACGGACACGAAATTCACCCAAATTTCAGGGACACCTAGGGGACTCCTAGATCTAGCCCTACATGCAAAGAAAACTGAATTTTAAATCAATTTAAGGAGTTTTACCTATAGGTGCAAATTACAAGAAAAGCTCCAAATGAGGGGGTGTTCCTCTTGATGGCCAAATGCTCCAATTGAGCCCAAAACTGAGATTAACCTCCAGAAATATTAAATATACAAAAATTAGAACCTAATGCAAAAGACTAGGATGAAAAAGGAGATCAAATGAATAAATGGGAATTTTTGGAAGGGGAAGAATACCTCTCTTTTCTCCATGTGTTGGAATGATAAAAAGAGGCAAGCCCTAATGAATAAGTGTTTAAATAGGGTGGGAATCCCTATGTGGCTGTTCATAGGTTTAATAATTAGGGTTAGGGTTCATTAAATGGCCCATGGGCTTAAGTCATGATCAATTAAATTATTAAGCCATAAGTCATTTCATGAAACCATAAGCCATGACTTAAATTCACTAAACCACATCCCCTCATTCTAAAACTATTCTCTAATGACTAAAATAGGTTAACTCGAGTTAGACTAGGGTCACCATGGCTAGGGTTAGCTTCTAGGCTAGTCCACTAGGTCTCAATAAGTCAAAGTCAAACTAGAATTCACCAATTCAACAAATCACCAAATAATTCAAATAAGTCAAAATGACCAAATTATCCTTAGGCTAAAAATGATAATTAATCATCCTAATGACATGGTTAGGCTCTAGGTCATGCAGTCTCTCAGGTTTCACTAGCAGCACATCAAAATCACAAGTCATGACTTAAACCAGTTTTTAAATAGTTAAAAAATAATTAAAAATCACCAAAAATTATAATGTGAAATAAATATCAATAATTAATAATTATAATTACAAAATTTCAAAATTACCCTCATTTGGAAAACTGGGTGTTACAATCCTACCCATCTTAGAAAAATTTCGTCCTCGAAATTAAAATGATCGCATCCCCACTAGGTCAAACCCCCAGCAAATCAAAGTCGAAGCAACACAATCCTACTGGTCGTGATTTCACGGTCTCGAACAGTAGCTACGCTACCTAGGCAATCACAAGCAATATCCTGGCAGGTACTAATGGAATCACACAACAAGATAGAAAGAAGAACAGGAAGACAGACCTGCTAACCCGTCACCCGTAGCGTCGGTCTACTCGACTGTCAGCACAGAAGCCCTGCCCCTCTGGGGTGTATCCCTCTGTTGGTGCGGGACACGGTGCCGCGCTACAGGTGGCCTAGCTCCCTCTATCTAATCTATGACACTCAAGTAATATCCACCCTGATATTCCACTCAAATTCTCTAGGGCACCATCTATATGGTATCTATCCTGCAATCTAATAATCATACCCGTCTATCCAGAACCATGTCACCAGAATCCTTGTCACACCAGTAAGTATGGTTGCGATAATCTATAGAGTCCACAACTAATGTACATACATCTAGAATTATGGTATTTAAAATTTTCGTATTGCCGCTAGCTTGGCTGCGAAAACCTTAAATTCCCACACCCGAGAAATATATCCAAAATCAGACTCTATCTCATCGCCTAACCAGCTGATATGGCTGTAGAAGACTCTAGATTCCATGACTGAGGCAACCTAGCCCATAATGTTATCTTGGTAGAAAATCAAGTCAATAATGAATACCAAGAATCAAATTCAATGATGAACAAGGAAGATAGACATATACTGTCAGAATCAAATTTTGAGATAGTTTATAATGAGATTCTCAAGGGTCATCTTAGGAATCTTCTCAAGTAGTCCTAACTGTGATTGAGTGCCTCTCCGGTAAAGCCTATCTCTCAATCCTATCGCAGGCTCGCAGCAGTACAACTAAGTCGCCGTACTACCACGATATCGTACTAATGCGACTCTCGACCTGCATGGGCCACTACTAAAAACGTGTCACGACCCACACCCACTGTGAGGGTACGAGTACGTAACAGCGCCCAGCCTACGCCACAGTGTCGGCGGTAGAATACTGTTCTAAGTCTTTAACTAATCATCAACTCATGCAGTATATAATGTACTCATCATGATCAACTCCGAACGGAGGACTAGTATAAGATATGGTGTAACTCAATCACAGTCTAAGCACGATAAGATAACACCGAAATATAACTAAGAATTTGAAGACAACAAAACTACTAATAAAATAACAACAAACCCAAACAATCTCAAATACATCTCAAGTCTCAAATCTCTATATACAACTCCAGTTCTAAATAGGAAAACTAAAACAAGACAGACTAGCTAAACTCCCGATCACTTCTGAGTGTCGGGGCCATAGGTAGCTAAGCCATCTCCTGGTCTGTAACTTGTAGGGCATGTGTCCTCAGGGCAATCATCTGTAAAATTTTCAACAGGTCCAGTCAGGACAGAAATGAGTACAACTCATCAAGAAAACCCAAGTAAATGATAGAAAACTATAAAGCAGTTATAGACAGTTTTATTGATGAATATGGCAGTTTATATACAGGTGATGGTATGGAAAAATAGTAAGATACAAGGAAAGTAAGTAACTAAAACAAGAGAAGAATGATGGCAATGAAGACTGTAAAATAAATCTAGCTGAACTAAGGTAACAGAATAAGTCTAGAAAGTAATTGCAAAACAAGTGTAAAACTATTATAAATCCAGTACATGATGAATCTAAAATAATATGAATCCAGTACCAGATGATTCTAGGTAGTGATCAAGAATCCAGGTGAGTCCAGCTAATCTAATAGTGTGTTTTAAAATACCGAGATCGACATGTAAACGGCTGTGGGTAATCAGGCACATCTCTCACTGATCAGGCAAGAGATGGCTATGCATCCAGTAGATTCCAGTTGGAGATTCCAGATTTGGGATATGTCTACATGTCTTACTCAATATTTCCCCGCCCCGCAAAACAAATGAATCCAGAATTCGATACGAGAATCGAGGTGAGTCCAGCCAAAATATGATGATTCCAGTAATAGATTCCAGAATAATTCCAGTAATAGAGGCCAGATAATATGGTGAGTGTGTCGCATACATGAATCCAGAATATCCATACGTGTGGTATCAGAGAATCACATAAAACTAAATAGAACTGAAATACAGTAACTGGCAATTAAATGAGAGAACTATCAGAGAATGTACTCGCCTACTACTCTGAAAAGAGTAGTATAATATCAGATGTCTGCACCAGAGTCACAATGTCCTAAACAGAGAAATATAGGTTATAATGTGCTTAAAATAAGACCAATTAAGTCTATGATACAATCTACATGTTTCTAAGTCAAATCTAGGTCAAAGTCAACTCTAAGTCAAACCTGGTCAACTGTCTAGGTCAAACTAGGTCCAAATCAAACTTGGTCAACTCTGGGTCGACCCAAGTCAACTACAATAGTCAAACTAGGTCAATACTAGTCTAGTCAAGTCTGACTAGGCCTACCCAGCCTATTCTAGCAAGCACACTCAATTTCTAGGCTATACAAGCCAACTACACTCCTACACTGGCATTCAAGCCAGAAACACAGGTTTATGTGCCATAGGCTAGAGGCCATAGGCTAATCACACATTCACACATCATGTATATTTACTGATTTAATATGAATTATCATACACATATATATGTCTATACCACATTACTATTTATCAAGTATATGGAATATATATATATATATATATATATATATATATAGTGAGATAGAGAGGGGGATACATGGCATGTGTGTCTATAGATGCATGTGGGTGAGACATGAGTGTGTGATACATAACCAAGTGTGTGTGACATGAACATTAGAGGGTGACACAAGGGTGTTAAAGTGTGTTATCAGAATAGTGTGGCAGTTTATGAGTGTCAAAGGGGCAATGTGCTGTCCATAGGTGATGTTCAAGTCTGAACATCAAGGACTGAACATAGGGAGATAGGATTGTGAAGGCAGTTCAAATTATGCATATAGGAAGGGGATGATACCATAGCATGTAAGCTAATACAAGCAATATAGGGACTGAACAAAAGATACCAAGTATTTGAACATGATTTAATGTGACTGTTCTCAGGTTGATATGCTTCAGGAATTGAAGAGTGTGTATACATATATAATTCTCAGGTGACAATTGTGTGGAATGGTATTAGTTGACAGGAAACAATCTCAGAAAATTGGACAATCTCAGGAACCCAAGTCCAAGGCATTCAATGCATTCAATCCCAAAATATTTTGAATCAAATCCTTAACACAAAACATAAAACCAACAACACTTAGGAATTAATCCAATCAACCTAAACTAGATGAACACAAAGGAGCATGGGATAGCTGAGAATAAAACTCAGGGATTCAGTTAACCCACATTGACAGTTAGAGATAGAAAACTGTGTGTAAAAGGGAACTAATCCCAGGTTTTTGCATTGACAGTGAACAACAAAACAGTGGACACATGGCCAGTACATCAATGCCCAAAACCAAAACAAAACCTAAATTCTCAACCACAAACTATAATCCAAGAATTCAGTAACTAATACATATGTTGGAAACAATTTAGGGATTTAAACATCATTTAAAAATCAATTTAAAAGGAAACCAATTCAGAATTAATGTTAACAGGAAAAATCTCAGAAATCAGTCATGTGTCCATGGGAAGTGATTCTCAGAAATTAATTGACAGTTTCATTAACAAATGTGCATAAGTCCTACAGTGAGCCAAACATGTGTGTGCATACCATATAGAAACTGTGAAGTGCTAGCATAGACATGTGAGTGTGGGAATACAAGAGTGAAGTGAGGGTCCATTTCAGCTTGTGTGTGGGTGTCAAAATGACAGTTCAAGCTCTGTCTAAATTTCGAAATCCAAATCATCCCATTTCTCGAATCCTCATTTCTAACACAACATCAAACCAACTTAATGTGAAACCTAATCATTCCAACATCACTAGCAGTGACTAACAAAAGTACATGGACTTAAACATGACAATTTAAATACCAAGTTCAGTTTTTTTGAAGGGAAATCCTATAACAGTTCAAAACCGAATTGGCAGTTCACTCAACACCATTCCAAGTCAAAAACCCATTAATCAATTGCTCTAACTCAATTACAATTTAACATTTAAGTAACTAACAAACAGGTGATTGAATAAGCATGTATTTGAATCATAAATTCTCAGTTTTGAATAGGAATTTTGAAATCAGAATTAGGAGTATTCCTGGACTGTGTGTATCAGTCCAGTCCCTTTGGACACCCCCAACCCATATTCGAAATCCTATTCTAAAGTGCAAAGCCTCAACTAATGTGTAAAACCAACCTAGCAAGTCCTATTACACAGGTAGGAAATAATTAAGTGATTCAAAACAACATCTAAAACAGATTAAAAAGGAATTCAATTCAGAAATTTTGAATTTAAACATATGGTATCAGTGATTGGGAAGAATCAATTTCGAGTACCAAAATCATGTTAAAACTATGAATTAAAGGTTGGTAAATAGTAACACACACGTGCACGTGTCAACCCAAGCATTCGTGTCCAACCAAGTGGACACAGCCGTGTCCAAACCACTCAAACACCATACGACACACTGGATAGTGCGTAGCGTCGTGCACGCGTTCGAACACGTATAGGATACGACACAAGTGTCCTAAAGTCTCATGGTCGTGTCTAGGGGTTCGTCAGGTATACGGGGACGTGTCCAAGTGTCTGTACTGAGTCAGGGTTGTGTCGTGTCAAAGCAAACAGTGCATATCAGTGGGGGTTTTACCCGCGCGTACAGTGCGCGCACGTGACCAGTGCGACCAGTGCGATGAGGATTTCTCCTCGCACACAAAACGAGATACTCCCAAATTTTGGGAGCATGGTGGCAGTCACTGCCCCAACACTCACCCAAAATTTGGTGTGTCCTCGTGTCCTGTGTCGGGAGAAATAGACCCCGTGATGCAGGACACAATACACAGTGCACGGACAGCGTGTTCGTGTCCTCGTGTGGATACGACACGACTCAAAAATCAGGAAAAAAAAACAGAAATCAATAAGCAACCCATAGATCTAGGATTCTATTCAAATAGATTTGCAAAATTTGCAAATCGAATCGGTTCGGGCATTTCGTCAAACACTTAAAATACACTACGACACGTGTCCGATACGGACACCAAACGGACACCAAACGGACACAAAATTCACCCAAATTTTAGAAACACCTAGGGGACTCCTAGATCTAGCCCTACATGCAAAGAAAACCGAATTTTAAACCAATTTGAGGAGTTTTACCTATAGGTGCAAATTGCAAGAAAAGCTCCAAATGGGGGGTGTTCCTCTTGATGGCCAAATGCTCCAATTGAGCCCAAAACTGAGATTAACCTCCAGAAATATTAAATATACAGAAATTAGAACCTAATGCAAAAGATTAGGATGAAAAAGGAGATCAAATGAATAAATGAGAATTTTTGGAAGGGGAAGAATACCTCTCTTTTCTCCAAGTGTTGGAATGATAAAAAGAGGCAAGCCCTAATGAATAAGTGTTTAAATAGGGTGGGGATCCCTATGTGGCTGTTCATAGGTTTAATAATTAGGGTTAGGGTTCACTAAATGGCCCATGGGCTTAAGTCATGATCAATTAAATTATTAAGCCATAATTCATTTCATGAAACCATAAGCCATGACTTAAATTCACTAAACCACATCCCCTCATTCTAAAACTATTCACTAATGACTAAAATAGGTTAACTCGAGTTAGACTAGGGTCACCATGGCTAGGGTTAGCTTCTAGGCTAGTCCACTAGGTCTCAATAAGTCAAAGTCAAAATAGAATTCACCAATTCAACAAATCACCAAATAATTCAAATAAGTCAAAATGACCAAATTATCCCTAGGCTAAAAATGATAATTAATCATCTTAATGACATGGTTAGGCTCTAGGTCATGCAGTCTCTCAGATTTCACTAGCAGCACATCAAAATCACAAGTCATGACTTAAACCAATTTTTAAATAGTTAAAAAAATAATTAAAATCACCAAAAATTATAATATGAAATAAATATTAATAATTAATAATTATAATTATAAAATTTCAAAATTATCCTCATCTGGAAAACTGGGTGTTACACCCCTCCCTCCCGCTCCGCCTCCCCTCCAGCCACCCCCTCTCCCGCGTCCGGCCAACCCCCCTACCCCCATCGCCGTCGGCCGCCGCGGCGACAGCAGCCGCAGCCGCCGCCGCGGTGGTAGCGTCGGAAGCGGGAGGGGGGGTTGGCCGGACGTGGGAGAGGGGGGTGGCCAGAGGGGAGGCGGAGCGGGAGGGTGGGGGTGGCCGGAGGGGGGAGGGGAGAAGGGAAGAGGGAAGGGATAAGGGCATTTTGGAATTTTTTGAAAAATTAGGTATCAAGTTGAAAAAAATAATAGTTGAGGTATCAATTTGTTACAAAAAGTTTAGGGTATCAAGTTGAAAAAACGGAATAGTTGAGGGTAGCAAAGTGCAATTAAGCCTATAAATAATCATAATATTTGTATTCCAACACTTCATTAGCGTTAGAAAAGCTAATAAAAATTGAATAAAAAATACTCCCTATCTGTCTCTCGAAAAGAAAAGTGTTACGGGTTTCCCATTTTTGCCGATCTCTCTCTTCCGTGAAATCCTCGCCCTCCACCGAAATCCCTAACCTGGTAAAACCAGAGGTGGAAGGAGAGGCGTTCGGCCAGCTGCAGTGGACGAGTTAGTAAGTACACCATCCCAAAATTAGGGTTTGCTTAATGAAAATCATAAAGTTCATAATTTTCGGGGAGGTTTATTTAGGATTATTGATGCAGAAATTGTTGTCGCTATCGATTTAGGGTCTGCTTGGTAACAGTGTTTTCACCGGTTTTGGGGTGTTTTTGAACCGATCGTTTATGAAAACCCCTGCTTGTTAAATTTTTTGAGACACTGGTTTTGGTCGGCTCGAAAACCCCCCCAAAACCGGTGTAATGTATTTTTGGGTGGCTTTATAAACACCTCAAATCGGTAGGTTTTGAGCGGCTTTATTATTTTGTTCCATTTATATCCTCACCAAAAATATAAAATTATAACTACTAATATTCTTCCCTATTTAATTTATTCGTGTAAAAAGCTTTCAGAACCGCTCGTTAGTGAATTACCAAGCATGAATTGGACTGGTTTAAAAACCTCTACTTAAAAACCACCCAAAATTGGCCCCCTCATAACTGGTACTCTAAAAATACCTCATAACCGCTACCCCTACAATTGCCAAGCAGGCCCTTAGGGTTGATTGGTTTCCCTAATCTTATTTTATGAGGCATAGGCAGCAAATGAGTTCTTTTGTATATTAAATTTAGGGGAAATGCTCTTAATTTAGAACTTTGTTATCTCAAATCTTTCCTTTGTATTTACTTTGCTCACTACAGAAATTATGGATACGTGACTATGCATTTCAGATGCAAGTTTTAGGTGTTTGATTCTCTCTTTTGAATCAAGGTTTTAGGCTTTAATTTTTGGCTGGGAGGTGGATATAGGTTTAATTTTGAATTGCAAGAATATTTCATGACAAACTATAAATAAATGGTTTCAGAATGATATATTTTTTCTTTTTTGTTTTTCCTTTTAAGTCGTTAGTTTAATATAAAAACAGAAATTTTGTTGTAACGAAATTATTTTTAATTAAATTAGACTCAACGAAAACATTTTAAATAAATTAGAAGTGGAGAGATGTTCCGCCATCTAGGATGGCAGATAAATGGTAGACACGAATTCCGCCAACCGAGTTGGCGGAAGATAGGTTTTTGGCTTTTTGTTTTGGTTTTATGTGGTTTGTTTAGGTTTTATGTGGTCTGTATTCTACATGTATTTGTTTTTTGTTTTTTGTTTTTTATTATCGTTTAGTTTGGTTTAATCTTTAGTTATTTTTAATTTATTAGTTAATTTGTTATTATTTCTACTATAGATAATAACAAAATATATTAATTAATATATTTTGTTATAATAATTATATATTAACTAATAGATTTTTGGTATTATCTATATTAGTTAATATAGAAATCTTCACTGTTATAATGTGGCTTAAAGCCTTTTGTAAGCCGTATGTTTATCATCAACGAATTAATTTAAAAAACTTTTTTAAAAAATTAAGTACCATAGCTGTAGTTGTTTTCTCATGTAATTAAAAAAAAACTAAAACCTAAAATCGTCCTAACTACATGAACATGTGTAAATCCTAAAATATTTTAAAATTGAAATTATATTTGAAGTAACTAAATGATATTATCTAACTAAACACATATCTAAAATTTAAAAATATATTTATAATAAATAATAAATAAAATATATTAAAATTATATTTAAAGTATTCTAGCATAATTTAAATTTCTATATTTCAATAATATCGTAGATTTTTTTCCCTTCTCTATATTTAATATATAAAAATAAATATATATGTGTATTTATAAACAAATTAATTTGCATATTTTATTTATTTATTTATATTTATTTATTTTTATTAAGAACAAATTAATGGACTAATAAACATATTACTATAGTTAATAACAAATTAAAATACAAATTAATATAGATAATAATAAACTAATATATTAGTTATACAAATAAATATAAATAATAATAAATTAATATATAAAATAATATATATAAACAAATATGTTAGTATACAAATAAATATATACAATGAAAATTAATATGAACAAATTAATATATACAAATTAATATATTCAAATTAATTGTTATTATATATGTTAGTTGATATACAAATTAATTTATATACTAGTTTCCTATACAAAATCTCTTACATATTAACTAATTTATTTTGTTATTATCTATAGTATAAATAAAGTCAAATTAACTAATAGTTTAAAACAAAATAAAATATTAAACAAAATCAAATTAAAAGATAAACCAAACTAAAATCTTTTCGGAATTAAAAGATAAAACAAACTAAAAGATAAACCAACAAAACCACATAAAACCCAACCAAACCACATAAAACCAAAACAAAAACAAAAACAAAATCAAAAACTGATCTTCCGCCAACTCAGTTGGCGGAATTTATACGTACCCTTTTTCCGCCATCACAGATGGCGGAACATATCTCTTCTTCTAATTTATCCAAAATATTTTTGTTTTGCCTAATTTAATTAAAAATAATTTCGTTATAGCAAAATTTATGATATAAAAACTTACCCAAAAATGGTCAAGTATTGCTAGTGTAAATTTAGGTGATAATGGCAGTAGTGTTATGGAGGATGAATGTCATGAGGTATCAAAGAACTGTTTTGTCCTCTTTGATCTCATCTTTCTTATAATGAAGAATAAATATATATATATATATATATATATATATATATATATATATATATATATATATATATATATATATATATATATATATATATATATATATATATAGTAGCATAAAGTATGTTTAGTTCTCATCTAGATACTGATAGTAACTTAGTTTGGGCCATGTTACTTAGCTTGTAACTTAGTAGATTTCACTATCTTCTCATTTGCAAAAGATATGTGGCTTTCATATTAATTTGAAAGATTATCTACTTGGCTAGATACTGATTGTAACTTTGCATTATAGACAAATCTATCTGGCTAGATACTGATAGTAACTTTTAATATATATTTATTTGGTTACAACAATTCTTAGATTGCATTCCTTGCCAACAAATGATTATTCCTAAAGTGTTTCTTTTTTTTGTTGCACAGGCAAGGGGTATGAATTATCTTCATCATTGTAATCCACCAATTATTCACCGTGATTTGAAGTCATCGAATCTACTACTAGATAAGAATTGGACTATGAAGGTGTGTTTTATATTCAAATATTATTCACTTCACCTCTTGCCACATTCAATTCTCAAATCTCTCATAGCTTTCTCCTGGTTGTTGACAGGTTGGGGACTTTCGTCTCTCTCGTTTGAAGCAAGAAACATATCTGACAACAACAACTGGAAAAGGAACGGTATTAGCACAACCTTGTGACTTACTCAATTTTATCCTCTGTGTGTAGCAATAAGTTGAAATGGAGCTGAGAGTCCTTTTCTGGTATATGGATGTCTTAAGACCATGTGGACTCCAAGTCAAAAGGCTTGAAAAATCTTCTCATATATCAAGCTACAAAAGAACAAGTTTTTCCCCCTTAAAAATAGCTATTAATTGTGGTTTCACATGAAGCATGGTTGAGGATTCCTCTCTCTCATTTCTGGTCACATGGGTGTTCATATGTGTATAGATCAAAATGAACAGTGTGGATCAGCATTATGGACTTCTTCAATGTTGTCTAACGATATAAATCTCATCTCGTTCATCCTACACACACGTCTAACGAAAATATGACATTATATATATATATATATATATATATATATATATATATATATATATATATATATATGTGTGTGTGTGTGTGTGTGTGTGTGTGTGTGTCTTTGACTAATGTATTGCATTTGGAAGATCAGTACTTATGGGTAGACGAGTAAGGACCAGAAGGAAATGTAATATAATCAAAATGTAAAGTTTGGGAGTAGGGATAACATTTTACAATACTCTCATTTTAGTAATGGAATATATATATATATATATATATATATATATATATATATATATATATATATATATATATATATATATATATATATATATATATATATATAAGTATGTTGCTTCATTGAGTTTCTTATTTATATTTTCCCGTACCTCTGACTTGTGAGAATTGTGAGTCGTACCGTCCTGAGAATTTTTACCTTTCAATTTCCAGGACATGGATAACCAAGACCAATCTAACATTCCGCCGTCTCAAGAGCCTGCTGAACCATCTGTGACTGATATATACCGTCTATTCCAGCAATTACTGTAATGAAACAGTCAACATGCCAATGCAGCACATACCACCAATACCACGATTCTAGAAAAAAATGCGAAATTCCAATAACTGTAAGGAGGGAACCTTAAAGGATTTTAGGGATCTCAAGCCTCCTAAGTTCAAAGAAAATGAAAATGCAATGGAGGCAGAACAATGACTAAAAACCATTGAAGGGCTAATGAAGGCTACGAAGATTCGACCCGAAGATATGGTACCCGCAATCCGCATTCAGTTGGAAGATATTACAGGATATTGGCGGAGTGCTGAGTATCCGGAAGATTTCGACAAGGCAATGTCATGGGCAGAATTCAAAAGAAAGTTTGAAGAAAGATTCCACCCTAACTCGACAAGGATAGAATTGGTACGACAATTCAACTATCTCAAACAAGAAAAACTTACAGTCGATGAATACACCGCAAAATTTTCCAGACTTAGTCAGTTTGCCCCAAGCATGATAGCCGACGAGGAGATAAAAATGTCTAGATTCTTAGAAGGACTTAGGACCTAACTGAAGAGCAGGGTTGCATTTTATAGTTGCCAGACCTTTTCTGAAATAACAGAAGCCGTACGGGATCAGAAAAGGATACTGAAGGAAGAACAACCCTTCCAGCTGCAACACCATAAAAGAACCTTTGAGGAAGGTTCATCATCTAACAAAAACCTTTGGCAAGGACCTTCCAAGCGTCCCTAGAATGGTAGCTTGGACGGACCTATTATCTGCAATTATTGCCAGAAGCCTGGCATAAGAAGAATGTCTGTAGAAGATTTCTGGGGCTTTGCCTAAGATGTGGAGTGGCAAATCATCAAACTAGTAAGTGTCATCAACTACTTACAACCGGAGCAGCAACACAGAGCTTTCATCAGGGATTTCGGCCTACAGTTCGAGTAAACAAAATTAGGCCCGTGATCTAAGGAAACAATCCTCGACCTATAATACAAGTACCGGCATCCCAAGCTGTCATGACTTATGGAAATCATCAAAGGCCACCCTACGTGCCTCTTATGAAAATCATCAGAGGCCACCCTACGTGCCTCAAGCTTACCAATTCCAGCAAGCATAAAGGGCGGGACAGCTTCAGAATAACAACAACAAGAAGAATAAGCAAGGGCAGGCATTCATGATGGGTGCAGATGAGGCAAATCTCCCTGGAGAAGTAGTCTCAGGTACTATTCTAGTCTCTACTTATCTAGCATCAGTATTGTTTGATTCCGGGGCTACTCAGTCATTTATAGTATCTTCTTTTATATCACAACGTGAAATCGAATCCCTACCTCTGCCTAAGAAATTAAATATCCTTACGGGTAACAGAGTAGTAGAAGTCGGTCGGGTATGTAAAGGATGTCCCATAAAGCTAGGTGGAGGAGCTTTTCGAGCCCGATTACTAGTCTTCCCACAAACAACTACGACGTAATATTAGGAATGAATTGGCTAACCAAAACATTAGCCAATATAGATTGTGGCCAAGGGAAAGTTTTATTTCAACTACCTGATAGAGAATTTTATGAATTTGTTCGAGATCAAAAGAAGTTCGATGTTAAGGAACTAGAACAATTTGAATTACCAACCCAATCAATGTTGCATGAATTAGAAGAACACCATTTCAAATGGTAGGGAAAGAATTCAAGGATGTGTTTCCAGAAGAATTGCAAGGGTTACCCCCAGATAGAGCCGTAGAATTCTCTATTAATCTAATACCTGGAGCAGCACCCATAGCCAGAAAGATATACCCAATAAACAAAGATGAGTTAGTTGAGTTAAACAAACAAATAAAGGAGCTATTATCAAAAGGATTTATTCAGCCCAGCGCTTCGCCATGGGGTGCACCAGTATTATTTGTGAAGAAGAAAGATGGTACCTTACGACTAGTAATTGATTATAGAGCTTCGAATGAGGTTACAATCAAGAATAAGTATCCCTTACCTAGAATTGATGAATTATTTAATCAGTTAGGAGAGGCAAGGGTATTCTCAAAGATTGATTTAAGGTTTGGATATCATCAAGTAAAGGTGAAGAAGGAAGGCATTCCAAAGACTGTATTTAGAATTCGATATAGGCATTACGAATTCTTAGTTATGTCATTCAGGTTAACAAATGCACCTATCATATTTATGGACCTGATGAATCGAGTATTTTAACAGTATCTGGATAAATCTGTAATTGTATTCATTGATGACATCCTTATATATTCAAAGAATGAAGAAGAATATGAGAAGCATTTGATGATAGTACTACAGACTCTGCGGGAAGAGTAGTTGTATGCCAAACTTAGCAAATGCAAAATTTGTTTGAACCAAATACCATTTCTAGGACATATTATCAACGGATAAGGCATTTCGGTAGATTCGAAGAAGGTGGAAGCATTTAAGTTCTGGCTAACGCCTAAGTCTGTAGCAGAGATCAAAAGTTTTTTAGGATTAGCTGGTTATTATAGAAGATTTGTAGAGAATTTCTCAAAACTGCAGAACCTTTAACCCGTCTCACCCAGGAGGAAGAAAAATGTATTTGGACGGAGAATTGTCAAGAAGAATTTGATGAATTAAAGGAAAGATAAATTTCAGCCCCCGTACTTGCATTACCATCAGGATAAAATGGATATGAAATATATAGTTATGCATCAGGAAAGGGTATGGGTTGTGTATTGATGCAGCACGGGAGAGTTATAGCCTACGCTTCTCGACAATTGAAGCAGCATGAGAGAAATTATCCAACTTATGATCTAGAACTTGTAGCCATGGCGTTCACACTCAAGTTGTGGAGACATTATTTATATGGAGAAAGAATTAAAATATACACGGACCATAAAGCTTGAAGTATGTGTTCACCCAGAAAGAAATTAATATGAGACAAGAAGGTGGTTGGAGCTACTTAAAGATTTCGATACGGAGTTGGAATATCACCAGGCAAAGCTAATAAGGTGGCTGATGCTCTAAGTAGAAGACCCGAAGCATTCTTTATGAACACACCTAAGGAGATATTGGAAGATTTAAGAAAGATGGGAATTGAAGTGATATGCCCATTCGTAGAAATAATCTGGAAGAATTTGTAAATACAATCCTCCTTAATAGATCGAATTATGGTTGCACGAAAAAATGAAAAGAAGCTACAAAGATTATGGAAACAAATTGAGGAGGGAATAAAAACATGATTAATTAAACATTCTGATGGATCCTTGAGATTCAGAAGTTAATTGTGTGTACCTTATGGAGAACTCCGGATTGAAATAATGTCAGAGGCTTATAATTCCCAATACGCCAATCATCCTGGAAGTATAAAAATGTATAAAGATCTGAAACAAATTTATGGTGGCATGGAATGAAACGAGAATTTGCTAGATTTGTCTGTAAGTGTTTAGTATGTCAGCAAGTCAAAACAGAGCACCAGAGAACAGCATGGCTCCTTCTACCATTACCCATACCTAAATAGAAGTGGAAACACGTCACAATAGATTTTGTGATTGGCTTACCCCGGACACAGAAGGGTAATGATGTTATCTGGGTTATAGTTGATAGACTCACTAAGTCAGCACAGTTTCTACCTTTTCGAGTTGGACAAACAACAGAGACATTGGCAGACATATACATGAAACGGATTGTCAGTCGTTATGGTGTGCCTATACATGAAATATGAAACAGATTGGCAGATATGTACAAAGATAGACATATGATGTGGGTTGATAAACATCGAAGGACATTGGAATTCCAACCGAGAGATCACGTATTTCTAAAGATTTTACCAACTAAAGGAACTATTAGATTCGGGACCCGAGGAAAACTGATCCAAGGTACATTGGACCATTCGACATACTGGAGAAGGTTGGATATGTATCATACAGGATCGCTCTGCCGCCAACACTAGAAGGAGTTCACAATGTATTTCATGTTTTTCAACTCCGAAGATATATACCGGACCCGAGCCATATACTCGATCACTCAGAGATTACGATCGGGCCTACACTACGGATGGAGCAAAGGCTCATTGGAATATTAGATCGAAGGGATAAGATACTCCGAAATTGGATCATTCTATTGATACGAGTAGCATGGAGCAAGGATTCTCCATAAGATTCAACTTGGGAAAAAAAAAGAAGATATGAAAAGCCAATATCCGTATCTATTCTCTGAGCAAGGTTAGTATTGGCCCAATGATTGTATCATGTTTTTGAATATGGTTAATATGTTAAGTTTAGCATTTCATTATCACTAATCTTCATACTATAACTATAGTATTTTTACTTATACTTATACCTTTGGTGATATGTGCTTATTATTTTACATATTAGTGATATGAGTTTTTATTATATATATCTTAAATTTAATTGAGTGACCAAAATTAAAACTATGTTTTGATTATGGTTATTCAATTATGTTTAACATTATGATCTCACTAATATTTATGCTATCACTATAGCTCTTATACTTAAACTTAGCATTGTACTACTGTGCTTTATCTTATCATATTTGCTATATGTATATTATTGTGTTCGTCTAATATGTACATGCAGAAAAGCAATAAACAAGATCAATGTGGACATATACAATGAAGAAATCATGGTGGACCAAAGACGATGGATCCTACAAGATTTCTCTGAACCACCCGACGACATCTCCGGAGCCACGCACTCGGGGGTTTCGCTGCCCGGTCAGCGGACGGAGGTCGAAGGGGCAGTGCCCCTTATCGGGAGTTCGGGGGCGAAGCCCCCGAAAGGTATTCAGTTTTCACAAACTGGATATCTTTGGACAGCTGACGTCAAAGAAGAAGCCAACATCTATCAAGGAAAGAAGTCATGCCATGCCATCATCATTTTAAGACTCTGAAGAAGCCTGCACCTGCTAAAATATATCTGGAGTCTATAACGAGTCTTAGGAATAATTGTAAACACAAGAAATGGATGACAAAATCGAAAGCTAGGGTAGAAATTAGCCCAGGATTATTTTCGGATAAAAATCAGCATACCGACGGTATACAGATTTTTGTTCACAGAAAGTTTCTGTCTACAAAATTGGCATACTGACGGAATACCGATCTATACCGACGGTATACCGATTCAGTAACGTTGAAAATCCAACGGTTGAATTTCAAACATTTAATGATCCCAACGGCTATATTTCTAGCCGTTGCAATTCCAGACCGGTATTTCGACGGTATATCGGTTCGTACCGACGGTATACCGATCGCTGACTGAAAAGTTACCTTTGATCGCTTTTCAATACTTTGGTTATAAATAGCCTCGAACCCCTTCATTCAAGGTGGATGCTTTGAGCCTAAAAATTTCCAAAGCACCAAAGCCTATCCAGAAACAACTCTACAAAGCTTTTATTTGCCATCCACAAATTGTGTTAGAGTTATTGAGTTAAAAAGTAAGATCTTAATCTTGTTGTATAAGGAGATCAAAACCTACTGTGAAATGTTGAAGTTAGAGAGTCTTCGGATCCAAACTCTTGATTGAAGTTGGAGAGTCTTTATATCCAAACTCTCTGTTGAAATCGGAGAGGCCTTCGGACTAAAGCTCACGTGTAAGAAGTTGGCGAGTTCTTCGGATCCAAACTAGTATTGAAGTTGACGAGTTGTTCGAATCCAAACTCGTGTGTAACTATTTACTCAAATAGTGGATTAAAGCCAGAGAGAGTTCCGGGACTAGAGTGTCCCTTGGGAGGATACCAGGATATATCGTGTGTCGGTATTGTTGTTGCTTCTTCTCTTGCACTTATATTTTTAAATTACCCATTAGCTTGTGCTAAGTGCTTGATTAGTTAGCTTGACCTTATTCACCCCCCCCCCTCTAGGGTTACTTCAATTGGTATCAGAGCAAGGACTCTATTATTAGACTTAACATCCTTAGGGTAGATCCTTGTTTTTTTATAGCATCGTATTGCTCCTACTCCTCCGATAAAGAGAGTTTTACTTCTAGTAGCATAGACAATCATGTTTCTTCTAAATGCAAGAAATGCTCTAAGTGGAAAGTCATGGCTAAACAATCCTTAGAGATTCTTGACAACCTTCATTCTACAAATGAAGAACTTTCTGAAAAGGTTATTTATTTAGAAAAAGCAAATGAGTTTTTGAGAAATAAAAACAATAATTTATTATCTAGACTTGATTATCGAAACTCATCTTGTGTTTCTTTAAAGAGTTTGAATAAGCTTTAATTTTGAAAATTAAATCTCTTTCCTCATCAATAGAAGATCTCAAGACTCAATCACATGAGTTATCTTATTTGTATGATTCTTCTATTGATGATTTAAAGAAACAAAATGATGCTTTTATTTCTAGAATTGCTTTATTTGGAAAAAAGAATGATATTTTAAATGCTAAATTTGATTCTCTTACTTGCATGCATGATGATTTGTTATTAGAACATAATATTCTTAAAACCAAATCTTCTCATGCTCACTCTAGATATATTCATCATTCTAGTATGTCACATGTTCATAACCATGATCATTCTGATACATGTGCACACACTAGCATTAGTTGCTTTTATTGCTCTCACATTGGACACATGAGCTTTACATGCCCTATTAATCGTAGGACATTTACTACCAATGCTAGAGTAAGTGCTATATGGGTCCCTAAAGCTAACAAATGTGGATCCAAGTTTATTTGGATACCAAAGTCTTTGCCTAATGTTATAGGTGGAGCTTCTTATATTGGAACATAGCACCGAAGAGCGTGTTGGTAGTTGCAAAGCTCAAAGGTCGTCTTCCAAGCAATTACACCAACACAAGCGTGGCCACTAGAGCTACTTTGGTAACATGCTAAACGATTCTCTTTAAATTGTTTAAATTTGTAGAATCTAGCATGTTTCTCTTGATGTCTTGCTACTAGCTCACATTGTTATCCTTTATTGTCTTTTATATAAATTAATGTGAGATATAATACTAGCATGCTTAGTTAATTTTTATTATTAATTCTTTTATCTAGCATGACTAGTTACTCGGCTTAAATGATAAGTTCATACTATATAGTTTATCACTCATTTTTTATTAGTGTGATACATTTATATATGCATGCTCGTTATTCTTAATCTTTATTTATAAAGTATGCATATCACTCTAGTCCATAAGAGCTTGGTTTTGATTTGAGTTAATATGATTTTAACTCTCCGTCTTTAAAGTTTTGAGATAGTTTTTTTTTGTCGATTTATTTTTAATATGTCATATTTACATTAATCGGTATTTGTGAATATATGTGTTTAGCACAAGCTTCTTACCACTTGACATGTATACACTTATACTTTTATTTTAACCTTGTGCTTATATAATATATTCATTATTGATTCTCATATTTTATTTTGATTAAACCTCTTATGAATCAATTATGTATTTGCCTAATAAAGCTTATTTATATGTGTTTTGAATTTATGATAGTTTTTCAAACATTCATTAAGGATACATGACTATATTCATTAAATTTCTATTTACATGTAGATTATGTATTTCTTATGTTGATATATATTTTTGTATAAATATCTTTATGTGGGCATATGAGTTAAGCTAAAGTTTTATATTGACTTGAGGAGTATTTAATTATACTTGTTACCTTCAAACTTGTGCTTATCTCATACTTTAGCTATTGATTTCTTTGAGCAAATTTGTGCTTCTTGAATCAATAAGCTTCTTCCTTAAAGTCTTTTTTTGATGATATCTTTTTGACTTTTTTGTTGGCATTATGGATACATGTTCTTAATTAATTTTTGATCTTTTCATGTATGCCTACTCGTGACATATATAGTTTCATATATATAAATGATTCCAAACTTTTGATATTTATTTGTTTTATACCTTTAAGTTAGGATATTGAGAGAAAATGTTTATTAATGTCTTGCTCATGACTAATTATGGATGTTCTATTAAGGATCACATAGTTTTGTGCTTTACCTTGCATGTTAAATTTACCTACTTAATTAGTGCACATTTTCTAGTTTGTATCTTTATAATTTACTATGATGCACTATAAAAGCTCTATAAAAAATGTACTTGTTAATATCTTTAGCACATTTAGCTTTCTTGATCTTAATAATCTTTCATTGCTCATTCCTTGGATACTATGCTTTCTTAAATTTATCGTTGTCCAATGATGTTTTTGTAGCATACGAGAATACATGTAATTGTTATATCATATTTCTCATGACTTTAGCTACTATGGTTTGAACTTTTATGTTGAGATTTTCTATTTCTAGAGAATACACTTATGTCATAATGGCTATAATATTTTGCATTCTCTAGATCGATCTATTATTTTATTATCTTAGGTTAATCTCAATACTTGGCAAAGAGATTTATTTTATTATGTTTTCATGAACATCTCTTTTGTCCTTTACTTGATGAGAGTCTAATTCATGTACTTGTTATCTTATACTCTTATCCTTGCTTAATAAGAGTCTATAAATTATTTTGATCATTCAAAATGTATTATCCTTATTGAGAACTCTATGCTTAAGCAAGTATCTTAAATATTATTGACTTAAGATTTAATGAACACATTTATACTGTCAATGGCTTACCTCATTAATCTTATTTAATTATATAGCTTGCTTATTTGTGATATATTATTAAGCTATATAATTTTAGTTCACTTTCACACATCTAGCTATCTTCTTATACTTCAATCTATATATGATATGCTAGTTTACAAAAAACAAGATTTGTGATATGCTTGCTCTCTAAAATTAGTTTAACAAATTTTGATTTAATCTTGTTTCATTTGAGGGTTGTGATTCCTTTAGTTAACTTCTTTCCATACTAGTCATTAGTAAGCATCTCTTAAATTTCTCTCTTCTCTGAGTCATAATTTTATCATATTATCTTATTACACCTCTTTAGATTAAATTTATAATCATTTAAATGAGCTTGACTCCTTTCCATATTCTTCATTGATTTGTAAGATTCTTTATAAATATGGATTTTTAATTTTCTCTTGATGAGATTTATTGTTGGATCATAACTATTCATTTGTTTTCTTTATGAGTGATCCTAATGCTTGAGTAGTCCTATATTATTAAGTTATGTGATTATCAGTTAATTCATTACTCCACTTTGACTACTTATGTATTGTCACATATGGGCCTTTGCTACTTGAACTTTATGGATTATTATTTACCATTAGCAAGGTTTGGATTTTACCTGTTGATGGGTACATATATGGTAAAACATACATAGTCCATGTAAAGTAATAAATTGGTTGATTCTTTCTTAATTAGATAATCATGGACATGATATTTGAGTTTTATTTTTATTTTATTTTTGAGCTATATTCTGTCTATCATCATGATTGTTCTTAATTGACTTTATTCTTTTTCATGATGACATTTTCTCAAAGGATAACATACATTGATCTATCATATTTAAAGATGAGATCCTTTTATATAGATTAATGTATGCCATCTTTTGATTATAAGTGCTTAATTGGAATATTCTTCTAATTTTTCATCTTTAGCGGCTATTAATCGGATATCTCTTCTTGACTAAAGATGATATTATTCGTCTTTTGACGATATTGTAGCCTTATATACATTGAGTAAAGGAAAAAAATCCATAGTTGATTTACCCCCAAATCCTTTAGTTATATATTTTATGATATAAGTACTTTGGAACTAGACGCATATTTTGAGGGGGAGCGAATTAATTGATTCAATTCATTTATACCCTGCAATATGTCGTATACCTAATTCATCATTGACCCATATTTTTTTCAATTTCATATCCTATTGATTGAGGTCATAATATTTTTATTTGTGAATGATTTATGAGAGTATATGCAAGTGTCTTTATTATTTATCTCTCTTTTATATAGGTTAAATAAGTCATCTTGTTAATATTAACTTTCATATCTTATCTTGATGACTATTGTGCTTTTATTGTTTTGGCTTTCCTTGTATGCTTAATTGATTTGGCTTTTCTTATTGAGGGCTTACCCAAAATTCATGTTTATCTATATTGGTAATACTTTGAGGGGAGCATTCAAGTCGATTGAATGTCTCTTTCTCAAGTATTTTTATCCTTTACATTCATGTTTATCTAAATGATATTTACATAAAATGATAAGGTAATTGAGTTCAAATGCATTAACTTGGGTAAGCAAATAGATTTTGTAAATAAAGATATTATTTTATATCAATTGCTCTATTTCACTGATCGTTCATTATTTGTTCCACTATTTATTTGTGGACAATTTTGACTTTCAAATGGCTTTTTGATCAATGTTTCAAGCTTATATTTCAATTGATATTAAGTTTATATCTTCCAACTATCTCCATTGGTATTTTTTATCAATTACTTTGCAATTATCTAATCCTCGTGGGCTTTTGATTGAAATCTTTTATTTCAATTGGTATATTGCTTCCTTCCAAAACTAGAGTTTTAATTCATATAATAATATGTTTTGGAGTTTCTTTCTTGGATTTCAAGTTGGTAAAAGTATTTATTGACTGTTTTCAATTTTATTTGTTTTACCAACTATATTGTGTTTTGACATGCTTCTTTTAAATTTTTGATGTTCTACATTGGCAATGTAGCTTTATAAACTTGTCATTATAATCTTCTCCCATTGTTTTTCATTAGTATATCTTGATCATGATTGTCTATGACTTCCCCATGCTCTGATTTCTATGCTTGAGATTGATTTTATTTTATCTCTTAGTACGGGAGAGCCTATTTTTGATCATGTCAAAGGGGGAGAAGTAAGTTTAAGTATGTAATTATAAGTAATTGAAGTAGTATGCTTTTAGTGATATTTCTTATGTCTTTTGTATATTAGTGATCCATGCATCTATTGTATCCATACTAAACTTAACCGATTTGCCATAATAAAAAAAGGGGAGATTGTTGGCCCAATGATTGTATCATGTTTTTGAATATGGTTAATCTGTTAAGTTTAGCATTTCATTATCACTAATCTACATACTATCACTATAGAATTTCTACTTATACTTATACTTTTGGTGATATGTGCTTATTATTTTACATATTAGTAATATGAGTTTTTATTATATATATCTTAAATTTAATTGAGTTACAAAATTAAAACTATGTTTCGATTATGGTTATTCAATTAAGTTTAACATTATGATCTCACTAATATTTATGCTATCACTATAGCTCTTATAATTAAACTTAGCATTGTCCTACTGTGCTTTATCTTATCAATTTGCTATATGTATATTGCTGTGTTCATCTAATATGTACATGCAGAAAAGCAATAAGCAAGATCAATGTGGACATATGCAATGAAGAAATCATGGTGGGCCAAAGACGACAGATCCTACAAGATTTCTCTGAATCACCCGACGACATCTCCGGAGCCACGCACTCGGGGGTTCCGCTGCCCGATCAGCAGACGGGGGTCGAGGGGGCAGCGCCCCTCGTCGGGGGTTCGGAAGCGAAGCCCCCGAAAGGTATTCAGTTTTCACAAATTGGATATCTTTGGACAGCTGACGTCAAGGAAGAAGCCAACATCTATCAAGGAAAGAAGCCATACCATGCCATCATCATCAAGACTCTGAAGAAGCCTGCACCTGCTACAATATATCTGGAGTCTGTAATGAGTCTTCAGAATAATTGTAAACATAAGAAATGGATGGCAAAATTGAAAGCTAGGATAGAAATTAGCCCAGGATCATTTTTGGATAAAAATCGGCATACCGAAGGTATACCGATTTTTGTTCACAGAAAGTTTATGTCTATAAAATCGGCATACCGATGGATTACCGATCTGTAACGCCCCAGAACCAGAATACTGGAGAGCGGGGGCGTACATAGCCAGCTACATATATTGAAGTGCAACACACCTCGCTATACGGTCACGGTTGTCTAGATACATGAGGGTTTAACTACAAGCCATCAGTCTCCTGTGGTCATGAACAAGCCTATTGTCTCAATCTCAAGAAAGCAATAACAGTTTACAAGATGTCAGAGCACCAAATATATAATAACAAGGCGTCCCATACATTACATACTTTGATGATCATGAAGCTAGTCGTACAAAATGTCAAGACTAGCAAGAGTTTCAGTCATACATGATCAACCCTAGGATTTGCCAATCATGTTACAGCCCATAGGCAGACAGTAAATAAAGGTGCAATACGAGCTAAACACGTGCTCGCCGGCTAAACGCCTCAAAAGAATAATTTTACAATAGAGTGGGAGAGCCAAAAATAAACCCACTCGTTGCCAGGGTTACGCCTGGTGGTCACCATCTGGCTGGAAGGTAGGTAGATCATCTGGAGCTGTTCCGATATATGTCCATACAAAACCAGCTGGGTCAGACCCCAGAAAGAGCAAGTGCCACAAAGGAGGCTTCACTTAGGAACTAAAACCAGCTTATCATAAATGAATAATAAAGATAATTATAAAGATACTGATAATAACAGGTACAACAATTATAAATTGAGTACGAGGAAACCATTCAAGTAGCCAGGTCGTAACCCTTAAACCAAACAAGGACCGGGGTTGCAACCCTTCACCAGAATAGAAACACATCTCAAATACTGTTGGTAAAGTAATAAGACAACAAACGAAGAGAGCACACAGAACTATTCCGGGAGCCAGGTTACAACCCTTAAACTAAATAAGGACCGGGGTTGTAACCCTTCGCCTGAACAGAACTTGACCCCTGATCATTATTGTTAAGGCAAGCATAAATAATCATGACGATATATAATAAGATAACCATGGGTATTCAGATAACCAAGTTACAACCCTTAAACCAAACAAGGACCGGGGTTGTAACTCTTCATCTGAACAGAACTTGGTTTCTCAATCATTTATCGATAAGTAAAGCACAAGAAATCATGTCATGTTACAATCTTGTACAGGAATAGGGCAAGACTAAGCTGTGCTAGACTCCATCCAATCAATCACGGCTACGTAATGAGTATGGATTGATACTTTAACTAACTAGGGTTATCACAGGCCTAGTTACTAGCAAGATGCAATGAGATTATTCCAACAGCCACAATCCCTGCAGACCATCCAGGTTATCCAGACGTAATTAGGGGATTGAATTCATGGGGGTACACCGTCCAAGAAATGCATGTATCCTTAAGTAGTTTGGGGGTTGCAACACATGTCAGTGTGCTGGAAATGTGTCCTACTCGACGGTAGGCTACAAATCCCATGATGGAGTGCCCAGATAATGGGATTGCCTGTAGCTGGAAATATCTCCATGACTACTAGATTTTCTAGTTATTAGCCTTAGTCAATTTCAGTAGGTACCCCTGACCGTGGTACTCAGGGATCCCTATCCTAGACATGATGCAAGACAGTACTAGTTTATTTGTACAAACACAATCGTCCACGATGTCCAGGTCAATCATTCTTGTCATGTCAGGCTAGCTGTCATGAAGGCATATCGGGGTATATCATGTCAGGTTTACTTGTCAAGAGTGTGCCACAGCGGGCCACTATCGTTTTCATGGAACATATCAGAATTTACATGGCATAAGCATAAATGTGACAACTCATCATAAGAATAATAATAATAATAGTAAAAGAGGACAAGGGCCATGGAAAGAGCCATGCGGCTAAAGGAAATAAGCTCATACGGTAGCAGGCAAGCAGTGCCATGCGGCTGAAGGGAATCGGGCGCATGCGGCTAAGGGTGCGGGTCTCATGCGGCTCAAGGAACACAGGTGCATGCGGCTGAAGAATACAGGACACATGCGGCTGAAGGCAACAAGTTTATGCGACTGAAACTGCACGCATATGCGGCTGCGGGGGAGCAACGCCATGCGGCTAAGTCAAGCCAAGGCCTATGCGACAATGAGCGTGCAGGGACATGCGGCTGGAAGGGGATGCGAGTCTATGCGGCAAAGAGACTGGGACTTATGCGGCTGAAAAAGACTGCAGGCTTATACGGCAAAGGTAATGCTAGCATATGCGGCTGCGGATCAATAGGGCATGTGGCTGGGTCATGCCAAGGCCTTTTGTGGCTGCGGGAAGAAGGGTTATATGCGACAGTGATGGATTAAGTTCATGCGACAAATATTGCCATGCGGCTGGAAGACTTGCCGCATGAAAGTCATGCGGCTAAGGCTGCCATGTGGCTGGAAGACTGTTCTTCTTCTTCACTGGTCCGAGAAGAAGAGCCATGATATACATGGCTTCAAAGCTTCATAAATCCTTCATCTAAGGTCAGAATTCGGACTTTCATAGGTCAAAATGGGGCAGAATCAAATTCTCTATAACATGGAACTATCAAAACTAGATAATAACAAGGTTAGATAGATCAAAACCCAAAAAATCTAAAAATACAATAAACTTAGATATACACAAATTGAACCATGGAAATCAAAAATACTAAGTATTAAAGTGTGCTAGAATCTCGTGAGGAAGAGAATGGAACAATAAAAACTGAGTTCCTCCATGAAGCAAGCTGCACTTGCCTAGGCTCTCTCTCTGGTAGGTGGAGAGAGTAATAGTGAAGAAGAAGAAGAGTTAATGAAGAAGAAGAAGTAATGAGAAGAGAGAGTGTGAGTGGGCGGCTAATAAAGGAAGAAAGGGGTGGTAGGCGGGGTTTGGTCTACATGAAAAACCAATCCAAACCGAACCAAGCCAACCAAGCCGAACCAAGCAAGTAAAATGCCCAAATAAATCATGCAGTAAGACGTGCAATATATGTACACATATACCAAATACGTAATACGAACCACGGTCGTTACAACTCTACCCACCTTAAAAGAATTCCGTCTTCGGAATTTAATTAAGATGCTAGAGAAGCAAGGACAAGCTATACTAATCATAGGCAAGCTATACCAAGTAGTATATCATGCAGTCATTCATTCAAGCAAGGAATTTAGAGCATAAGGCATAAGAAAGACATTATACCTTACGAGTCAAACAGTTCGGGATATCGTGATCGGATATCATGCTCACGTTCCCACGTTGACTCACCCAAAGAGTGATGACCCCAAGCAACATGGACTAAACTAATAGTCTTGTTCTTGAGTATCTTCTCTCTTCGGTCCAATATAGACACGGGCCTCTCCTCATACGAAAGGTTGGTACCAACAACCAATTTCGAATGATCCAGGATGTGGCTCGGGTCTGGGATATACCGTCGTAGTTAGGATACATGGAACACGTCATGCACCTCACGTAACGACGGCAGAAGAGTGAGACGATAGGATACCTCTCCTACTTGCTCCAGAATGTCGAACGGTCCTATATACCTAGGACTAAGCTCTCCCCATACGCCGAAATGAATAATGCCACGGTTAGGCAAAATCCTCAGGAATACATGGTCGTCGACCGAGAATTCAAGGGGACGCCGATGAGAATCGGCCCAATGACGCTGGCGATCTTGGGCAACTCGAAGATGATCTCTGACTCATCTGACCACTTCAACCGTCTGAGCAATCATTTCCGGACCGAGCATCTGCCTCTCTCTAACATTATCTCATGCTAGCGGAGATCTGCACTTCCTACCATACAGTGCCTCGAACGGTGCCATCTGGATGCTGGCCTAGAAACTGTTATTGTACGAGAACTCCACCAGGTGCTAGTGATCTTCCCACGAACCATCGAAGTCGAGTGTACAAGATCTCAACATATCTTTCAAGGTTCGGATGGTACGCTCCGACTGACCATCTGTCTGCGGATGATAAGCTGAGCTGAACTGGAGGTGAGTTCCCAAACTCTCATGCAGACTACGCCAAAAGTGCGACGTAAATCTGGAATCTCTGTCCGAAGTGATACTGACTGGTATACTGTGGAATCTGACGATCTGCCTGAGGTACATCTCTGCTAGCTGAGCCGTCGACTGACCAACTATGAACGGGAGAAAGTGAGCCACCTTCGTGAGCCTGTCTATAATAACCCAAATAGCATCTCTACCGGCCGGGGACCTAGGTAATCCAGTCACGAAATCTGTGGTTATATGCTCCCACTTCTATTCTGGAATTGGCAAGGGCTGAAGAAGTTCAGCTGGCCTCTGATGTTCAGCTTTAACTTGTTGGCAAACCAAACACCGAGAGACAAACCGGGCTATCTCCCTCTTCATGCCATTCCACCAAAAGTGCTGACGGATATCACGGTACATCTTCGTACCGCCCGGATGAATAGAATACCGAGAACTGTGAGCCTCTGCCATGATCTGCTGTCTGATATCACCACTGGGTACACAAAGATGCCTTATATGTCGAAGTGTACCATCTTCATGGATGTATAACTCTGGTCTTCGTCCTGCCTCACACTCTGCTCTAAGTCGCTGAAGCTTGGATTCTGTTGACTGCGCCATCCGGATCCTCTCGACTATAGTGGACTGAACTCGCATACTGGCCATCAGTGCCACACTGGTAGGAAGGACAACTTCTATGCCCATCTTCTGAAGATCTGCTAACAGCTCAGGCTGCGCTGTTAGGAAATAAACTCCGGCTCTCCTGCTCAATGCATCTACTACAACGTTGACCTTCCCTGGGTGATACTGCAGGTTGACATCATAATCCCAAGTAGCTCTAGCCACCTCCTCTGACACATGTTAAGATCCTTCTGGGTAAAAATATACTTCAGGCTCTTGTGGTCGGTGAAAATCTCTACCCTATCTCCATACAAGTAGTGCCTCCACAACTTAAGTGCAAACACTACTGCTGCCAGCTCCAAGTCATGGGTTGGGTAATTTCTCTCATGATCACAAAGTTAGAGTTACGCATAAGCTATTACCTTCCCATGCTGCATCAGAACACGTCCTAAATCTTTGCCTGAAGCATCACAATACACTGAGAATCCTCCGGTTCCATCTGGAAGCGTGAGAATGGGTGACGTTGTAATGCCTATAGTTCGTATTACGTATCTTGGTATACGTGTACGTATTCTTGACTCGTATTGCGTATTTTCCTGCATGGTTATTTGGCATATCATTAGATATGGCTTAGCTTGGTTCGGCTTAGCTTGGTTTGGTTTGCTTTTGGGTTCATCATGAACCAAAAGAAAACCCCTACCTACCACCACCATCCCCATTTATTAACCCCTCCTCTTTCTCTCTCTTTATTATTCTTCTTCTTCTCCACATTTACTTCTACACCTACCAGGAAGGAGAGAGAGAGAGAGAGAGCTTAGGCAAGTGCAAACTTGCTTCATGATAGATCTCAAGTTTTATTGTTCCATTCTCTTCCTTACTTGATTCTAAGCCTCTTTAGAACTTGACATTTTTGGATTTGATGGATGGATTCTTGTAGATCTAAGTTTGTAAACTTCTCGGTTTTTCTTGGTTTTGATCTTTAAAACTTGGTTATTTTTGAAAACTAGTATTTCTATGTTGTAGGGAATTCAATTTCATGCAGTTTTGGCTTTTGTTTCACTTGATTTTGGCTTCGGATGAGGAAGTTATGGCCAAAACCATTTCTGGTCATTTCTAGGTTCATCTGCAGCATAATCAGCATGTCGCAGAAGGCGCATGTCGCAGAAGGCGCATGTTGCAATGAAGCACATGTCGCGGTAGCCGCATATCATGTCGCAGAAGGCGCATGTCGCAGAAGGCGCATGTTGCAATGAAGCGCATGTCGCGGTAGCCGTATATCATGTCGCAGAAGGCGCATGTCGCAGGAGGCGCATGTTGCAATGAAGCGCATGTCGCGGTAGCCGCATATCATGTCGCAGAAGGCGCATGTCGCAGAAGGCGCATGTTGCAATGAAGCGCATGTCGCGGTAGCCGCATATCATGTCGCAGAAGGCGCATGTCGCAGTAGGCGCATGTTGCAATGAGGCACATATCGCGGTAGGCGCATATCATGTCGCAGTTGAGCCACATGAGGCGTATGTCGCGATAGGCGCATATCATGTCGCGTATGAGCCACATTAAGGCGCATGTCGCAGTAGGCGCATATTGCAATGGGGCGCATGTCGCGGTAGGCGCATATCATGTCGCAGTTGAGCCACATGAGGCGCATGTCGCGATAGGCGCATATCATGTCGCGCATGAGCCGCATTAAGGCGCATGTCGCAGTAGGCGCATATGGTGTCGCAGTTGCATACATGTCGCAGAATAGGCCGCATAATGCATATTTTGACTATTACTGACTGTTATATGTCCTAATTGACTGAATTATTGATCGAATTTCTCTCAACTCCCAACGTGGAAGTTGTAGATCTTTTCCTTAGCAGCAAGAATATGTCTCTAGTTATTTTATGCAAGTTTCTCTCATTCATAATATTGTAAGAATAGAACACGATAGTGGCCCGCTGTGGCGCACTCTTGACAAGTAAACTGACATGATATATCTCGGCATGCTGTTACGACAGCTAGCCTGACATGACAAGTATGAAAGACTTGGACACCGTGGGCGATTGTGTTTGTACAAATAAACTGGTACTGTCTTGTATCATGTCTAGGATGGGGATCCCTGAGTACCACGGTCAGGGGTACCTACTGAAATTGACTAAGGCTAATTAACTAGAATGATTTAGTAGTCATGAAGAGATTCCCAGCTACAGGCAATTCCGTTATCTGGGCGCATTCAGTGGACTTGTAGCCTACCGACGAGTAGGGCACATTTCCAGCACACAGTCATGTGTTGCATTCTTCCTAAATAGACATTCGATCTGGATAACCGGATGGTCTGCAGGGCTTGTGGCTGTTGGGATAATCTCATTACATCTTGCTAGTAACTAGGCCTGTGATAACCCTAGTTAGTTAAAAGTATCAAGCCGTACTCTTGATTGGCCGTGATTGATTGGATGAAGTTTATTCCAGCTTAGTCTTATCCTGATCCTGTACAAGATTGTATCAGGACATGATTTCTTGTATCAATAAATGATGGAATACCAAGTTCTGTTCAGAGGAAGGGTTACAACCCCGGTCCTTGTTTGGTTTAAGGGTTGTAACTTGGCTATCTGAATAGTTCTATGGTTATCTTATCATATATCGTCCTGCTTATTGTGCCCGCCTTAACAATAAAGATCAGGGGTCCAGTTCTGTTCAGGCGAAGGGTTACAACCCCGGTCCTTGTTTGGTTTAAGGGTTGTAACCTGGCTCCCGGAGCAGTTCTGTGTCATCTCTTCGTTTATTGTCTTATTGTAACCCCCTGTCATGCTCGTCATGTTTTACCTTTACTTCAATACCATGATTATTTATACCGGCCTTAACAATAAAGATCAGGGGTCCAGTTCTGTTCAGACGAAGGGTTACAATCCCGGTCCTTGTTTGGTTTAAGGGTTGTAACCTGGCTTCCGGAGCAGTTCTGTGTCCTCTCTTCGTTTATTATCTTGTTACCTTATCAATAGTAATTGAGGCGGGTTTCTATTCAGGCGAAGGATTGCAACCCCGGTCCTTGTTTGGTTTAAGGGTTGCAGTCTGGCTACTTGAATGGTTTCTCCGTGCTCAATATATTATTGATTATCTCAGTTATTATCAGTATCTTTTAATTACCTTAACTATTTATTTGTGATATGCTGGTTTTAGTTCCTAAGTGAAGCCTCCTTTGTGGCACTTGCTCTTTCTGGGATCTGACCCAGCTGGTTTTGTGTGGCCAGATATCGGAGCAGCACCAGAGGATCTACCTACTATCCAGCCAGATGGTGACCACCAGGCGTAACCCTGGCAACGAGTGGGTTTCTTTTTGTCCTCCCACTTTATTGTAAAATTATTCTTTTGAGGCGTTTAGCCGGCGAGCACGTGTTAGCTCGTATTGCACCTTTATTTACTGTCTGTCTACGGGCTGTAACATGATTGACAAATCCTAGGGTTGATCATGTATTGACTAAAACTCTTGCTAGTCCTGACATTTTGTACGACTAGCTTCATGATCATCCAATATGTAATGTATGGGATGCCTTACTATTGTATATTGATGCTCTAATATCTTGTGACTGCTACTACTTGCTTGTGATTGAGATAATAGGTTTGATCTTGACCATAGAAGACTGATGGATTGTAGTTAAACCCTCATATATCTAGACAGCCGTGACCGTATAGTGACGTGGATTCCATTTCATTATACGTAGCTGGCTATGTCTGCCCCCGCTCTCCAGTATTCTGGTTCTGGGGCGTGACATAGTTTTAGTGGTGGCCCAGACAGGTCTTGTAATTCAAGATATGTGAGGGTTTACCGAATAGATGTCTCAATCAGTACTCGCCCTTGATCTCTACTCGTATCCTCTTGATCCCTGAAAATCTTGACCTGATCACATGTTTATATCGTTGATCTGTCCTGGTTCTTCCTTATTGTTTCCTATGTCGTCTTCTTCAGCGGCATTGTTCCTGGACCTGCCGATCAGCAAGGCGGGGCACCTCCCGCGGACCAGCAGCAACCTGGAGATCAAGTCCAGCATTCAGGAGTAGCCTCCAAAGTTATGCCTACTGAAGAAGAACCCCCAATTCAGCCCATCCAGCCTGCAGAGCCTGATGATGGCACTTTGGCGGGTCTCATCAGGTCCCTATTAGCTTCCCAGGATCGTCGCAGAGATGCCTTACACCAGGCGGTGGCAGACGCTTTGACCAGAGGAGGTCATCAGGGTAATAGCGCGGCCAACAGCTTCAAGCGCTTGAACCCTCCCTTCTTCGACGGCAGTGAAGATGCGATCGCTGCAGATGCTTAGCTTCAGGACACAGAGGTGATTCTAAAAGCATCCAGGACTCCAGAGAACGAGAAGGGGGCCGTGGTGCGCCTGCAGCTATTGGATCTTGCCCGTAGCTGGTGGGCAGCGCAGGCCGATGGATTAGTGGCCCCTATTTCATGGGCAGTATTCAGGGAGAGATTCCAGACCAAGTATTTTGATGCTGTAGCCCGATATGATCTATAGACGAGGTTCACCAATCTGAAGCAGATAGGCAGGACGGTCGATGGATATGCGACCGAGTTCTCCAGGCTTAGTCGGTTTGCTCCCTCCTTGGTGGCGACCGAGTTCGATAGAGCCCAGCGGTTCCAGCAGGGGCTTCATCTGGAGATTCTATTGGCGGTGGAGCAGTTTGAGCATCAGACCTTTGATGCAGTACTACGGGCAGCCCGAAGGCATGAGTATACCTCCCAGAGGATTGTGGACAGGACCGGAGGTCGAAAGCGATCTCACGGCCAGATGAACCAGTCATCAGCACCAGTCCCGGCAGCCAGGGCCTTGATGTCACGCCCCGCTCCCGTAGGAGCGATCGTCCTCGCTAAGGCGTGATGCCGCACGGGCCTAGGTTGCGCCCGTGCAAGGCCAAGTCCAGAAACGGCCGATTTGAGTTCTAGGCCGCAGAGTCGCACAGAGTGTCCCCATTTGCAGCGGAATATAAATGAACACAATTGAAGCGAAACCAAATTCTTTATTGATATTCAACAAGTTTACAAGCGGCGCTAGGCCGATATTACAAGTCGCTCAAGCTCTCTCTCTCTGAAACATAAAAGGCGTGCCAAGTGGCTTACAAGATGGAATGATTCATGGCAATGTTCCGATACATTATGTCCCGTATATGGTGCTCCAGCTCCTTGCAACGTTCCAAGGCCCCCAGAGTTGGCTCCGTGCCTTGACACGTTCGACGGAAGCTCCGCACCCGCCGGCGTCTCCTGCTATCCTGCAAGCATACTGTGGGGTTATCAGTACATTGTTATGCACTGGTGGGGAGGCTGGCTCGCCCACAATGCCATCATTACCAAACACGTTCTATAATCTTTTGTGCATCTCTATCATTCATTGTCTTTCTAATCTTGCCTTAGGATCAATTTCATGGCATATTGCATAGCCTATCTCGTGTTACCGAACTCAAGTGTCGCATGAGAAATACATGCACGACTTACCCATACTTACCGTCCGGCCTTCCCTGTTCAAGGTAAACCAAGTTAAACCACAATTCATGTATAATAACATAACACGATTCATGTACGCATTCAATATCGAGTGTGTGTCCATGTCTCGGGATTCTAGCACGTCGTGGGCATGTTCTAGCACATCGTAGGCACGTTTTAAAGTGTTACAATTCAAGCATGTTCCGGATATTATATTCAAGCACGTTCAGGAGTGTTACATATCGAGCATGTTCAAGTGGCACATTTCAAGCATGTTCGGGGTGATATATTTCAAGCATGTTCAGGCATATTACATTTCGAGCATGTTCATGTTCAGGATGTTACTTTACAAGCATGTTCAAGAGTGTTATATTTCGGGCATGTTCAGGAGGTACTTGTTCATTTAACTTAGACTACTTTGATTTCAATGCAAGAACTTGCACGTGGATTGCCACCAGCATAGTCCACTTAATCTACATGCACGGGTCGCTGGCTTTACAAGCCATTTAGGACATTCCCCTGTGGCAATTCTCAACTTAGCGTAGGGTGATGGCTGGTACACCCCGTTAAGTCTCTTGAATATACCCTCCTACTTACGTCTCTTGGTGCCCAAGCCCGCACCCAAGCAGCCCGTAAGCGCCGTTGATTCCGCCTAGGCCGGCCACGGTTTACCCCCCCAACGCCCGTGCCGCAGAATCCTTCCACACGACGGCCACGGTATTCCCCCCCATCGCCCGTGCCGTTTGTCCACGACCATTTCGTATTATCTTGTCATTTTAACTTAGCGGCTATCTCCGAGCCGTAGGCTAACCCTTAGCCATAATGCGTTAACGACCAGGTTGGCGTCCGTACAGCGCGGGTAGCAAGCCCCGTTGCACGTGCCCGTCATACCTGTCGCTAGCGTCTTCCATGTCTTATCTTTCATGCCATAATGCGTTAACGACCAGGTTGGCGTCCGTACAGCGCGGGTAGCGAGCCCCGTTGCACGTGCCCGTCATACCTGTCGCTAGCGTCTTCCATGTCTTATCTTTCATGTATTCTTTCTTTTCATGTTATTCTTTCACTTGTTCGTATGTTCATAGAGTCATTCATGTGTTTGTTCATTCATTCGTTGATTCATTCATTCATGCATTACGCAACTCCCAGTGTGGGAGTCGCCTTGGCGACCCATCGGTCCCATAGCCTTCCAATGTTGCTAAACTCTACTCGGAGCGACTATGTTGATAGCCTTCCCATTTCATTGTTGTAAACCATTCATTGTTTCATTGTTTGAACGTATAAGGGACATGAACGTGAGCTTGTGCCTTAGCACGAGCGTAGAGCGCGGTGCGAGCATATCTATAATTACCGAGTTCTTTTCCATGTTCTAAACAAGCATGCAAGATGGGATTATTCCCTTAGCTAGGTGCGTTGAATCATTTATTAGCATGCAGGGTGTTATCGCCTAGCGATTCTCGTGATAGTGTCCGCATTGTTATGTGTCTAGGCTAAGCACAGACGGGTTCATCGGAGCCACCCACCTTAGCGATGTTCGCATCGGCCGAGCGATCCTCCGAGCGCGCCTTCGATAGTCTAAGTCTGGATTCATCTTGTCGGGCCAATGCAAGCCTTGCATCGATTTGCATTGTTACTTCATCGGGTCGAGGCAATTCTTCGGGTCGACGGCTCGTTTGAGTCGTTGCACTTGCCGTTTGGAATCGGCGTTCCGCTAGGGCGGAGCGGGTCGTTACATAATACACCACTCAAAATAAGTCTCGTCCTCGAGACTTTCTGAGTGCAGGTCATCCTACCATTTCTTAACTCGTGTTTTCGTGTTCCTTAGACAATTTCATCGAGCGGTCCTATCGTTCGACGACATCGAACCATACTTGATATCTTTCTAAGTCCCGTGTCGCACGCGTTGGGTCGATTTTATCGAATAGCCTTTCATTCATTTTAGAGTTGATTGTACTTATTCAATTCGAGTATTTCTTCGTCTTGGTTGCCATTTCGACATGTCATGGAACTGGAATGGCTGCACGAGGCACGTTGTAAGTCATCAAATTGCGATGGTCGCAGACTTAGGCAAATTCACTTTCGTTTATCTCGGTCATCGAGATGGCCCGATTCGCTTTTCAAGCGTTCGTGTCCACGAAATCAGTATGATTTCTACTTAACGGGGTCGACCAAGTCTAGGAAATTTTCATCGAATTTAAGACCACATGTTGTACTATCGTCGAGCATATCTTCCTATCAATGCTTCACTTCGTTATACCAACTTTTACTAGCACGATTTCACGTTCACGATACTCGTTCACTCCCCAAGTCGTGCTAGAACTCAACGTATCACTTGGTTGGATCGTGCATGCATTCCAAGCGTCCCCAAAATACATGCATTCAGCCAAGCCGCAGGATAGTGAGTTTGTCATTCTCATTCGAGTCGCATCGTGCACATACTCAAGCGTCCCTGAATATATGCATGTCAGCCAAGTCTCGTGAGCAGGGTTTCCTACATTCGTGATTCATGCTATCCATTCATGCCAATCCTCAAGATCAATCCTTTGATTGCTAACACATGGAACAGGGGCGTCTCGCCTAACCGCTAGGCCATCTTTTTCGAGGCTAAGTCAATATCAGGATTGGAATCATAGTTCCCCAACAATAATGCCAACACTGACCCCAATCCTAGGGTCAAACCAAAGTCGGTAGTACGGGATTTTCTACCCAAGCTCGCGTCACTCAGATTTCTAAACATCGAGCACGATCACCTATTCTCGCCAAGGCATTCGCCGCGTATATCCGAATTCATTCTGATCACATACTTCACATATCCATTCTTTCCAATTCATGTATTCGATCACGAGTTCATCTAGCTTTGACAATATGTTGCGCCCCAATCTCACGCGAGTCCGATTATCCACGGTGGTTCATGAATCACCATGCAATGCTCCCGCGGAATAATCATTCTCATCGGGGCGTAACTCTTGTTTGCGTCTAGACTAATTCATTTTCGATACACGGATTGGACCTACTCAATCCTCAAACTTAATCATTCAAGCACACTGAATCATTCTCAAGTCATCTTCGCGTCAAACCACAAGTCGAAGCAATCGTATTGCCACGCCGTACAAGTTTGATCACCCCCGCTGGATGAATCACCATACCAGCGCTCACGCGGAGTAATCGCCCTAATCGGCACGACGTATGTGCGAGGCTGGAGTTGCGCTCGCCTAAGACAAGAATGTCGACGTTGGGGTTATCGTCGAAGTAAATCCAAGCATTTCATTTCATCCAAGTCAGATTTCAATTCGATAGTTTACCCGTCATTTGTTCAACCAGAAAATCCTCGAGCCAAGTTTATCCTTTTCCTCGACACATTTCAATATCCCGATTATAACATCCATCGGAACAATGACATTTGCACGATCGTCATTTGCCGAGTCAGAGTACCCCCGAGTTATCGCATATCGATCTTTGATACGCCTCAATACCATCGACGATATGCGTAACCTGACGATCTTCCTTTGCAACCAATTTCGAGTCGTGCGTTGATGCTGTTGTCCGAGTTGGATATTCCTCAATTTTTCCCGATACTCAAGATCAAGTTCAGTCGCTTTTCCTCAAAGCTCGTTTCAAGATCGTTATTCAAAACTCAAGTCACATTTCATTTGCATCAATTCGACATCGCACGCACGTTCCTCTAAGTTTCCTCGATCAAGACCATTCATTTTCATCCATCGTTCCGAATCATTTCTAACACGCGTTACCCATTCACAAGTTGTCCGAACGATATCTCGTTCGGGACACACGAAGTCACGATCAACTAAGCGTGACACGTTCTAAAGCTTTGTGCGACCGCATCGCTTCGCCGACATACTTGTTCTATCCGTAATTCCTTTAGTCTCGCTCGAACAATTTCTATAACGTCCATACACCACTCAGGGTTCGAGCCACTCGACTAGTCGCTGACACTCATTCTTATTCTTCTTCGAACCTATCACATACACCACTCGGGTTCAAGCCATACGGTCTAATCCTCAATCACGCTCGCGCCATGCACTAAGATATCCTTCAGATTCGTTCGACGAATCTCTAGCGTACTCGCTTACGTCGTCTCGACGTACTAAGTCGTTCACACGAGTCCTCAAAATCCAAGTCAATCATTCGCGTACGCCTAAGCGTTAACTCGATAGCGTTCCTATCGATATACACTCAAAGTGTATCTCCGTTCTCGATCGAGCGATACTTGATATCGCTCGCAACCCGATTGCACCCAAGAGTCGAGGTGCGCGACACGCGGACTAAGTTGTACCGCTTAACCATCCCGCATGGACTATATTCATGTTTTGCACGCTCAGTTGCTAGGGTCAACGCAAGACTAGTTAGGCACGTACGAGACATGTTAACTTTGCATGTGTTCTCAATCGAGTCATGTTTAACGTCGTCCGGCACAAAGGCCTTCGCCTATCGATCCCGTGCAACCGAGTACTTGTACGAGCTTTTGAAAGTATTAGACTTATTGTATGGAACATGCCGATGGACATTTGAGAGAGAGCGCACACTTCTTTTTTCCAATCGAGCTTTCAAAACTGAGAAAATCGAAATGAAGTCCAAGGACGTAAAGCCATGCTCTGATACCAAAATGTCACGCCCCGCTCCCGTAGGAGCGATCGTCCTCGCTAAGGCGTGATGCCGCACGGGCCTAGGTTGCGCCCGTGCAAGGCCAAGTCCAGAAACGGCCGATTTGAGTTCTAGGCCGCAGAGTCGCACAGAGTGTCCCCATTTGCAGCGGAATATAAATGAACACAATTGAAGCGAAACCAAATTCTTTATTGATATTCAACAAGTTTACAAGCGGCGCTAGGCCGATATTACAAGTCGCTCAAGCTCTCTCTCTCTGAAACATAAAAGGCGTGCCAAGTGGCTTACAAGATGGAATGATTCATGGCAATGTTCCGATACATTATGTCCCGTATATGGTGCTCCAGCTCCTTGCAACGTTCCAAGGCCCCCAGAGTTGGCTCCGCGCCTTGACACGTTCGACGGAAGCTCCGCACCCGCCGGCGTCTCCTGCTATCCTGCAAGCATACTGTGGGGTTATCAGTACATTGTTATGCACTGGTGGGGAGGCTGGCTCGCCCACAATGCCATCATTACCAAACACGTTCTATAATCTTTTGTGCATCTCTATCATTCATTGTCTTTCTAATCTTGCCTTAGGATCAATTTCATGGCATATTGCATAGCCTATCTCGTGTTACCGAACTCAAGTGTCGCATGAGAAATACATGCACGACTTACCCATACTTACCGTCCGGCCTTCCCTGTTCAAGGTAAACCAAGTTAAACCACAATTCATGTATAATAACATAACACGATTCATGTACGCATTCAATATCGAGTGTGTGTCCATGTCTCGGGATTCTAGCACGTCGTGGGCATGTTCTAGCACGTCGTAGGCACGTTTTAAAGTGTTACAATTCAAGCATGTTCCGGATATTATATTCAAGCACGTTCAGGAGTGTTACATATCGAGCATGTTCAAGTGGCACATTTCAAGCATGTTCGGGGTGATATATTTCAAGCATGTTCAGGCATATTACATTTCGAGCATGTTCATGTTCAGGATGTTACTTTACAAGCATGTTCAAGAGTGTTATATTTCGGGCATGTTCAGGAGGTACTTGTTCATTTAACTTAGACTACTTTGATTTCAATGCAAGAACTTGCACGTGGATTGCCACCAGCATAGTCCACTTAATCTACATGCACGGGTCGCTGGCTTTACAAGCCATTTAGGACATTCCCCTGTGGCAATTCTCAACTTAGCGTAGGGTGATGGCTGGTACACCCCGTTAAGTCTCTTGAATATACCCTCCTACTTACGTCTCTTGGTGCCCAAGCCCGCACCCAAGCAGCCCGTAAGCGCCGTTGATTCCGCCTAGGCCGGCCACGGTTTACCCCCCCAACGCCCGTGCCGCAGAATCCTTCCACACGACGGCCACGGTATTCCCCTCCATCGCCCGTGCCGTTTGTCCACGACCATTTCGTATTATCTTGTCATTTTAACTTAGCGGCTATCTCCGAGCCGTAGGCTAACCCTTAGCCATAATGCGTTAACGACCAGGTTGGCGTCCGTACAGCGCGGGTAGCAAGCCCCGTTGCACGTGCCCGTCATACCTGTCGCTAGCGTCTTCCATGTCTTATCTTTCATGCCATAATGCGTTAACGACCAGGTTGGCGTCCGTACAGCGCGGGTAGCGAGCCCCGTTGCACGTGCCCGTCATACCTGTCGCTAGCGTCTTCCATGTCTTATCTTTCATGTATTCTTTCTTTTCATGTTATTCTTTCACTTGTTCGTATGTTCATAGAGTCATTCATGTGTTTGTTCATTCATTCGTTGATTCATTCATTCATGCATTACGCAACTCCCAGTGTGGGAGTCGCCTTGGCGACCCATCGGTCCCATAGCCTTCCAATGTTGCTAAACTCTACTCGGAGCGACTATGTTGATAGCCTTCCCATTTCATTGTTGTAAACCATTCATTGTTTCATTGTTTGAACGTATAAGGGACATGAACGTGAGCTTGTGCCTTAGCACGAGCGTAGAGCGCGGTGCGAGCATATCTATAATTACCGAGTTCTTTTCCATGTTCTAAACAAGCATGCAAGATGGGATTATTCCCTTAGCTAGGTGCGTTGAATCATTTATTAGCATGCAGGGTGTTATCGCCTAGCGATTCTCGTGATAGTGTCCGCATTGTTATGTGTCTAGGCTAAGCACAGACGGGTTCATCGGAGCCACCCACCTTAGCGATGTTCGCATCGGCCGAGCGATCCTCCGAGCGCGCCTTCGATAGTCTAAGTCTGGATTCATCTTGTCGGGCCAATGCAAGCCTTGCATCGATTTGCATTGTTACTTCATCGGGTCGAGGCAATTCTTCGGGTCGACGGCTCGTTTGAGTCGTTGCACTTGCCGTTTGGAATCGGCGTTCCGCTAGGGCGGAGCGGGTCGTTACACTTGACCATTGGAGCTCCGAGGCGGGCGGCCTCAGTGACGTCGGTTCAGCATTCCACTCCGACGTACCCTCAGCAGCAGAAGCAGAAGCAGTCTTCCGCAGTGGGATGTTCACACTGCGGGAAGCCAGGACATGTGGTGTCAGAGTGTCGTAGAGCACATGGTTTGTGCTTGGTTTGTGGTGCCCCGGACCACAGGGTTGGGAACTGCCCGAACAGAGGGAGTTCATCCGCCTTCTCTAGTCCTTCAGTTAGAGGACCAGCACCAATCCAGCAGCAGCAGCAGCTGCAGTAACCGTTCCCTAGGCCATTGCTGACGCAGGCCCATACATTCCAGCAGCAGAGACCGCAGCAGTATGCCCAAGCCCAAGCCCTGATCCAGAGCAGGCAGAGGAATTTTCAGCAGAGGGGACCCGCACCCAGAGGACATGGTCAAGTGCTGGCTTTGACCATGGGAGAAGAAGGAATAGCACCAGGTGCGGTGGTGGCAGGTACTATTCTCGTCAACACCTTTCCAGCTTCAGTATTATTTGATTCTGGTGCCTCGTATTCATTTATGTCTGCACGATTTACGACACGGGTAGGACTGGAGCCCGAGTCATTATCAGTAAGGCTCAATATACTTACTGGTAACGGACTTGTGGGAGTAGATAGAGTATTTTCCTCGTGTCGGATCGTAGTTAGCGGTAGAGAATTCCCCGCTAGATTGATAGAGTTCCCGATGGCCGATTATGATGTGGTCTTAGGGATGGATTGGTTGAGGGACCAGTATGCTAGGATAGACTGCCACATTGGCAGGGTTATTTTTAGCATTCCAGGCGAGCCAGAGTTTTCTTTCTCCCGAGGCGAAGTTGAACCTTCTCCTCCATTATTGCGGATGGCAGTAGCATCAGTGCAGTTACCTCGGATAGTCGAAGAGTTTCCAGATGTTTTCCTAGAAGAGCTTCCAGGGATGCCGCCAGAGCGAGAGATCGAGTTTACCATCGACTTGATTCCCGGAACAGCCCCAGTGTCAGAGAGAGTCTACAGGATGGCGCCGTCAGAGCTAGAGATATTGTACAAGATGATTGAAGAACTCAGAACCAAGGAATTCATTCGTGCTAGTGGATCGCCTTGGGGAGCCCCGATGCTTCTTGTGAAAAAGAAGGATGGTACGTCCAGATTGTGTGTTGACTATCGTACCTTGAACTCAGTGACAATCAAGAATAGATACCCTCTCCCGAGGATAGATGACTTGTTTGATCAACTCAGAGGGGCGTTAGTATTTTCTAAGATCGACTTGCGGTCAGGATACCACCAGATCAGAGTCAGAGAGCAGGACATTCCGAAGACAGCTTTTAGATCTAGATATGGGCATTGGGAGTTCCTTGTGATGCCATTTGGAGCAACCAATGCGCCGACTGTATTCATGGACCTCATGAATCGTATCTTCATGCCTTATTTGGATCAGTTCGTGATTGTGTTCCTAGACGACATCCTGGCGTACAGCAAGAGTGAAGCGGAGCATGAGCATCACCTCAGAGTTGTTCTTCAGATTCTCAGAGAGCACCAGTTATATGCCAAGTTTAGTAAATGCGAGTTCTGGCTCGATCGTATTTCATACTTGGGTCATATCATCACCCGAGGAGGAGTTGAAGTGGATCCCCAGAAGATCGTGGCCATTGAAACATGGCCGGTACCTAGCACAGTGGCAGAAGTTCGCAGTTTTCTTGGATTGGCCGGCTACTACCGGCGATTTGTTTCAGACTTTGCTCGAATTTCTGCGCCATTGACCCAGTTGACCCGCAAGGATGTGCAGTTTGCTTGGACAGCAGAATGCTAGGATTCTTTTGAAAGGTTGAAGCGAGGCTTGATGACGGCTCCTATTCTCACGCTTCCAGATGGAACTGGAGGATTCTCAGTGTATTGTGATGCTTCGGGCAGAGGTTTAGGATGTGTTCTGATGCAGTATGGGAAGGTAATAGCTTATGCGTCACGACAACTTCGTGATCATGAGAGGAATTACCCAACCCATGACTTGGAGCTGGCAGCAGTAGTGTTTGCACTTAAGTTGTGGAGGCACTACTTGTACGGAGATAGGGTGGAGATCTTCACCGACCACAAGAGCCTGAAGTATGTTTTCACCCAGAAGGATCTTAACATGCGTCAGAGGAGGTGGCTGGAGCTGCTTGTGGATTATGATGTCAACCTGCAGTATCACCCAGGGAAGGCCAACGTTGTTACAGATGCATTGAGCAGGAGGGCAGGAGTTTATTTCCTGACAGCACAACCAGAACTGTTAGCCGATCTTCAGAAGATGGGTATAGAAGTTGTCCTCCCTTCCAGTGTGGCATTGATGGCCAGCATGCAAGTCCAGTCCACTATAGTCGAGAGGATCCGGATGGCGCAGTCAGCAGATTCCAAGCTTCAGCGACTTAGAGCAGAGTGTGAGGCAGGACGAAGACCAGAGTTATGTATCCATGAAGACGGTACACTTCGACATGGTAAGCGTCTTTGTGTACCCAGTGGAGATATCAGACAGGAGATCATGGCAGAGTCCCACAGTTCTCAGTATTCCATTCATCCTGGTGGCACGAAGATGTACCGTGATATCCGCCAGCACTTTTGGTGGAATGGCATGAAGAGGGAGATAGCCCGGTTTGTCTCTCGTTGTTTAGTCTGCCAACAAGTTAAGGCTGAACATCAGAGACCAGCTGGACTACTTCAACCATTGCCGATTCCCGAGTGGAAATGGGAGCATGTAACCATGGATTTTGTGACTGGATTGCCTAGATCCCCGGCGGGCAGAGACGCTATTTGGGTTGTCATAGACAGGCTCACGAAGGTGGCTCACTTTCTCCCGTTCAGAGTTGGTCAGTCGACGGCTCAGCTAGCGGAGATGTATCTCCGACAGATTGTCAGGTTGCACGGTGTACCAGTCAGTATCACTTCAGACAGAGATTCAAGATTTACGTCGCACTTTTGGCGTAGCTTGCAAGAAAGTTTGGGAACTCACCTCCAGTTCAGTTCAGCTTATCACCCGCAGACAGATGGCCAGTCGGAGCGTACGATCCAGACTCTTGAAGATATGTTGCGGTCATGTACACTCGACTTCGGTGGTTCGTGGGAAGATCACGTGCACCTGGTGGAGTTCTCGTACAACAATAGTTTCCAGGCCAGTATCCAGATGGCACCGTTCGAGGCACTGTATGGTAGGAAGTGTCGATCCCCGCTAGCCTGGGATGATGTTGGAGAGAGGCAGATGCTTGGTCCAAAAATGATTGCTCAGACCGTTGAAGTGGTCAGAAAAGTCAGAGATCATCTTCGAGTTGCCCAAGATCGCCAGCATCATTGGGCCGATTCTCATCGGCGCCCTCTTGAGTTTTCTGTCGGTGACCATGTATTCATGAGGATTTTGCCTAACCGCGGCGTCGTTCGTTTCGGCGTGCGAGGAAAGCTTAGTCCTAGGTATATAGGGCCGTTCGATATTCTGGAGCGAGTAGGAGATGTATCCTATCGTCTCGCTCTTCCACCGTCGCTACGTGAGGTGCATGACGTATTCCATGTATCCCAACTGCGACAGTATATCCCGGACCCGAGCCACATCCTGGATCATTCGGAATTGGTTGTTGGTACCAACCTTTCGTATGAGGAGAGGCCCGTGTCTATATTGGACCGAAGAGAGAAGACACTCAAGAACAAGACTATCAAGTTAGTCCGAGTTGCTTGGGGTCATCACTCTTTGGGTGAGTCGACGTGGGAGCGTGAGGATGATATCCGATCGCGATATCCCGACCTGTTTGACTCGTAAGGTATAATGTCTTCCTTATGCCTTATGCTTTTAATTCCTTGTTTGAATAAATGACTGCATGATAGACTGCTTGTTATAGCTTACGATTAGTATAGCTTGTCCTTGCAATCCTAGCATCTTAATTAAATTCCGAGGACAGAATTCTTTTAAGGTGGGTAGAGTTGTAATGCCTATAGTTCGTATTACGTATCTTGGTATACGTGTACGTATTCTTGACTCGTATTACGTATTTTCCTGCATGGTTATTTGGCATGTCATTAGATATGGCTTAGCTTGGTTCGGCTTAGCTTGGTTTGGTTTGCTTTTGGGTTCATCATGAACCAAAAGAAAACCCCTACCTACCACCACCATCCCCATTTATTAACCCCTCTTCTTTCTCTCTCTTCATTATTCTTCTTCTTCTCCACATTTACTTCTACACCTACCAGGAAGGAGAGAGAGAGAGAGAGAGAGCTTAGGCAAGTGCAAACTTGCTTCATGATGGATCTCAAGTTTTATTGTTCTATTCTCTTCCTTACTTGATTCTAAGCCTCTTTAGAACTTGACATTTTTGGATTTGATGGATGGATTCTTGTAGATCTAAGTTTGTAAACTTTTCAGTTTTTCTTGGTTTTGATCTTTAAAACTTGGTTAGTTTCGAAAACTAGTGTTTCTATGTTGTAGGGAATTCAATTTCATGCAGTTTTGGCTTTTGTTTCACTTGATTTCGGCTTCGGATGAGGAAGTTATGGCCAAAACCATTTCTGGTCATTTTTAGGTTCATCTGCAGCATAATCAGCATGTCGCAGAAGGCGCATGTCGCAGAAGGCGCATGTTGTAATGAAGCGCATGTCGCGGTAGCCGCATATCATGTCACAGAAGGCGCATATCGCAGAAGGCGCATGTTACAATGAAGTGCATGTCGCGGTAGCCGTATATCATGTCGCAGAAGGCGCATGTCGCAGAAGGCGCATGTTGCAATGAAGCGCATGTCACGGTAGCCGCATATCATGTCGCAGAAGGTGCATGTCGCAGAAGGCGCATGTTGCAATGAAGCGCATGTCGCGGTAGCCGCATATCATGTCGCAGAAGGCGCATGTCGCAGTAGGCGCATGTTGCAATGAGGCGCATGTCGCGGTAGGCGCATATCATGTCGCAGTTGAGCCACATGAGGCGCATGTCGCGATAGGCGCATATCATGTCGCGCATGAGCCGCATTAAGGCGCATGTCGCAGTAGGCGCATGTTGCAATGGGGCGCATGTCGCGGTAGGCGCATATCATGTCGCAGTTGAGCCACATGAGGCGCATGTCGCGATAGGCGCATATCATGTCGTGCATGAGCCGCATTAAGGCGCATGTCGCAGTAGGCGCATATGGTGTCGCAGTTGCATGCATGTCGCAGAATAGGTCGCATAATGCATATTTTGACTATTACTGACTGTTATATGTCCTAATTGACTGAATTATTGATCGAATTTCTCTCAACTCCCAACGTGGAAGTTGTAGATCTTTTCCTTAGCAGCAAGAATATGTCTCTAGTTATTTTATGCAAGTTTCTCTCATTCATAATATTGTAAGAATAGAACACGATAGTGGCCCGCTGTGGCGCACTCTTGACAAGTAAACTGACATGATATATCTCGGCATGCTGTTACGACAGCTAGCCTGACATGACAAGTATGAAAGACTTGGACACCGTGGGCGATTGTGTTTGTACAAATAAACTAGTACTGTCTTGCATCATGTTTAGGATGGGGACCCCTGAGTACCACGGTCAGGGGTACCTACTGAAATGGACTAAGGCTAATTAACTAGAATGATTCAGTAGTCATGAAGAGATTCCCAGCTACAGACAATCCCGTTATCTGGGCGCATTCAGTGGACTTGTAGCCTACCGACGAGTAGGGCACATTTCCAGCACACAGACATGTGTTGCATTCTTCCTAAATGGACATTCGACCTGGATAACCGGATGGTCTGCAGGGCTTGTGGCTGTCGGGATAATCTCATTGCATCTTGCTAGTAACTAGGCTTGTGATAACCCTAGTTAGTTAAAAGTATCAAGCCGTACTCTTGATTGGCCGTGATTGATTGGATGTAGTTTATTCCAGCTTAGTCTTATCCTGATCCTGTACAAGATTGTATCAGGACATGATTTCTTGCATCGATAAATGATGGGATACCAAGTTCTGTTCAGATGAAGGGTTACAACCCCGGTCCTTGTTTGGTTTAAGGGTTGTAACTTGGCTATCTGAATAGTTCCATGGTTATCTTATCATATATCGTCCTGCTTATTGTGCCTGCCTTAACAATAACGACCGGGGGTCCAGTTCTGTTCAGGCGAAGGGTTACAATCCCGGTCCTTGTTTGGTTTAAGGGTTGTAACCTGGCTCCCGGAGCAGTTCTGTGTCCTCTCCTCGTTTATTGTCTTATTGCAACCCCGTGCCATGCTCGTCATGTTTTACCTTACTTCAAGCATGATTAATTATTTATACCGGCATTAACAATAAAGATCAGGGGTCCAGTTCTGTTCAGGCGAAGGGTTACAACCCCGATCCTTGTTTGGTTTAAGGGTTGTAACCTGGCTTCCAGAGCAGTTCTGTGTCCTCTCTTCATTTATTGTCTTGTTACCTTATCAATAGTAATTGAGGCGGGTTTCTATTCAGGCGAAGGATTGCAACCCCGGTCCTTGTTTGGTTTAAGGGTTGCAGTATGGCTACTTGAATGGTTTCTCCGTGCTCAATATATTATTGATTATCTCAGTTATTATCAGTATCTTTTAATTACCTTAACTATTTATTTGTGATATGCTGGTTTTAGTTCCTAAGTGAAGCCTCCTTTGTGGCACTTGCTCTTTCTGGGGTCTGACCCAGCTGGTTTTGTGTGGCCAGATATCGAAACAGCACCAGAGGATCTACCTACTATCCAGCCAGATGGTGACCACCAGGCGTAACCCTGGCAACGAGTGGGTTTCTTTTTGTCCTCCCACTTTATTGTAAAATTATTCTTTTGAGGCGTTTAGCCGGCGAGCACGTGTTAGCTCGTATTGCACCTTTATTTACTGTCTACCTACGGGCTGTAACATGATTGACAAATCCTAGGGTTGATCATGTATTGACTAAAACTCTTGCTAGTCCTGACATTTTGTACGACTAGCTTCATGATCATCCAATATGTAATGTATGGGACGCCTTACTATTGTATATTGATGCTCTAATATCTTGTGACTGCTACTACTTGCTTGTGATTGAGACAATAGGTTTGATCTTGACCATAGGAGACTGATGGATTATAGTTAAACCCTCATATATCTAGACAGTCGTTACCGTATAGTGACGTGGATTCCATTTCATTATACGTAGCTGGCTATGTCTGCCCCCGCTCTCCAGTATTCTGGTTCTGGGGTGTGACAGACGTCATCAGACCTCGCTTCAACTTCTCAAAAGAATCCTGGTACTCTGCTGTCCAAGCAAACTGCACATCCTTGCGGGTCAACTGTGTCAATGGCGCTAAAATCCGAGCAAAGTCTGAAACAAATCGCCGGTAGCAGCCGACCAAGCCAAGAAAACTGCAAACTTCTGCAACTGTACTGGGTACTGGCCATGTCTCGATAGCCACGATCTTCTGCGAATCCACTTCTACTCCTTCCCTGGTGATAATATGGCCCAAGTACGAAATGCGATCGAGCCAGAACTCGCATTTACTGAACTTGGCATACAACTGGTGCTCTCTGAGAATCTGGAGGACAACTCTGAGGTGCTTCTCATGCTCCACTTCACTCTTGCTGTAGACCAGGATGTCGTCTAGGAACACGATCACGAATTGATCTAAATAAGGCATGAAGATACGATTCATGAGGTCCATGAATACAGCCGGCGCATTGGTTGCTCCAAATGGCATAACAAAGAACTTCCAATGCCCATACCGGGATCTGAAAGCTGTCTTCGGGATGTCCTGCTCTCTGACTCTGATCTGATGATATCCTGACCGCAAGTCAATCTTCGAGAATACTGCTGCCCCCTTGAGTTGATCAAACAAGTCATCTATCCTCGGGAGGGTATTTGTTCTTGATTGTCACTGAGTTCAAGGTATGATAATCTACACATAATCTGGACGTACCATCCTTCTTTGTCACAAGAAGCATCGGGGCTCCCCAAGGCGATCTACTAGCACGAATGAATCCCTTGGTTCTGAGTTCTTCAATCATCTTGTACAATATCTCTAGCTCTGACGGCGCCATCCTGTAGACTCTCTCTGATACTGGGGTTGTCCCGGGGATCAAGTCGATAGTAAACTCGATCTTCCGCTCTGGCGGCATCCCTAGAAGCTCTTCTGGGAAAACATCTGAAAACTCTTCAACTATCCGAGGTAACTGCACTGCTGCTACTGCCATCCGCAATACTGGAAGAGAAAGTTCAACTTCGCTTCGGGAAAAGGAAAACTCTGGTTCGCCTGGAATGCTAAAAACAACCCTGCCAATATGGCAGTCTATCCTAGCATACCAGTCTCTCAACCAATCCATCCCTAAGACAACATCATAATCGTCAATCAGGGACTCTATCAATCTAGCAGGAAATTTTCTACTGCTAACTACGATCCGACACGAGAAAAATACTCTATCTACTCCCACAAGACCGTTACCAGTAAGTATATTGTCAGCCCCTGTTTTTCAAAATTAATTAAATTAGAATTAATTAGTTGCTAATGACCTGTTTAGCATTAAAATAATTTATTATAATTTTTATGAATTTTTCTAGAATTTTTAAATAATTTTTAAATAGTTTTTAAATCAAAATATATCAATTTGCAATTAATTAAAATATTTCAATATCATTTTGTAATATTTAGAATTGTTTTAATATTATTATGCAATTTGTTAAATTATTATTATAGCAGTTTACAAATTGTAAATTATTTTATTTCTGTTATGCAAATTTATTATTACATTTACCTAAGGGAGGGACCTGTTTGTAAATACCAAATTCCTAGGGACCCTAATGCAAAACATAATCCTACCCACCCCCGACGACCGCCAACTCCCCGACGACCTACCCCGATCTTTTCCGCCATTTCCGACCGTCTCAGTCTACTTCGACCGACCTAGACACCCTATAAAAGAACCCCCTCACTTCCCTCGACCCAACCACTACCACCACAACCCATCTCAGCCTACCACCGCCCCCGTCTTCCCCATTTAAACTCGTCTGAACCCTAACTCCGGCGATCCCCTATGCCACCCCCACAGCGAAGATCACCCTCATCCACCACCACCATTCGACGCGCCACACCAAGACGAGCCCAACGCCACCCGAGCGCCACCGTGACGTCGCCTCAGCCGCCGTCCAGCACGCTCGAAACCCCTCCCCTCCGAAGTCGGACACGTAGGTAACGGTTACAAAACTGTGTCATGCGTGTCTCGTGCACGTGTATGTGATTCGCCGTGTCCTGGCGAACATGATGGTAAAATTGGACACGAAGGACTAGACCCGTACGTGTCGTGCTTAGCACGGACACGCGACTCCTGTGTCCTTAACTGTCAGGACACAGGGTTTGTTTTATCGGATTTTATTATTATTAACTAAAAACCTAATTAAATCTAAACAAAATCCTATTCCTAACACCCAGAGCGGGCTGACCCCCTGGCCAACTTGACCAAACCCGAGAACCCGACCCTTTGGGCCGAGTTCGAACCCCCATGCTGTTCTATTCATTTTCTTTTTCTTTTTCTTTTTGTTCTTTTGTTTTATTATTTATATATATATTTATGTATATATGTATACATGTATATGTATATATATATATTTATGTATATATGTATACATTTTTTTTATGTATATGTATACATGTATATGTATATATATATATATATATATATATATATATATATATATATATATATATATATATATTATTTTTAGTACTCTATTATATATATATATATATATATATATATATATATATATATATATATATATATATATATATATATATATATATATATATATATATATTATTTTAGTACTTATATATATATATACATATATATATATATATATATATATATATATATATATATATATATATATATATATATATATATATATATATATATATATAAGTACTAAAAATAATATATATATATATATATATATATATATATATATATATATATTGTAGTTATTTATTTTATATATTTCAAAATTCTACTTCGTACAAAATATTATTGAGCATAAATTCCCAAGTCATTTTTATTGTTTAAATTATGACTTGTATATGTTTACCACTTTAAAAATATTATTATTATTTAAAATTCTGTATTTTATTACTTCAACCATTTGGTGTCCAAGCCTAGCATGGATTTTTGGGCTCCAATGTATTTTCACACATTCAAGACCTGTACAAGTCATATTGGACTTGATTCATGGCATTGGGTCCTGTATTTGAACTTTGGTTCAAATTATGTACATGGACAAAATACGCAGATAATTAATTATTTAATTTCAGATTATGTACCATGCTATTTTTGAATTTCTAAAAATACTTTAATTGCTGTTAAAATTCTGGACAAATAGTATTTAGATACTATGTTAATTTAGCTAATTTAGCATAATTTTTATAGTATTTAATTTACAATTTTGCCACTGTTTTGGCATATGAAACCAGAACTCACTTTCCGTGTACTTATGAAAACTGATTTTTATAAAATACATCTACTGGTTAATTAATTCCAGAAAAATTATACTAAATTTCTATAATTAACAAGGATCATTCTGGTACTTTATTTTATGTAAAATTGAGCTTTTGTCTATCTCAAAAATTGTTGGAACATAATGTACAGTTGATTTATTTATTGAATAATTACGACTTGCAACTTTTTGTGTTATTTTGAGTTATAGCCGTATTGAACCTCACCCCACACTAGTGTAAAGACCCTAGAAAGTTAGTTATAGTAGTGTGTCACCCCACATTGGTCTCCTATGCTAAAGTCCCCATTTGGCTAGGTGTCCAATCAGAAAGTCGTATTGCACCACTAGTGTCGTAGTGTTTAATTTAGTATAAAAACTAAGTTTATGTATTTATTTCTACAGTGACGAGTCACCAAGCATCTATAGCATTTTTATCGCTGCTTTGCTTTACTAGAGGCAAGTACTTTCTATAAACTTTACATACTGTTACATCAATGAACTGCGAATCCAACCATATTAAATGCTGATCCTTGGGGTAGCAAGTTAAATCTTCACATGTTGTACTTTCAGTTACTACCATGCTTAGAACAGTATTTATGTATCTCTTACATGATTAGAATCTGGGTTATGGGGAAACTGTTAGTAGCGTACGTGATCATGCCCCCTTATTCGTACGTACGTACCGAGCAAGGTTGACATTTTATGTATACCTTATCGTAGGCGCACCAGCTGTATTTGTACGTATGTATATCTATCGCTTGTTTTACTTGTACGTAAGTATATTTTATATACTTGTGCCACAGTACATTTTACACCTATTGACGATCACGTACCTGCTACAGTTTTAAACATTACATATACATCTGTCTCTATGACATATGTGTCCTTACCATGATAGATTATGTGATGCCATGTTTCCAGTTATTCCTCTTATGTTCATTTTCATGTTTCATATGCTAGTTTGTTAGAATCAGTACTTGCTCCCGTCCTGACAGGATAACGTTGTAGGTATTCTTACTGATGAGGAGTTGCTCTGTGACTCATATTATGGAGTTACTGCCGAGGACCAGGCTTTGCCTTACGAGGATGTACCTGTGGGAAAACTCAGTCTAATTTGCGTAGTTGCTTAGGATATTTAGTGTAGTCATGTATTAGACAACGTATTTTGTAACTGGACATGTATCCAGTTTTACATTTCAGACTTGTACTTGGACTTATTACTATATGAGATGACTTTTGTGTTTGGAGCATTTATGACTCTTATTTACTTATAGAACTGTTAGCACATTTAGTCTTATCTTGTTATCTCTAGAACAGCTTACTGCGCTTTATCTCAAGCGCAGGCTGGACATGACTCGACCCGGCCCAACAATTTGGGTAGCGGGTCGTAACATGTTTTTAGTGGTGGCCCACGCAGGTCGAGACTAAATTGTTTGGTTACGTTATTGTACCAAGCATACCTGCAATTAGGAACTTAAGGTAATTAGACAACATTAGGGATGAAGCTTAGAACACCTAGAGGAATACTAGGATTACAACATAGGAAATACATCACATGCTTGCTATTATAATTAGATTTTCTTGCTTATGATTGCTTACTTTAAAAGAGTCCTTATAAGTCCTTTTTATTGTAATTAGATGGTGCTTACTCGTTCATCCCAGTATGTCACACCTGCGAATGGCACACTCCCTATCCAGTCAGCTGACCAGTTGACCGATACACCCCCACCTCCACCTACCATATTCCCCCACTCCACAAATCCACAAACCCAGATGCCTCCACCGCCTTCCACATCACAGTCCCAGCTGTAGGAGCGTAAAAAGTGCTTCAAAGCAAGAGTCATCCCATTCATAAGTGATCGGTTTTCTACACCAAGCAAGAGCGGGTAATCTCTTTTACGCCCAAAACTAGGCTAATCAATTTACGCCTAAGCAGGCTGATCATTTTACGCTTGGGTCTACACCGGTGATTTTACGCCAAGGACAGAGCAGCCTCTTTTACGCTGGACAAAGCTGTCAAATCTCGCATTTAATGCAAACTCTAACATGAAGATATTAATGATGGCATTTACCACAGAATTTAATAGAATGTCTTATACAAAGACCATTGTTGTCGTTTATGAAGATCGAGCTACTTTACGCTCACTGTATGGTTTCTTTTACGCACGGAGTTTTACATGAGTCCTTACGTTCATAAAAAACAATATGTACGTAAAGTCTATTTGAGCCATTTTACGCTCAAGGTTATTCAATAACCACTTTACGCTGGAAACCTATGACAGAGCTATTTTACGCTCATCTTACTGCTTTACGCCCAGAGGATGTTGGGGCTATTTTTACGCCCTATTCTTTCTGGCCAGTTTGGAACGTGGTTTGCCTACATGGCCTTCATGCCACATATTTCGAAGAACGTGTGTACATGTATCCTATTCTTACTGAAATGATGGGACGCGTGTCAACGTACGCAAAGGATGACTCTGATCATGGGTGGCAGTTGTTAGCGTAAAGACAGATTTTGATGCTCTTTTACGCACAGAAGCCCCAGTCTATAAATAGACTCATTTTTCTCAAAGACAAGGGGACAGAGAGAGAGAACAGGAGAGAATACAGAGATCAGAACTTCGAGATTTTTGATTCTCCGGAGCATTCTTCTTCAACTTTTCTTCCAGAACAGAGTGAAGCAAAGCAGAAAAGCGTTCGGCCTCGCCATCAGTGCCCAAGTGCGTCGATACCATTCTGGTGACTTAGTTCTTCCAAGTTGTTCTACTTCAAGCAGTGATCTTCATCATCATCATATAGTCCAAGGAACAAAGTGATCATTTACAGATCAGACTTCCATAGCAATACTTTTCCAGAATCAAATTTGTACTTCTTGTACTTTTTCTCGTTTTATTTTCAAAATCCAACCTTTGTTTGGCAATTTTGTTAAGTAAAACAAAATTATGGTCCAAGGAACAAAGTGATCATTTACAGATCAGACTTCCATAGCAATACTTTCCCAGAATCAAATTTGTACTTCTTGTACTTTTTCTCGTTTTATTTTCAAAATCCAACCTTTGTTTGGCAATTTTGTTAAGTGAAACAAAATGGCGACTCTGCTAGGGACGTCCTTCTCCTCTGACGAGGAGGCGATTGCTTAATATGATGATGTTTCGGTCGGTTCGACCAAGAAGACTCTGGTTGTGCACTTCGACCAGACTGCCTATGAAGAAATGCTCCAAACTGGGGGTGGTTCTCGCCACTCCAATGTTCAAAAGTCTCGCAAAGCACAAAAAGTTTGGATTCCCAAATCCAAAGTGATTTCTGATCTCTCTGTTGCTTCTGATGACAAGGGAATTCTTCCCACTCCTGTCGTAGGGGCTCCCGTTCGTAACGAGGCAGTCCTTACTTCAGAGTTGCACTCAAAGTGTGACGATTTATCTTTCGTTTGTAATGGAGAAGATAATCAGGTTTCACACCCACTGCGTAAGAATCAAGTTTTACGCTCAGTGGGTAAGAACCAAATTTTACGCTCAGTACATAAGAATGAATCTCCCATTGGTAATGGGGCAGACTCTAAAGCTTATGCTTCTGAGTGTAAGAATCAGTCTCCCGTCGGTGACGTGGTAGGCCCAAATAAATTACGCTCTTCGCGTAAAGGAAAATCTCCCGTCTATGACGTGGTAGATAACCAATTTTCATGCTCCACGCATAAAGGTAAGTCTCCTGTCTGTGACAGTGTAGATAAAATTCGCAAAGATGTTTACACATCTAATGTGAATATACCTAAACGTGTGCAGCATAAAAATCATGTTGGTAAAGCTTCTGCCCTACACCAACAACCTTCTTATACTACTTTACGCAAAGTACCAAACTTACAAATTACGCGCCATGAAAATGGAGTCCTTCGTGCTAAATCTCAAGATTTACGCACACAACTCCAAACGCGTAAAAATGTACATTTTGGTTCTGCGAATGCAGCCAGTAATCTTCTTTATACACAAGGGACCAAAAGTTTTTCTACCCCAAATGTAATAAAGAAGAATACTTCATCTGTTCCTTCTGATTTACGTGAATTGCTAATGCAAAAACGTAAGAACAGACAATCTCCGGTGACATCCCCCCCAAGAAAAATATCATTGTGAATATCACCAGGTTGTGATCAACTGTTGTTGTTCGGCTTCAAAACGGTCAGTTTTTGATCGTTTAAGTTTCAGCTCGCCTCAACATCAAGCTGAAGACCAAGAACATGAGTTGTCATATGTGTCAGTCAACATGGCATCTCATACTAACAGAGGACGACATCCAAGACGGAATATGTCCCAAACCCCAGGTCAACGACAGTTCAACAGACTTCTTGATTCCTTTAAAGGAGTATATCAGAATACTCGATCAAGAAGACAAAGACAATTGCAAACTTCTGATTCAGAAGCTGGGGGTACTCAATCTTTTGAGTCTGATACCGATAGTGTGGATTCATACTTCTATACTAATCCCTCTATATCTTCAAGAGAGGTTGAATCCTACGCTGTTGGAGATGAACCAGAGACGTCATCTGCTAATACGGAACAATGTCTCACTGCTGTGGAGCAATCATTGAAAGACATGCTCAACATGATGCAAAGCATGCATCAGATAATTTTGAATCAGTAAACTGCTCAACCTACAGTAATAACTCCGGTACCAGTAGCAGCACAAACTCAAGATAGTCAAGGGGCTGATATACCTTCGAATATTCAAGAGCCTGCTGTTAATCAAAATTCTGCATCGCCAGATCCTATCATTCTAGAAGACGTACCACCTCCAGTCGGGGTCACGGTACATCCAACGACTATTCAATCAAATGTGCTTCCTCAAACCAGTGAAGCCATTCAAGCAATGCGTGAACTCAAAGCACAGTTTGAAGTTTTCAGGCACAAAGATCAGCTCCAGAGGTTAGGGATTAAGCAACCTTATCCTCCTCATTGGAATGATGTACCCTTTCTACCGAAGTTCAAGCCACAATCCATGGTTTTATTCGATGGAAAAGCATCTCCCAGTCAATATATCAACTACTTTGATATTATGACTGTACACTTGCAGAAAAATGCTACTCTTCTCACTCGAGTGTTCATCGGGTGTCTGACGGGTTCAGCTTACGACTGGTATCGTAGCTTACCCGATAACTCTATTTCGTCTTTTGACGAATTCAAGGCAATGTTTCTCTTCCGCTTCTATGAAGGAGGTATGGACATGAACATGTCCTCCTTGATAGAAATCAAACAAAAGGAGAAAGAAGATACTCGGACGTTCATTGAACGTTTCCGACAGGCTACTCTAAAGATGCCTCCTGGTATGCCAGATTCAGCGTTGATTGATACATGCAAGATGAATCTACGACCATCCATTGCTATCTTCACAGGTTCCCAATTCTCAGATTGGGCTTCGTTTATCATAGCAGCAGTTTCTGCCGAGACCAATGGTAGGTTGGCTCGGGAACATGGGATGATTTTTGCCTCAGATGATAGAGGAAAGAAAAATAATCCTGGTAATAATCCTGGCAATCGTAATATGAAAGGAAAAGATACTCTTATGGTCAATCTCTCCAAGAACAAAACGACGCCAAATAATCAGGAATCTTCCAGGCCAAAGGAAGAATACTCTTTTGACGAAAGTGATATCCCAGGGATATTTCAGTGTCTGGTGAAGAGTGGCAAACTTCAGATTCCAGAGCCAAAAAGGCCCAATAAGGTGAATCTGACTGACAATCCCAAATATTGTATCTATCATAGATACATTAATCATCCTACCAGTGCTTGCTATGTTTTGAAAAAGAAGATCCAAGAGCTGATAAATGGTGGTGCTATCGCTTTAACCAATAATGACCATACGGTTACAACCAACATGGTCTCTCTTCAGTTTGGAGATTTTCCTCCACAACAAGTCCCAGATGGAATTATCCCAATTCCGAAGGCGACTATGAAGATCGTGAATATCCCGCCTGCCAGGGAAGAAAATACAGGATTGCTGCCGCTCACTTTGAAGAATGGTGAAATCATGTGGGTACATCCTTACTTAATACCTGAGTTGGAAAATGAAGATAAAACTTTAAAATCCAAGAAAGGTAAGAAAGTCAAAACCTGCAATATGATTTCTCATGTTATTACAAATTCTGATGACTTGGATCATCTATGGGATGGCCTTCCTCTAGAAGGTAGACTGAAAGGACTAAATATCTGTCCTCCAAGTCTAGCTCCTCCTACCAAGCTCAAGCTTACTCATCAGCAGTGGCTAGCCATGAATAGTGTTCCTTTATACCGGGCACAACAAGTCTTTGCTGCTTATGAAAAAGCTCCAACTGGGATTTCTTCTCGTATCCCAAATCCTTCTCCTCCCTTAACTACAGAGACGTCTATGCTTCATTCTCTTGTAGTTATAGAGATTTCTTCTTCTTACTGTGCTGAAACACCTGTCCAAAGCTCACTGCCTATCTACTTGTATAGTCAGCAATCTGTCCTTCTCATGAGGAAGATGGGTTACGACTTTCAAAAGGCAGAAGGTTTGAATCATGATAAAGGAATACGTCTTCCTTTACAAATTCAAAATCAGAATTCTACTGCTGGATTGGGTTCTGAAGTGCCTTGTAACAACTCTCACAAAAAGAAGGCTAAGGGAAGAAAGACTAAATCCTGTAATATGGTACTTCCTTCTCCTGAGTCTGAAGAAGAAACTTTTGCTGGTACAAGATCTGGGAAAGAGTACCACAAAGACTATGAGGGATCCTCCAAAGAAGCAGAAGATGTAGTGGAAACTCTACCAGTTCAACCTTCTCTTGTTCCTGTTAAACCGTCTGTGGTTGAAAAAGGGAAACAGAAGGCAGTACGCTTTGATATCCCATTGAAGTCTACTTCCAATCAGGGGGTGGTGATAAAGCCTTACAAGTTTGACATTCTAGCTCAGTTAGCCAATACTCCGGCTAGACTTTCTATATTTGAACTGCTTCGCCTTTCCAGAGAAAGCAGGGAGACTTTGAGCGAAGCTTTACTTCAAGCAGATTCATGCTTGGCACAACTCAAGACTCCTGATAATATACCGGTGTCATGTCCGCAATGCCATAGTGTGATGGAAGCAATTCCCAACATCACCTTTACACAAGAGGATATGATATTGAAACACAACAAGCATGATAGGCCTCTGTGCTACACTGGATATATCGGATCCACTGAAATTGACAGGATTTACATTGATCCTGGGTCTTCAATTAGTATAATTTTTCAGAGTATGCTAAGACCTCTGAGGATTCCTACTAGTGAGCTGACTTACACTAGTACTACGATAGTCGGTTTTAACTCTGGCAAGAGCAAACTACTAGGGAAGATTCGTCTGCAGATTCAGATTGGTGATCTTCGAACTATGGTAACTTTCTATGTTATCAACTCGGATGTATCTTACAATATTCTTCTTGGAAGACCGTGGATTCATGAGCACAATATTGTGCCTTCAACTCTTCACCAATGTTTCAAATATGTGGACTCCCAAGGAGTTGTGAAAACTGAGTTTGCTGATATTAATCCGTTCAAAGGTGTCGAAGCCTACTTCTCTGATTCAAGGCTTTATAAACAAGAGCATGTAAAAGATATATCAGACATGGTTGAAGAACAATCATCATCTGAGGATCAGTCTATTAATGAAGATCCGCCAGAGGAACAACCTTTGAAGATCATAGTCAAGGGATGAATCCAATCCCAACTTGTCAATGATCAACCTTTGATGATCAAGATTAAAGGAAGAACTCAAACTTCATCTGAGGAATCAATAAATATTCCTGCTAAGAGCCAAGTTCAACCTTTTATGATCAAGGTCAAAGGACGTACTTCTTGTACGAATGATCCAGAACTACCATTGATTGTCAAACTTGGCAAATCTACGCAGAAGACGGATGGTGGTCCACTGTTGATTAATCCGAAGCATAGCAATCAGACTGTAAATGATGTAAATATTGATCATTCTGTACTTTTTGATATCAATGAAGATTTCCTGTTCGAGTATATGGCTGTCAAGTTTATTGAGAGAATGACTTTATCTTCTGATAATCAAAGTCATCAATATAAAGACAACATAGAACCGGAAGAAGCTTTATACATTGATCATAAGGATAATTCTTTTCCTCCTCATGTCGATGTCGGACCTTATGCTCAAAGGTTCCTAACATCTTTTCCTTATCTTCTACCTGTGGCCGCTTCATCACAAGCTTGCGTAACTTTTAGACGTCATAAAGAATCTTATTTCGTGGTCCTGTCTGATAAGAAAAACAAACGCCAAATTGTGTTTGGCCTGGCTAGAAATATCCCTATTGCTCAGACAGATGAGCTGAAGGATAAAGACAAAGAAAGAATCCGAATTGACAAATACAGTCAGCAATCTATCAAGATTCTCCAGAACATGGGGTATGATTTGAAGACTATGCAAGGTCTTAATCAAGACAAGGGCAGACGATTACCATTATGTGGTGATCCGTTTTACCAAAAGACTCGTCATGGGTTGGGATATGACCCGTCCCACATGTTTTATGACGATATACAAGAAGAATTCTCTTCCAGCTCTTCACAATCATCAGATTCAGAGCAACTTCAATCTAAAGATGAATCTGGACAAGTACTCTCAGTCAATATGGTTCAAGCCGATGATGAATCAGAGCCATTTGAGAATGATCCTTGGGCTCAATAGATGGATACTCAATGGGAACTTCGTTTTGAACAACGACAGCCACCTACAGAAGATGAGGTTATCTAGATTGATGTTGGAGATGGAGTTACGTCCAAACCAATATTCATCAGTAAGAATCTTTCTGAAGATGAAAAGGAAGAACTGATAAAACTTATCAAAGATTACATTGACATCTTTACATGGAGTTACGAGGATATGCCAGGGCTAGATCCTAAAGTTGCTACCCATAAACTCAACATTTTGCCTAATATCAAGCCTGTAAAACAATAGCAACGATGCTTTAGACCAGATATGATGGATACAATTGAAGCAGAAGTCAAGAAGCTGATTACGTGTGGCTTTGTTCGTGAAGAACAACACCCAGATTGGGTGGCCAATATTGTTCCTGTTATAAAGAAGAACGGAAAAGTCCGAGTTTGTATAGATTACCGAGATCTTAATACGGCTTGTCCAAAAGACGAATTTCCACTTCCAATTACTGATGTCATGATAGACAATACATGTGGTTTTGAACGCATGTCTTTCATGGACGGATTCTCAGGATACAATCAAATCAAGATGCATCCAGAAGATGAAAAGCACACCGCTTTTCGTACACCTCTTGGGGTCTACTGCTATACAGTTATGCCGTTTGGTCTTAAAAACGCTGGTGCCACGTATCAACGGGCTATGAGCAATATCTTTCAAGAACATCTACGGAAGATAGTTGAATGCTATGTAGATGACATTGTTGTTAAAAGTCGATCAAAGAATGATCATATTCAGGACTTGAAGACAGTATTTGAATTGATGCGCCAACATTAATTGAAAATGAACCCTACTAAGTCTTTCTTAGGGGTTTCTAGTGGCAAGTTTTTAGGATTTGTCATTACCTCTCAAGGTATCCATGTTGATCCTGATAAGGTTAAAGCAATTCTTGAAATGCGTCCTCCTCGTAATCTGAAAGAACTCCGTGGCTTTCAGGGCCGTATTGCTTATATCAGAAGATTTATATCTAATCTTTCTGGGAGATGTCAACCTTTCTCCCGTCTATTAAAGAAAAGGGTATCTTTCGTCTGGGATGAAGCGTGTCAAAAAGCCTTCAATGACATTAAGCAATATCTTACAAACTCGCCTGTTCTGGTACCTCCGGTGATAGGAAGACCATTTTTGCTATATGTTCGAGCCTTGGATCATTCACTTGGCGCTCTTCTAGCACAGAAAAGTGATATGAGTCATGAATAAGCAATATATTATCTGAGCAGAATGATGGTCGGAGCTGAACACAGATATACTCCTGTGGAAAAGGAATGTCTAGCTTTGGTTTTTGTCGTCCAAAAGACAAGGCATTATGTCACTGGACAGACTATTCATGTCATCTCCAGAATAAATCCCATTCGGGTGTTGATGAGAAAACCGAGCATTCTTAATTCTAGGTTAGCTACTTGGGCGATGTTGCTCACTCCTTATGACATGATTTATGTGCCTCAAAAATCAGTGAAGGGCCAAGCGTTAGCTGATTTCTTAGCTGCTCATCCTATACCTGAAACTTCGAAGTTATATGAAGACATTCCAGACGAAGTAGTGGATTGTAACATGACTTTGAAAAATGATATATGGTAATTATATTTTGATGGAGCATCATGAGTAGGACCTAAAGACAATATTGTCTCTGGGGTAGGAATTGTCTTGGTTTCTCCTGACAAAATGGTCATATACCGTGCCTATTCTCTTAATGAGCCATGCTCTAACAATGTAGCAGAATATAATGCTCTATTGATTGGTCTCCAAGTAGCAAAACAATTGGATATTGAATTCTTAGAGGCTTATGGAGATTCTCAATTGATCGTCAATCAAGTTAGAGGGACTTATGAAGTCAGAAATCCTGATCTCATCCCCTATCATCAGATGGTAGTCGAGTTGGTCCTATCATTCAAAGGATTCTTTATTGAATTTGTACCACGTTCCCAGAATGTGGAGGCTGATGCTCTTGCCAGTTTAGCTGCAGACTTGGCTGTCCCAATCCGAAGGCAAAATACAATTACTTTGTTGGACCGAGACTTGTTCTGTGTGAAGAGTAATCTGTATATTGAACAAAGTTATACTACAGAGTCAAGTTCCCAGCAGAAAGATTGGAGAACCCCATTCATTGATTATGCAGTTCATGAGATTTTGCCTAAAGATCCTAAAGAAGCTGCATCAATTAAGAGACGATCATTTTGATTCTATTAGGATTCGTCTTTACATATGCTATATCGTCGTTCATATGACGGACTCTTGCTGCGCTTTCTCTCAGAAAGTGAATCCAAACAAACACTGCGTGAGGCTCATGATGGTGTCTGTGGTGCTCATCAACCGGGTCCAAAGTTGCAAGACCGCATTCGGAGAATGGGGTATTATTAGCCTTCTATGATAGCAGATGCTGTAGACTATGCCAGAAGATGTAAAGCATGTCAGATTCATGCTGATTTTATTCATCGACCATCTGAATTTCTATACCCTACAGCAGCCTCTTGGCCCTTCGAAGCTTGGGGTATGGATGTTATTGGTCCTATTAACCCTCCTTCTGTCAAAGGACATCGGTTTATACTAGCTATAACCGATTACTTTTCGAATTAGGCAGAAGCAGTCCCCCTTACGGAAGTGAAAACATCTAATGTGATTAGTTTCATCAAGCACCATGTCATTTATCATTTCGGGATTCCTCAACGGATAATTCATGACAATGGTCCACAATTTGCCAGTCAAGCATTTTATCGATTCTGTGACAAGAATCGAATTCAGAATTTAGCTTCTACGGCTTATAATCCAGCTACTAATGGTTTAGCTGAAGCTTTCAATAAGACGATCATCAAACTTCTCAAAAAGTTTGTCTCTTCTAATAAACGTGATTGGAATGAGAAACTTGGAGAATGTTTATGGGCTTATCGAACAACAGTTCGGACTCCTACTGGTTTTACACCATTCTCATTGGTCTATGGATACGAAGCTGTTCTCCCATTGGAAATCCAGATCCCTTCTCTACGAATAGCCATTGCTAATGAGCTAACTACGGAGAATAATGATCGCTTACGACTCCAAGAACTTGAAGGATTGGATGAGAAGCGTCTTCAAGCACAACAACATATTGAACTATATCAAGCCCGCATATCTCGAACTTTTAATCGTAAAGTTAAGGAGAGGGTATTCAAAGTTGGCGAGCTTGTATTAGCTGTTCGCAGACCGATGGTAATGACTCATAAAAGTAAAGGGAAATTCCAAGCAAAATGGGAAGGCCCTTATGTAATTGAGTCCGTGTTTTCCAACGGCGCCTATCGGTTATCAAAACCCAATGGAGATCTACTCATGCTGTCGATCAATGGCAAATTTCTTAAGAAATACTATGTATAAAAAAGAGAAGACAGAACAAAAATAAAACTTCTTTTATTATTATTTTTGTTCAAAATAAAAGACTAAGGACGAGGGCCACTCCCTTCGTTATTGAATACATAGTCGGCCAAAGCATAGAAGGCGTCGTTTCCTGAACTCATAAAAAATTTGCAGATAGCCATCCTCGACGCTTCTTCTTCCGAAGTTTTTCCTGGCTCTACTAAAAAAGCAAGGATGTCTTCGGGTGGCTTGGGCGCAGAAGAGCTTCCACCTATTTCGGTTTAGCCTGATGAGACTGATACAGGGGGCTCAACGGGGAACGTATCAATGATGCCCTCAATTTTCTGGGGGACTTCATTCTTTTGCTGTACATCCTCGGAAGACATTTCCAATAGAGGAGCAGAAATAAGAATGAAATGATTACAGAGAATTCTCACCTATTTATAGAGGAGGATTACTAATGAACTAGTCTCTGAAATTGAAAAACGACTTTTCATTTCCGAAAAGGCTCGTCCGTTCATGTTACCAGGTTCAACCATTTAATTATGGAATTGAATCGTCCTTTCTGTTCCCAAGAAATACGATGATTCATCCACCATTTTGACGTATATGCTCACAATATCTGTCCTCTTATTCCCCAGCTACCAAGGTTTGGTTAAGATGACTTCTTGTTTTCGGGGAAAGGGATTTTATATCTTCTATTTTTATCAATTGATTAGAAAGTGGGATTCGCTATTTATCATGTTTCCATGACCTCTGAATAAATTTTAAATCTACTTTCTTTTCCTATATATCGCTTCTATTTGACCTCTACATAGATATTAATCTAATTTTCTTTTGAGTTCATATATGCTATTATGTCCATATTACCTCTGATAGTATCATATACTCTAAAAACAGAAAATAAGATTTCATTTATCTATTATGTCCATATTACATCCAGATAGATACAAATCATTGATTATAGAAGAATCATCATTTTTATTCCCATATCATCAAAAAGTCTATTACATTTCTTAGACTTTCTTACAAGTTATAATGGAAATCTTTTACATTCTTGGATTTTCATTTTATACACCAACTATAATCTAATAGAGATCTATTTCTTCTTTGATCCTCTTTGACGGGTTCGTTGTTGGTGGCAGTTCCTGACTGTCTGAGCTCCAGTGGCAACGGAAACAGCAGGAATCAAACTCTGGTCTTCTCTCTCAGACGAGAGGAGAACCCCAGAGTATGGCAGTCCGAAGGCGTATTGCTGCCAATATAATTGGTGGATTAGTGGCGGCACCTCAAAGGAGATAGGAATGTATCCAGCATTGGGATACGATTCCTAGTTCTGCCGTGAAAGCAACTCTACTACCCGATTTCTCGGGGTAGAGTTGACTCCACCATCCAACTCTCCGTGTATAAAGGCTCTTCCTACCAACAGAGGAAGACCCTTCTATCTCACGAAGAGTTCTGAGTTGTCTGATTTGCGCATCAAAAGCGCATTAGCTCCCTGATGTTGATGTCAGAAGAACGCTCTTCACAGCGTCAAAGTCACCAATGCCAGTTCTGAAAAAGCTCTTCAGCCAAGCTTCTGCAGAAAACAACAAAGAAAAAGTATTTTAGACAGAAGTATCATCAGATGCGTATTAAACGCTAACTAAAAACAGATGGCAAGGCTTTTACGCCAGTGATATGACAAGGCTTTTACGCCATTGCTTCAGCAAGGCTTTTACGCCGGCGCTTCACAAAGGCTTTTACGCCAGTGAAATGACAAGGCTTTCATGCCATTTGCTTTAGCAAGGCTTTTACGCCAGTGACTCAACAAGGCTTTTTACGCCAGTGCTTCAGCAAAGCTTTTACGTCGGTGACTCAGTAAGGCTTTTTATGCCAGTGCTTCAACAAGGTTTTTACGCCAACAATCAGCAAGGCTTTTTACGCCAGTGCTTCAGCAAGGCTTTTACGCCAGCAATCAGCAAGGCTTTTTATGCCAATGCTTCAGCAAGTTTTTTCAAGACTTTACACTCATGAATAGATGTTTTCAAAAAAAAAATTTCGAAGACAGATATTCGCTTATGATCGGACTTACCATTTGAGTCGAATGGTTTGGCTCTAATGATAGTTGAATCTGCGTCTAATGACTGGGCATACAAAAGAATACTGTGGGAAAGCTTCGCCATCCTCATTTGTTGGAGAACAACGTCACAGAAAGTTATCTTCAGAAGAATGAGTATGAGAATATATGAAACATTCTCGGCTATTTATAAAGGCTGAAGAACTGTTGGGATGAGTCTATTTCGGGGGAAGATCCTATTTAAAGACTCTCGTAACCACAAGACAGACGCCACGTGTCAGGTTTATTTCTTAGGAATGAACAACCATAGAAGCAGTCAAAATAAGTGTTGAACAGTTGAAATTAACATCAGACTTTATTTATAAAAAGGGGGAAGTGGACCCCTACATATAAGAGAGTCGCAATACATGGAATTTTATTTTCCCTCTCCTTCGTTGGACTGACGAAGGGAGGCACCCAACTCACGCATGTTGTGAATCCCGGAGCGACGCATCAGATTTAAAAACGCTTCTGTATCTCCTGAGCCCTCATATGCAGTCGGGGGACCACCATCGATGCGGCCGAAGACTGCTGGAGTTAATCCGAAGCACGCTACAAAGTTGCGTGCTCGCTCAAAGTCAATCCTTGAGCCCGAAGCCTCTTCATTGTTAATCTCCTTCTTGGGCGCCATGTCACTATGGAGATGAATGACAAGAGTGAAGAATTTCTCCTCATTTATACGGTTAAAACAGCTCTCCATATTCCTTATTGGAAACTGTTTATTATAAATGCAAACTCGAAGAAGCGAAAAGGCATTCGAAAGTTTCAAAAAAAGAAATTCATTGTGACAATTAAGTGTTGACCGACATTATTGGAAATTACGTCGACTGTTGGACATCCCTGCTTTTACGCGGATGGCTGTTGCGTATCCCAAATTTTATGCTGGCAGGTCAAATCTCAACTTTTACGCTTCTGTTCAAAGTGTTTCAAATTTTGGAGATATTTGAAAACTTTGAAGGGGGTCTTGTAGGAGCGTAAAAAGTGCTTCAAAGCAAGAGTCAACCCATTCATAAGTGATCAGTTTTCTACACCAAGCAAGAGCGGGTAATCTCTTTTACGCCCAAAACTAGGCTAATCAATTTACGCCTAAGCAGGCTGATCATTTTACGCTTGGGTCTACACCGATGATTTTACGCCAAGAACAGAGCAGCCTCTTTTACGCTGGACAAAGCTGTCAAATCTCGCATTTAATGCAAACTCTGACATGAAGATATTAATGATGGCATTTACCACAGAATTCAATAGAATTTGTCTTATACAAAGACCATTGTTGTCGTTTATGAAGATCGAGCTACTTTACGCTTACTGTATGGTTTCTTTTACGCACGGAGTTTTACATGAGTCCTTACGCTCATAAAAAACAATATGTGCGTAAAGTCTATTTGAGCCATTTTACGTTCAAGGTTATTCAATAACCACTTTACACTGGAAACCTATGACAGAGCTATTTTACGCTCATCTTACTGCTTTACGCCCAGAGGATGTTGGGGCTATTTTTATGCCCTATTCTTTCTGGCCAGTTTGGAACGTGGTTTGCCTACATGGCCTTCATGCCACATATTTCGAAGAACGTGTGTACATGTATCCTATTCTTACTGAAATGATGGGACGCGTGTCAACGTACGCAAAGGATGACTCTGATCATGGGTGGCAGTTGTTAGCGTAAAGACAGATTTTGATGCTCTTTTACGCACAGAAGCCCCAGTCTATAAATAGACTCATTTTTCTCAAAGACAAGGGGACAGAGAGAGAGAACAGAAGAGAATACAGAGATCAGAACTTCGAGATTTTTGATTCTCCGGAGCATTCTTCTTTAACTTTTCTTCCAGAACAGAGTGAAGCAAAGCAGGAAAGCATTCGGCCTCGCCATCAGTGCCCAAGTGCGTCGATACCTTTCTGGTGACTTAGTTCTTCCAAGTTGTTCTACTTCAAGTAGTGATCTTCATCATCATCATATGGTCCAAGGAACAAAGTGATCATTTACAGATCAGACTTCCATAGCAATACTTTCCCAGAATCAAATTTGTACTTCTTGTACTTTTTCTCGTTTTATTTTCAAAATCCAACCTTTGTTTGACAATTTTGTTAAGTGAAATAAAATTATGGTCCAAGGAACAAAGTGATCATTTACAGATCAGACTTCCATAGCAATACTTTTCCAGAATCAAATTTGTACTTCTTGTACTTTTTCTCGTTTTATTTTCAAAATCCAACCTTTGTTTGGCAATTTTGTTAAGTGAAACACCAGCAGGACCCGATACTTCCACCACCCCATATTACTATACCTACCCAGGCTTCCGTCACATTCGACGGGAACCAACTGCTCACTCTGATCCAGGGGTTCCTAACAATCCATCAGGAGCAGACCACCCTACTCCGCCAGAGCATGGAGCGTTCTAAGGAACGTACCGTGGTCCCACCACCTGTAGAGCCACGACAGAGAGCGGGGACGATCAAGGACTTCATGGGTCTGAACCCCAAGGAGTTCTCAGGGACTGAGGGCATAGTAGTAGCAGATGACTGGCTAGACTCGGTAGAGAAAAAGCTTCTTAGAGTTAGGATGCCGGACGACCTCCAGGTCAAGGCAGCGGGATTTCTGCTGATAGACTTGGCAGGAGTTTGGTTCCGGAATGAGCCGTTATTTGCGAGAGGAATGGCTACTTGGGATCAGTTCAAGATCCAGTTCAAGAAGAAATTATTCTCGACCACCGCTAGGGTAGCCATGGGGCTACGATTCCAGAACATCCAGCAGGGGAACCGTTCTGTCGACGAGTATGCGGCAGAGTTTAGTCGCCTGAGCCGTTTTGCTCCTAGTCTAGTTGCAGACCCAGAGGAGATGACCCGTAGGTTTTGCCTTGGTCTAGTTCCAGACATTGGCATTCTTATAGTGGCGAACGGTACGACTGACTACTACCAGAGCCTAGAGTTGGCCCGGAGCATTGAGGAGCGTCTTCAGTCTTGCAAGAGGCCGGCTTCTGTACACCTCGAGGGACCGTCCAAGCGTCAGGCTTTCCAGCAGAGAGCACCGACGCTACACCAGCAGACATACCGTCCCCCTACACCATATCATCCGACCCCGCCAATTAGAGCCCCGGGACCCCGGCAGCAGCAGAAGGGAACTATATGTTCTTTCTGCGGAAGACCAGGACATGATTACTCCATCTGCAGAAAGAGGTTAAAGCAGTGCTTAGTTTGTGGGTCTGCCACCCATCAGATTCGGGACTGCCCAGTAGCCAAGGGACCTAGAGGACCACTCCCGACTCAGCAGCAGAGGTTTGGGCAACATCTGCAGCAGCAGAAGGGACCCCAGGAGAAGGCTTATAGTCTAGCTCTTGAACCGGAGCCGGAGAAGGTGTCGGAGCCAGATTATTTGGCTGACGTCATCACAGGTTAGATTTATTTGCATACTTTTCTAGCTCTATGCTTGTTTGATTCTGGTGCATCTCATAGCTTCCTGTCATTAGAGTTTTTACATAAACACCATCTAGTAGCTACACCTACCAAGGAGATTAGTAGAGTAATGACGAGAGACGGACCAGTGCCCATTAGAGCTATCTATAGATGCTCTATTACTATAGCCGGAAGAGAGTTCAGGGGACGATTCTTTGTGATGCCACTCCCCGGTTATGATATCATATTAGGGATGGACTGGCTTAGCTATACCCATGCAGCTATAGACTGTCATGAGGGTAGTATTATGTTCAGTCCCCCAGGCACAGCACCATTCAGTGTCAGGAGGACAGGGCCGGAGATCAGCCTAGAGCCGAACTATTGTGCGACAGTTGGGGAGTTAGCACCGCCACACCCTATCATTAGGGAGTTTATGAATGTATTTCCAGAGGATCTTCCAGGACTTCTGCCTGACAGAGATGTGGATTTCACTATAGATTTAGTACCGGGTTCATCACCACTATCCCGGGCTTGCTATAGAGTGAACCCCAAGGAGGCCGTGGAGATGAAAGAGAAGATTGATGACCTGTTGAAAAAGGGTTTCATTCGATCTAGTTCTTCTCCATGGGGAGCGTCAGTGCTCTTTGTGCCTAAGAAGGATTGTACAGTTCGGTTGTATATTGACTACCGGGCATTGAATGCCATTACCATTAAGAACAAATATCCTCTGCCCAGGATAGATGATTTGTTCGACCAGTTGAGTGGGGCGAAAGTATTTTCCAGGATAGACTTGAGATCCGGATACCACCAGGTGAAGGTCAGGGCAGCAGACATCCAGAAGACGGGATTCAACACGAAGTACGGGCAGTACGAGTTTCTGGTGATGCCATTTGGTCTCATAAATGCGCCAACTGTCTTTATGAATTTGATGAATAAGACATTTCACCAGTATCTGGATAAGTTCGTCGTAGTATTTATCGACGACATCCTGATATACTCGAAGACGTCGGAGGAGCATGCAGAGCACTTGCGGACAGTTTTGGAGATTCTGAGGCAGAAAAGATTATTTGCCAAATTGTCGAAGTGCGAGTTCTTTTTAGACCGAGTAGAGTTTCTCAGCCATGTAGTTACTGGAGAGGGAATCTCGGTGGATCCTAGGAAGATTGCTGTAGTTGAGACATGAAAGGCTCCGACGTCAGTTTCAGAGATCAGGAGCTTTCTAGGTTTAGCAGGCTATTATTGAAAGTTCGTCCAGGACTTTGCTAGGATAGCTGAACCCATGACAAAGCTGATACGGAAGGACGCAGAGTACATCTGGTCAGAGGACTGCCAGACAGCGTTTGAGGAGCTGAAGAGGAGGCTGACGACCGCTCCAGTTCTAACTTTACCTTCAGGTTCTGGAGGTTTTACCATATACAGTCATGCTTCAGGAAAGGGGCTAGGATGTGTCCTACAGCAGCATGGAAAAGTGATTACTTATGCATCTAGGCAATTGCGGACTCATGAGCGAAACTATCCTACCCATGACCTAGAGTTAGCGGCAGTGATCTTTGCACTCAAGTTATAGAAATATTACTTATACGAAGAGCGTGTGGAAATCTTTACTGACTACAGGAGCTTGAAGTATGTGTTCACGCAGAAAGAGCTGAACATGAGGCAAAGAC